>JAKOGH010000069.1:0-121986 GCA_024811115.1 Terana coerulea
GAACCAGCAACTTCGCATCACTACGTTCAACCAGTCGCGCTACCCCCGTCACGGTATCTTCGTCAACCCCAGGATGACCGACGACAGCCAGGCCGTACTCTAGCTGGAGACCACCGCTGGTGACGCCATCTAGTTCTTCTGCAATGGCCACGGTGTCAACGTCCCGCGTAGCCGCTTCTTACCCGTCAAGAGCCTCTCCAACCTGCTGCTCATCAAGTCGGACATCTACTCGCTCTAGCACGGCCAGCTCACGAGCAACCCGCAGCGGATGTTCGAGACAATGCCCGTGATCAAGCTCGGTGACTACTTCAAGAAGTTCCAGAAGCGATTCAAGAAGATCACTAAGATCATTGAGCTCGACCACTTGACGGTGGCACTGTACTTTGGCCGCAACGCGAGACGCTCACTGTAAATGCAATGCCGTGCACAAATCTGCAGTAAACCTCCCGCTCTCAAATTGTAGTGGTAGTATTATATTTCTCAGCTCCATTTACACCTAGCTTGTAGCTCAGAATTAGATCCCCTAGATGCTAAAATTCCAGCTTGTACCTCAGTGACTACGAGAGCATAATGCCCGTGACATAATGTGACCTCTCCCGGACGCTCTCCGCGCAGGTTCTATGTCACGCAACGATCACTCCAGGACCCACGCCACAAAGTCATTGCCATCAGTGACCGGTGATCACCGTTAGTAGCTTTGATTCACCGTGACTGCACTTCGAACACGCTCTGATCTCTGCGCAGCCTTGGCTGCATGGCTAATGTTATTTAGTTTAGGCCCATGCTCTGACTAAGGACCACTCACTTAGTGGCCACATTTATGCAGGAAGCCTGGGGTACATGTCGCAGAGGCCACCAGTGAGCCATGACTGTACTCCGAACACGCCCTGACCTCTGCGCTACCTTGGCTGGTTCTTTGGTCTACTAGGCCCATGTTCCGACTGAGGACCACTCACTTAGCGGCCACGTTTATGCAGGCAGCCTGGGACCAATGTCACAGAGGCCACCAGTGAGCTTTGCCTGTGGCTATGATTGTGCACAAGTCCTCTAACCTTTTGTTCTGCTTAGAGCACAAGTGCGACAAGTGGTTTCAGGAACAGGTACGCTAGTCCTAGAATATTTAAACCCGCCCGACCTCGCAGGCCAACCCCACATCTCTCCCCAGCCTCGTTCAGAAATTCTCATCAAACATGTCCGATCATCCCGCAGCTGCCTCAAACATCCGCCGCACTACCGACACCGCCCTGGACGTAATCACCTGCCGCAGTGCAAATCACCATCAGCCTGCCTGCGGAGGCATATTCCGTTACAAGAGCACGCCTGGGTTTTGCGGGAAGTGCGAGGCCCAGTGGGGTGTTTACGAAGCCGATCCTGAGAAAGCAAAGGGAATGATGGTATGTCTTGTTTCCTTCACTTTTGTTACGGTGTTTGCTAATGCACATTTATCCGTCTTATCCAAGCCTTGGCCACAATGTCAAGATTGTGGGGTTGCAAGCCCGTTCTTTGTTGAGGGGCAGCCATGCAAGGACTGTATGCGCAAGGGTGAGTCATCATGTTTGTTATCAGCAGTAAGTACTATGCGATGTAACATTTGTATGGGGTGCAGACAATCCTCAGGCAGCCGAGAAGTCTGCGGCACATGCACAGGTGCTTAAGGACATGAGAGACAATCGTTCCAACGCGTGGCAGGCACGCAAAGGAAGCCCCAAGAAGACCCAGCCCCAACCGCGCGACATTACTGAGGTAGCAACGGTCCCCACGGTGGCTCCTACTGCGGATGGCCTTGCACATCTTCGTGCCGATGAAGGACGGTTCATTAGTGTCATTGCCGAGCCCCGGTTTACGACCCAACGAAAGAAGCCCACCATGCCCGGTGTCTTGGGGACAGTGAAGAGATCCTTTCCGGCAAGCAAGGACGTCCAGGGTACGTGCTGACAGTGCCCTTTAAAGGTCTCTTCACTCATGTGTCATTTTGTATAGGCGTCCTAGAACACATCTTGAAGTCATGGAATGCCCCAGAGTGGGAGAGAGAAGCCCAGGCTAGTTTGCAACGGTATGTTGTGATGTCACGTTTGAATTTGAGGTTATAGCTGGACAGATATATCCTATAGGTCGGACGTCTCCTTGCGCTGGAAGAACGGCGTCGCACTAGAGCCTGGTGCCGACGCAGGAACCTTAGGACAACTATTTGACCTTCACAACAACGTCGTCCATCGAGATATGTACTTCTCCACTAAACCGAAGAAGACTTCACCTCAGGTTGAATTGGAGGTTCTTATCAACGTCGGTCTCGTATATTCCCACCATCTGTCCTGTACTGGCGTGTGAAGTTAACTTTATCTCAGTTTGAACACCGTACAGGCACTGTGGCTCCAGCAAGCATCGTCAACTTCGGCAACAACACAAAACCCAAACGGCGTGCAGATGCAGCCTTGGATGATATTGAGAGTTCTGTCCCTTCGAAGAAGACGCGACTTGTTGGTATGTACTATTACTTATGTATTTCTTTGCTATGACCCTGATTACTTTTAGCTTCCCTTGACCTTGTTTCGTCTTATCAGCCATCTGCCCTCAGGAAGCCCCCTCCGTCGTTCAAGATGCCCGCTATACCACCTTCAGCCGACAACGTCGCGTTACCTGAGTTCTCAGCAGCAAATGATATTCCCGGCCCATCCACCCAGATTCCGACTCAGCCTTCGGTACAGCAAATTGCCCTTCGCATGATGGATGTCAGAAAGGATGGCGAAGGTGGCTATGGTATGTATCAGCCCCCTCCACAGCGCCGACAGTGGAGGCCTGGCTCGAGGACCGACCAGCTTTCTGCGGAAAGACGAAGAAGGTGTTCAACGTATGTAGCCAATACTTTATCGCAACAATATCATTACTCACAGGCTTAACGCTAAATAGATTTTGCTTGGACAGGAGAAGAAGCCTTATGTGGCAAAGCGCTTCTTCGATGTCGGTAACGGTCCCGGTGAGATTGACCCGTTCGAGGAGAGTATGCTCGCCATCTACCACGACATACGCCATCTCAAGATCGCCCAAGATTCCTTGAAGGAGTTCTACCTTCACGCCGATACAACTGGGGCTGAAGTCTCCAAAGGTACGCACGCGCACCGTGCCTCTAAGCAGCTATCAGATTGCTGAGTTTGTCTAACTAGATTTTGCATTCACGGAAGTGCTCATGGTCGAGGAGGACGTTCCGAAGGGCTCGGCTCCTTCCCGTGCTTCCGGAGTCACCCAGGAACGGTACGAGCAAGAAGTTGCGAAGTATTCTGGCTCTCGCATCATTTGGATGCTAGAGCCACGCCGCTCCCCAGCCGTTGATCGGTGGAGCGGCACGATGGTGTTCAACAATCGCCCTGACAAGTACCATCAGACGATGAATGCTTTTGCCCACTACTCATACCTATGGTCAAAGAAGGCCCTGGTATTTGTAGACTTGCAGAGTGGGTCCCATTTGCTATGTGACTGTATGCGCAACATTTACTGATTATATTTTAGGCTCGCTGCAAGTTATCCGACGAGAGGACGGTGGAGCTGCCCGTACCAATGTGCTTTTCGACGTTATGGCCCACAACCTCGAGACGTATGTGACTATACATCACACTGCAATGACTATGAACTCACTTGCCCTGCAGAATGAATGGCATAGGCAATCACGGCGAGGCCGGAATCTTCAAGTTCATCGAAGATCACGATTGCCTCCAGATGTGCACTTCGTTGGGCCTGGAAGCGCTGAAGGAAGGGCCAAAGGCTCCTGAGCGCGATGCCAAAGCGCCGGAGGATTCTGAAGACGAGTAGAAGCCTGTAGTATGCAATGGCACTGTTGCATTGATTTAGACCGCATGTATTATACTAGTATCCTATGCTTATAGCCTTGTGCATTCAGTGCCCATACACAATTCTAGAGCTGGACAGTGCCCCATGTGTTGAAAGCAAACCTGAGGCGCCGAATATGGTAGGACATTAGATGGAGACTTCGGAGAGTATGAAAGACGCAGTGGGTTAGACCACCGGGCGCACCTGCCACTACCGCCGCATCTATTTGCTGCAGCTCATTCCCTCGCATTACGCTTTATTGGCCATTGCAGCAAATACAGATAGATTGGTAAATAGTATTATACACTTTAGTAGCTACTGTTTACCCTTTCAAGTAATCAAATAGATTCAGTGTAGGTTGGGTGTGGGTTTGAGAGCTGGGCTTGACGAAGGTAACCACGCCCGGGAGGGAACTCTTGCCTGTATAACCTATGCCATGCCGGGACAGATCGGCGTCCCCGGCCAAGATCCCGACGCAAGCACGTTCACGGCGTTGCAACAGATCGCCGTCCAGGGACTGGCATCTTCGGCTGTTCGTGGTGATCATCGCGTTGCTGGACGCCGTGGACGTGTCGACGCGCAGTGCGTGCGCGACAGTGGAACAGCGCTGCCCTGCGTCTCGGGGCGTATTTCGCTGTTCGGCATCGTCTCGTCACCTGCTGGTAAGGGTCTTGCCGAGGCGCCGCGTGCTATTGACTGCACGCGTGCCATAGCATGTGTACAATGGTCTGTACATGGGAGGAGACAGACATCTGCGGCGACCGACGGTGAGGTTTCACAATTCCCGCACGAGAGGAGTGGTTGTACTCACCTGTAATTTAGTGTGTTGCGTCGGCCAGCGTCGCGCCCCACCGTCCATACCATCCATGCACTCCTGCCAACGTTCACGGGGTTCATGTTTGCGTGCGGGACTGGGTGCGGATGTTGCCCACGCCGCCGCGGTCAACGGAGGCTGCCTGCAAAGCAAATCAGTAGGTATATGCGGGACGGAGTACAGCGCGGGGTGCGTACGGTCTCGCCCCCGACAGAGAGCTCGCGGCCAGAGCGCGGTGCGGCGTCGGTGTGCTCACGGTTGAGGCTAGGCGAGGGCTTGATGTTGCCTGCGCCCAGTAGATTTCTAAACAAAATGAAATCACCTGGGCATGGTCATTGGACAGTCATGGTGATAGAAGGCGGCGGCTGTGTGGACGGTGGCAGCTGCGACGTGCGCGTGCGTGTCGCAAGCTCATCGAAGGAGGCGCGATGACGTCGATTTAGCTCGTATTCGTGAGACGCTTGCATACGGGCGAGATTGACGTCATGCTTGTGAGCGCCCACAGGCGCCCATGACGGTAACTTGGGTACATCGCCCGATGAGACTGCTTTGGAACGACGGACGACAGGGTATAGGTCGATAGGGTATGGCAGATGAGGAAGGCGACAGTTTTGGTAGGATGAAACAACACAATGGATAGCGTCCAAGCTTGGTGCGACGGCGGCGTGTGGTGCGGACCGTATTTGCCTGGACCTACGACAGCGTGTTTCACTTTGAGGGCCGTGGCGGTGTCGGTACGGTGGAGGCAACAGGCACGACGGCAAAGCTACCGCATGCAACGTGCACGGATTCCGAGTTTGGAGGGGCACAGGCTGGCACAGGCGTGCAAGTTGAGGACTTCAAATGATTTTGACTTCGAATCGAAGGTGTGCGCACAGGAGAAGGCGGCGCGTCGTCCGCGTCGGGCGATGTGTCCCTGCAAACGCACGGGACTGGGGGCTTAGCTCGCGTCATGGCCCTCCTGTGCTGACTTCTCCTTGTGCCAACTGATTTTCTCCACACCAGCGCCGAGGGCAGTCTTCCAGGTAGCCTCATGAAGGATAAAAGTTAGTGTACGCGCAGCTCGTCCAGGCAAAAGCGGGGTGCTCACGTCGTCCTCTGAGTCCTCCGCGCTCAAGAGAACACGGCACATTGCATCAACCTCAAGTCGGCGGCGTCCGTGAACAAGAACCTGCGCCGCCGCCGCCCACACTCCGCGTTTGCAGCAAGACGACCACGACAACACTGGACACAGGTGGTGGAGGGTAGACCATACGCAGCGTCGGACAGGTGCCTCTCCAAATAGCGACCTCTCTAACGCTGGGGTGCAGTTGAGTACTCGCCTATCCCGCCGTTGGATGCGCGTGCGACCCACTGTCTCGGTATGAAATTTTGTTCGCCATGGCGAAGACGACCATGCCATCTCCCAAAACGACGCCCCGGCATGAAGCTTCGATTGCCGTCGGCGCATGGTGGCGCCGCAGCTGCACGTTCAGGTGAGCACGAATGTTCATGCAACGCAGCCAGACGGCCCTAACCTTGTGAATATTTGAATGGCGCAACACTGTCTCATGTTCGTGAGACGCAACACGTTGCATCAAGACGATGCCAACGCGGCAAGCCATCTTCAAAGGTGGGTGCGTGGGGGCTGGCGTCCAGACGAGAAGCCCGATGTTGGGCACCACGCTGGATGCTTCAAGCAGCCCGGGTGAGGCTGGTCGCGAGATATCTTGGTGATGCGCCGGTACACCGTGCGGTTTCAACTGCAGCAAGTAGTGAGTGCCTGGACCCACCCGTTTGAAGTGCACACGCAACTGGTCCATTATCCCCTACTCTTCTCAGCCTACACGCTTCGCGCTGTATCTCGCACTACGTGGTTCGCCCGCACACTTGTTCCGTGGAAGGGACTCGCGCAACGGCGAGTTGCAGTCTGCGAGTCTGCGATGCAGTTGCGTGGCGCAGTGTGAGCCCTTGTACTCACCATGACGCCATTTGAGGGCAGTAAGCCTGCGCGGTATGGTTTACTGCTCGTCAATGACGTCACCACAGGGATTTCCGCTCGAACTTGCCGTGAATACTGTTGGATGAGTAGTGCCGGTAAGTAATGGAAGATGCCTCACACTGAGATTCAGAATGAAACTCACATGTAATCGGCCTGCAGTAACAGGTGCGCATGCCTGACCTGAGCGCCAGATTGGAAGAGAAGTACGAGGAAAAGAAACATTGTATAGCGAATGAAAGCCATCTTGCGTGCCACCTCCCTGCACTTTCCTATGCTAGTAGTTGCAGGTAAGGCAGTATGCATGAAGGGCCCAGAAGGTCTGAGCAGTGGAAGACAGAGAGTGTATCAAGCCGCCGTGCGAGGCAACGCTCGCCGTCGAAGATCAACAGAATGCAAACAAATATGCATCATGTGAGCATGCCCGACACCTACCAAGAAAGGAAGGCGGCGCCCCTGCCGCCCAGCAGCGCCTAGTCCAGGCAGAGGGTGATGCACAGAGCCTTACAGCGATATACATTAGGTCAGCCTGCGAGGCGTAAGTACATGCTGAAGTGCACGACTGTCGGCAGAGGACCATCATTGACAAGAGGTCACCAACAAAATGCTGGCCGGGGAATGCCGCCCGGCCACGAGCCCAAGTCTCAAAGTGCGAAAATCAACCGCGAGCAATCGGCGTACCTTAAGCTATGCGATCAATTGGGAGAAGCTCATCGGGTGCCCACCTGACCCCCGCGCGGCTGCGCCACAAAGCCTACCCCTGCCACATGTAGCCATTTGTCGCCGCAATAATCACATTCAGTCGAGACACTTGTACAAGCACCTCGCGGAAGTGAAACTGAAATAAATACCCAGCCCGCCATACATGCTGGAAGTCACCTGATCAGTACAGCAGTCAGGATGTACCCTCCTAACTGGGCAGATCATGTCAGTTGTCAAAGAAACTTCAAGCTTCAGAGTTGCCACCCACGTCAGGCGTCCACTGCTGCCGTACCGTGAGCTGCTCAGTTTCGCAGCCGGCAAATGAGAGCACAGTAAAGAGAGTTATACGTTGAGTAATGAGCTCTACATGAAGCGTGCAACTGCGTAAACGACGTGTCATGTCCGACTCGTGAAGGGCATGCAAGAAATGACCGGACGGGGTAGGAACTATGGTCTACAAAGTCCGGGTGAGGCGTAGAGACCATGTTCAAGCTACTCGCTAGCAAGAAAGCACTAGTCCTATCATCGAGTCTGTACGTCGCAGGTGATTAAACAAAGTTTTTTTGGGAAGGGGAAGGTAGGGAAGAGGTCGCAATGTTAGGGTACGTGGAAAAAAGGGTACAATAAGATTAAGGTCCGATGTTTTGAAGAGAAGCTCTATGGGTTGTAACAACATCAAAGAAATCCAAAGTCCAGACAAGGCAGGGAAGTATAGCGGGGTACGCCCGATAGACGCGAGGGTTGCGAACATTCCTACAGCTTGATGCACGACGTTCCGTCCAACGAACGAGTATAGCCCTCGAAGCACGAGTCCACACGGCAGGCACCGACGAGGCAGGACACGCTGTCTGCGCCTGGGATCGCCGTGCAGTCGAACCTACGGGCACGCACAGTCAGCGTGCATTCATCAGATCACACAGATAGCAAAAACTCACTTGGCGTCTACGCTGCTGCATCCGCCGCACGACGTGAGGTCCTCCTGCGGGTCCACGCACTCGAAGCCGTCCTTAATGAAGTCCAACACCGTCGTCGGCGGGGCCTGGGCGCTGAGCGGGCATGCGCGCATGGCGGTGGGGCACAGCTGCTGGCTGATCTCTTGCTCAGGCGAGAGCGTCGTCTGTTGGGCCATACCGCGCTTGAAGGCGCGTGCGGAGGCCACGGGGGCGCGCGCGGCGAGGGCGGGGGAAGGGCGGGGACCGCGCCTGGATACCGCCGCTGGGGCTGGGTATCGCAGCCACTGAGCTGACGGCCGCGAGGGCGAGCACGGAAAGAGCGTGGACGAAGGTAGCGGCGCGCATCGTGGTGAACGGGTGGCTTGGGTGCTGCGATGGGTGGCGGAGGGTCTCAAAGGTCTGGGACGCAGGGCTCACGCAACGCTGACCTCCTGAGTGGCGAGAGGGGTAAAGAAAGAAAAAGGAGGAAGGTGGCCGGCCGTGGATAATTAAGGGCTGGGATGAGGTGATGGGGTGGCGCGTTCGGCTTGCGTGAACTGCGTCGGAGGTGGTGATGGGAAGGTCCTGATAGGCAAACACGTTCCAGCAAGTTCTTTCAGCGATTCGTCTCCGGCCGCTTAGATAAACCGCAAAACCCTAGCCTTTGTCCAATGGCTGTGCTCCAAGCACAACCCTCCGCCGCCGCGGCAGGTACTCGCCGTCCAGCCTCCCGGGTCGCCACCGCCAGGGCACAGCTCACGGCGGTGCAACCAGCGAGCGTATGCTGGATAATGTCTGGTCATTTTTCGATGGATCTGTTGACCATGGTCAGATCGTTGAGAGGACAAGGAGACAGCAGAACAAAGAGCGGAGGTATTCCCAGGCGACGCGAGGCCAACTGTCGCTGTAGATAGACGCCCAGGACGCAGGCGGTACCGCGGTGTCCATATTTGCTTGGCCGGCGTCCGGACAATTATCGATTATCACGGAACGGACGTTGTTATCCCCTCAATTACTGTACTCCACAACCACGCTTGAGTGTAACTGTGCAACAAAAGTATTTCCCTGCTGCAGCGGACAAAATACGCAAGTCGTATGGGTCACTACGTATACGGTACCCATGGCGCCAGACCAAAGTTCAGGATATCGTGAAAGTTCAACTGCCGTGCAATCGCAACAGACGGAAGCGGTTAGCCCAGATAGCACGATACTCGGCGCGCTGACTTGGTGCAGATGTCGGGGAAACGCAGTCATGTTCCCACAAGGGCTTGTTCCCGAAATTCTGCCCGCTCGCCTAGAATCTGCGCAGTGCGTAATGATCGCTCTAAATCGCGCGCATCCGGCCTCCGAGTGGATAAGAGCGGATTTGCGGCAACCGCTCGCGCGTTTTGTCGCTTCATGTTCGTTTCAGAGGACGCGAAGGGAGGGTCCTCAGCACCGCTAGTCCGCTCGCTTCCCGCGATGTATGCGCCGGGCGATGCGCAAGGCAACCCGCTTTCTGCAGTGATAAGTGGGCTCGCACGGCATGGAGTATCGAGCGTCGTAGTCCGCGCCGACTGTCGAAGGAGGGCCCGGGTACGTGGATGCTGGGAGGTATCCAGAAGCTCATCAGTCATCGCTGGCTGAGAAGACCATGCTGTTAGCACGGCCTGTGATGCATACGGGATTACTATCGTTTTACTTACCTAGCTGCTGCATGAATGAGCGACCATTGCGTCAACGGCGCGAGTTGAATTGAATACACCTTGAGTTTCATCGCGGAGATGACCTGTCCAATAAACTTGAATGTTCGCACCATAGACTGGAAGGTTCGCGGGTATCTCTTCCTCGCATGTACGAGACTGTTCAAGAGCCTAACCACAAACCACAGGGTTTTCAAAGGCGCGCATACTGAGAAAGTATAAACCTACCCATAAAAGATGCCGTGCTTGAATTTCTGTCTCAAAACATGTCTGGTGCCATGCGGTCACTTGTCTGGCCAACTTTAACCTGGGCATGAGAAACGGAGCCAAAGCTTCACGACGCGCTAAACACAGCTGACAAGGCGGCAGCGCCGTCACACTAATCAAGGCAGAGAAGTGCGCCAGTGTAACACCTAGATGTGGGCGACTCGTCGGAGCTATTTGGCGCTTTGACTCTTCGCATATGCACCAGGGGGAGGCACGGTGCCAAATCGGTGAAACCGCGCATTCGAAGCGGGAAGTCTACGCCAAATATTAGGCAAGCTCACCAGTTAGCATGGTTGTGTCGAGATCGACTACGCAGGAGGTACTGAGTCGCGTTGATGGCAGTGATGGAGTCGAAATTCAAGCACGGCATCGTTTTTCGGCATCTCCCATCACGCTTATATAAGTTATTTACATTTGTTTCGCCAGTCGTGTATGGACGGTGGGAGCCTTGAATATCGGGGGCTGAGCCAAACGGCCGCCTGTGCTGGACTTCCAATTGGTCGATGCAAGGGCCTGCGAGCACAAAAATCTGCTTCTTTATCTCGCATGTATGAGACTGTTCAAGAGCCTAACCACAAACCACAGGGTTTTCAAAGGCGCGCATACTGAGAAAGTACAACTTAAAGATCCTACAAATGTCTCAAACATGTCTGGTGCCATGCGGGCAAGCTGCTGACTATAATATGGGCATGAGAAACGGAGCAAAAGCCACGACGCGCTAAACACCGACAAGGCGGCAGTCACATGACTAGTTATGACCACGTGAATGATCTCACGCGGACGCGCCGCATTTGCCTACCGCTCTGTCGGACTCCACCAACTATCCCCTCACCTCCAAGCGTGTCCTAAGATGAAGTATGTCGGACATTGACGAGTACGACGAACTTAATGCGAGCTTCGACGTTGAGCTCCTGCCGTTTATTACCGATCTGCCACCATCTCCCGAAGACTGGCCATCTCGCGCGCCCAATGCAGCCAAGCACGACGAATACGTTGAGGTACAAGATGTGCCGCACAGCCCGAAGTCGGCATATAGCGACGAGTTCTCTGGGTACGACTTTTCAGAGTTCAGTGCAGAGGAGCTTGCGTCTTTCGACATTCAGGCCCTGGAATTCTCGTCTACCATTTCAGGAGGAACCGCGGTCCGCCCTTCAATTGCAGGCCAGGGTCAAGGAGCCCACGTCACCTCGCCCTCAAGAAGTGCTCCAGAAGCGGTATTTTGCCACTCAGATAGCGGTCCTGCCATTACCATCGAGATAGAGAAACACGCTGACAAGTCTACGGGTCTCAAGGCACTAGGAGGAACATCAGCAGATGCAGCCTCAGACCCAGTCCCTTCCACGTCTACGCACACAATATCCGAAGACGGGCGGAGTAAAGAACAACCGTGGACTCTAAAAAGTCATTTTCATCGCTTCAGGAGAAACACCAAAACGCTCGCGGTCACAGACCTAACTGGGCCTGCTTGGTGAGTTGCTCTTCATCACTGAGTATCAGGCGCTGACTTGCATAGGTGTGAAGTCCAGTATGAGTACGGATTGCTCCAGAAACGAAACCGGAAGATTGAGAGCAGGCCTCCGTCATTCGTCAGTGCGAAAGGAAAGGTTATTAGCGTGGACCAGAACGCGGCTAAAGCCATGGACAAGATCGCTAAGCGAGGCCAAGTACGTTGTTTCGTTCGCGTCTCTGTCTCTATATGTATACTAACCCAAGGTTCTAGGCTGTTCACAAAGTTTTGGAGCGAGAGATACACCCTGAACCTGTAGTTGTCAAATACGTTACTGCAGAAGAGAAATGGGCACTACGGTATGTATATCCTCTTCTCCAGTTCATTCTTGCTTGCTTAACCGTTAAATGGAGGATAATTCGGATGATTGACTCCGTTATGTCGTTGATCAACGTCGGCCGCTGCGTGAATATCAACATCCATCATCACGCGGACATGAGACTAAGTAACCTTGACAGAGAGAAATGCCTATTTTTGGGCTGCTGCAAGGTCAACCGATAGTAGGCGTCATTGTAGGTATTAGTGACAGAGACTATCACGCATATAGTTGACATTGTCTTTGCAGGACGAGGTAGTACGCAAGGAAGCTGAGTCCCCACTACCATCCCCTAAGTCGGACTCCAGTGAGCGCAAACGCGGGCGGGCACCGGCCAGTGCAACATCAACTCCATCCAAGCCCAAGTCAAAGAAAGCGCGCCGCAGTGCTTCGCCCTCCCAGCCGTCCATAAGAGCCTTCTTCTCGTCACAGGCCAGCAGTTCTGCCTCTGAACACGCAGGAGATGCATCTACACTCCCGGAGCCTGGGAGTAGCGCAAGTGCACGCAAGCCTCGCACACCCCAGTCCTCGTACACCGAAGAGTAGACAACGCAGGTCATCATCCCCTGCTCCCGTCATGCGTCTGTATCGGCTACACCTACTCGACACGAAGACTCGCAACACACCGACGATGCCGGCGGAAGAGGACACCATGTCCGCGCAGCTGCAGCTCATGTTTTACCACCGCTTGCTCTCGCACCTGCTCGCAGCTCCCGCCGTCGCCGCAAACAGTCGACTTCGCCGCGTTCTGGCAGGCAATCGGGATGAATGTCACGCGCCCGTTTTCGGAGAAGTTCAAGGCAGATGCGGGGTTGGATGTGGACGCGACGTGTCTCGCGGCCCTCGAGAGCAGGTGGTGGAATGCCGTGGAGATGTTGCACGTGGATGGTGTGGACGAAGTGCTGACGGTCGTGTACCGGACGCAGGCGTGGCGGTCCGAGAAGGTCAAGCAAGACCCGCCGAGCGAGAAAAGGGGTAAGAAGCGGAAGGGCAAAGCCGAGGCTAAGGCTGACGCGGATGGGGATGTTGAGATGGACGACTGGCTGTCAACGAAGGAAGGGCGAGATATCACGGCAGCGGTTGTCGCGAACCTTACGAGCCTTAGCGCACAGCTCAAAGACGCAGTCAACCAGCTTGCGCCGGTCGTGGAAGAGAGCGTCAAAAATCTCTCTGAGGCTGGGGATCCGGTTGTCGTTGACGAACTTGGAGGCGTCCCTGAAGCTAGTAGTGCTGGAAGTCGGGCAAAGGATGCGCTGTCTTCCACATTGGCCACCGAAGACTCGGCAATGCAATGGGCCATTCAACAGTCTTTGCTCAAAGAGGTGCAGAAGCGTCCCGAGGTGAAGGAGGCAGTTCCGAAATCTGCATCGTCTCGTCCGAAAGCCTCTCCAGCCGAAGATGCTGGCTCATCGTCCTCGGGCGATGAAGGTTTGATTGAATCATCAAAGGAGTCGACAATTCTAGGAGAGAAACAGTGGACGCTGGATAATGCGTTATTGGATAACTATCTCGGGAGCATATTGGAGTTCTGGTACGGCAAACGGCCTCCAAGGGGTGTGGGCGTTGAACTGACACGGCGGTGTCTGTGAGTGCCATATATTCTCGTGCAACACAAAGCACGCGCGAACGCTAACTGGTCATTTATTCATAGGTGGTGTGAGTATCAAGATGGTTGCGAATGGAGAGAGATGAAGGCGAGAGAAGCAATGAGCAGGCTACGACGACCTTCTCACGACGAGATTCAGAACGGAGTCACTGGATAACAACTTGCCATGGCCTCTCACACACTGTTTTCTTGAGAATTTGGTACATAGCGCAGAATATACTGGCGACGAGTCGGGCATCTTGTTTCATTTCTATCACTGCTCGCAGCGAGAACACTTTTGATATACCCCACGCTAGTGCACATTGTACCGTTGACACACCCTGTCTTCTAGCACTGTACAACTTAGATGTATGTACAATACACGATTGTTTCACTCTGTTCCGCCTCGCCCCGCCGTCGTCAGCACGCCTGCAGTGGGAGATAGAAGCAAATGATCTCATCAAATGCAGTAATCGAGACCTCCCCAGTCACGTCTGCCACTTGCTTACAACCACCACCTTTACCCTCAAGACCCACCATCCACCAGCTCTGTATAGCTCGGAGTTACTGTCTTTACTGTACCATTACCCGCTGAATTTCTGTGTGCTTTTCGTATACAATCCAGACTGAAGACTTCGTGATCGAGGCGGCCGAGCAGACTATTAATATAGACCATCCCGCCCCCTCGTTGCTACCTCCGAGTTTGCGCAGTCCACGCTGTGCTCGGCTCTCCCGACACTGCTCTATTTGCACGCTGACCTCCTCTCCTTGACTTGCTCACCAGCCTCGAGACCAACTGCCGCCTTTCCTTGCTCTAACCGTATCCATATCCCACCATATACTACTTGGTACAACCACCCATCCTCCGCCTTCATCGCACTAGCCATCATATCCCGCAAAAATGTGGGAGGACCACTTGCATATCGACTTGCTCGGCGAGCACGTCCTTTTCCCCAGTCTTCACCTGGACTCGCTCTGGCACTTCATCGGCGCCGCGCTTCTTACGGCGAGCATTTGCTTCATCGAACGGTACGCATCCTGCGGTTGGCTACCGTCCGTTCGCTGACCGGCTATGGTACGTTGGGGTTATGCAGGGCTCTGACATACGCTATCTCGAAGAAGTGGACACCGTTTGCATGGACGCGTCGATCGCGCTTGCGGCGCGCCCTATGGAAGTCAATCATGTATTGGGCTGTCACCTTCAGCAGATTGTGCGTCTCAGTTTTATTCTCGTTGGCAAGGTTCTGACGTCCGGTTGTCACATCGTGGACAGAATGTACATGCTCGTGTCTATGACATTTAGCATAGGGTGAGTCTCACTTCACCATTATACTGATGCCAGGTGTGCTTAAGCCTGCTTTCGTAGGCTCATACTTGTGATGGTACGCATCACACACAGCGGGGCATGCTAATGCGAAGGAATGCTGATAGGTCGCTATAGACCACTTCTCTGTCTGTCGGCCAGTTTGTCATTGAATACCTCGACAGCGAGGACTCAAATGAGCGAAGACAAGAGTAAGGGCTTCTACCTTCAGAACGACTTGCTTGCTGAATGTCCGTTACAGCGCCGAGAATTTTAAGGAGCCGCTGCTCTCTTCGTCGCCAACCTCATACGAGCCTTCCTTCCGTCTGAACGACTACCCAAGCTACCGCCCCTCCTCGCCGCGGCACTACACATACTCCCAGCTCTCCTCCACGACCTCCATCTCTCCTTCAGTCAACGAGACTACCTCGCTGCGGCACAGCCCACCTGTAGCTTCAAGCAGCTCGTCGAGCACGAACCCGCACGGTTCTGCTGGACGCCCTCGCTCAAAGTCAAAGCCAACAAGCATATTCATCCATCCAAACGAGTCGAACGTAGCTCGCGCGGACGCGAGAGCCCTACAGTTGGGGCTGGCGGGCGACACCGAGCTCGTGAAGGGCAATATGCATGATCCACAGAAGGACGCTGCTTGGAAAATCGGGGAAGGCAAGGACCTGGCGAGAGAAATCATGAGTCGGAGCGGTACGTTCTAGCCCTCGCTTGCTCTGAAGAAAGAGAGCTTATGAAGAGAGGCGGATCTTCGCAAGGGCGATGTGTGTTGTGGGTACATAACAGTACATCTTGTCCGTGATTGTAGACAATGTCGTACTCATCTTGGGGAGCTTGCTCGCCGATGCCACTTTTGTACGCTGTATCCGGAATGCATGCATTCAGATTACCCAGAACTCTAGATGGATGGCACTGAAAAGCTGCAATTGTATGCCCAGATGCAAGGCCACATATATGGTATGGGATTATGGTGCCGGTGCGGCATCGCTCGACGGTGGCGGCGCATTGACTTCCTCCAAGCTCTGCTTCAATCCCTCCAGCGTCCTCGCCAACTTCCCACCACTCGCCTCACTAAGCACCGCTGCAATCTGACTGCCCGGCGCACTCAGCAACCCAACGATCTGCGCTCTTAGCACCTCCAAGGTTGGGAGCAGCGCCACGTCCCGCACAGCCGGTGCCTTGAATGCCTTGCCCTCAATGATAGCCCCAGCGAGCAGCAACTCGGGCACCGCGGGCGGTTTCGCGCCCTTTGGCCTCCGCCCAGGCACGTAGTTCGCCTCCGCCTCCTTTCTCTCCGCGTCAATATCCTCCTGAGTCTTCGGCTTCCGCGGTGGCACTGTGCGCGCGAGCACCCTGAGGATCGCGGCGAGCTGCGGCGGGTTGAGCTCGGGGAACGTGAGGACGGCAGTCGGGCCGTCGACCAACTCGGCGATGGCAGTCCGCGTCGCGGCGTCGATGTCTGTGCGCTGCCGGAGCGCGACGCCGAAGTATATCTTCGAGATGACCTGGAAGTGCGGGAGCTCGGGCAGGGTGGGCTCTTCGGCGGACGTCGCTGGCACGGGCGTAGGCGAGGCCAGCGAGGGCTTCGGTGTCGGCGCGTGGCGCAGCGCGGCGGCGAGGATGTCCTTGCGCAGTTGGATAAGCCGCTTTGGCTCGAAGTCGGCGTGCTTGAAGAGGATGAGCGGGTGGCTTTTGGAGGTGTCGAAGAGGCGGTTGTATTCGTGGACCTTGTGTCGCTTGCGCTCGGGATAGGTGCGCTGGGCAGCTGCAATCTTGCCAGGCCACTCTTTTGGCGCGCGAATGAGCGTCGTTGCCGTCCGCTTTTCTGTGAATATGGGCAGGCAACGAGACGTGCCGGGGAGCGAGGGGCATGCTGCCCGGAGAGACTTGGGCAACATTCTGGTGACGGTCAAAAGCAGGCCTAGTGGGCGCTCTCTTCCCGACGCGTCGGGTTGTCCGAAGCGCCGCGAAGGGCATGTTCTTTTAGCTGCAACTTGTAAGCAGCGCTGCGTAGCAGACAAAACTTCAAAGCATCAGTACAATATGGCATAATGTATCGGGTTCATAATACAGGACAATAAGTGAACAAGTCTAACACGCTGAGAAACAGCATTCTACATGTACAGTCCATGTCCTTCCATTTATTCATGCATTTCTCACTAGGATTACTCAGGTACTGGGGCAACCTTGTCATGCTGTGAATATTACGAGTCAACGACGTATTCGACAGTCATTAGGGATGATGAACGACTGACCTTCTTACTGTCGAAGGCATCGAGTCCAGAAGCGGCACGGGTGCCAGCCACGATCGAGCTCCAGTCCAAGGTTTCGAAAACCTGCTGCCCACGGACCTTTTTCGCCTCATGCAGTGCTCGGGCGGTCAGCAAGTGCTGATGCGCAGTATCCTATTCGTCCGTTAGAGAAACCTTCAAAGCCTAAAGCACTCTGACACATACGAGAGCGGGCATTGGCGAGTTCTTTTCTGCGGCGAGTTTCCGGATGTGTGTCGAGTCCTTAATTCCACCGTCGATGGCGAAACCCTTGGTGCCGTCAAAAGGTCATGGACCATCTTGTTAGCGTAACTGTCCAATCTGCGAAGATGTGAGCACGTTTCCGATGAAGATTACCTGCAACGGAAAGTACTTACATGGGCGCAGGCATCAAATCTTTCACAAGCGAGTGAACCTGGCTCTGCGGGATGCCAGACTTTTCAGCCAGAGTGAAGCTTTCAGCGAGAATTTCCAAACTGCCCAAGATCAGGGAGTTTCCTATGAGCTTGAACGTTGGTGCTAATGAGGGCTATTCAATCATTTATTCGAAGACAAACGTAAGAACACCCACCTTTCTCGAGGTTTCCTCCCAAGTCGAGAACCTTGCGGCCAATGGCAGGGATCAGAAGATGTGCAACCTCCTTCTTCGAGCGGTAGTCGCCGGCCATGACCACAACCAATTGTGCTGCTTCAGCAGCTGGCGGGGCTCCGAAAACGGGTGCCATGACAAGGTGGCAGTGGGAAACGTTCGAGATCAGGGTATCCAACTCCCCTACCAAAGCAATTGAACGCGTTATTCATAGCTGAACGAGTAGTGCTGTATACCTGCTAATGTAGGGTAAACAGTGCTAGTTTCCACAAAAATCTTTTTCGCGGTATTCTGCTTTTCCTGGATGGGTAGAAAGTTTAATAAGCATCACGGGGACAGCGGTGGTAGAAGAAACACACCCTAAGAGCAGCTGCAAAACTTTCGTAGGTCGCCTTCACAACTTCGTCATTTGCAAGGTTTGTGATAACGATATCGCAATGAAGAGCGATCTCTTCTGGTTTGTCTACAACCTTGATCTTGTCCTCTCCGGCTTCCTTTGCCAGACCCTCTCCTTTGGATCGCGTACGGTTCCAGACGTGCACTGGGTACGAGATAACTGGGGGCCCAAGTCGAGTGGCGATGTTGAGTGCCATGGGATATCCCATGGCCCCCAGACCCACAAAGCCAATTACGAGGCCCTTGTGTGGACTTTGGGGACGCGAGAACGGTACGGAGTCCGCGACGGGTGTGTGCCGACCGCCATGCAGCGGCGTCATGGGCTTCGGGGCGTGCAGGTGTGCGAGGTGAGGCGAGTTGTGGGCCATTCTGTCGCGGGTATCCTGGCGATGCTCGTCGATGAGGGTCGAGTGCAAGTTGGTCTATCTTCGCCCAATCTGCCGCTTTCGACTTTCACTTTAAGTGCGCGTCATAGCGGCGCTAAGGGTAAGGGCAAAGTGCGCATCGCCACACGTGGTTCTCGCGTGAGCGGGAAGGAACTGGGCCGCTGGCGTCTGAGCGTACAGCAACGCTACAATATCCCGCAAGCGGCCAGCTCGACGCAGGCTGCACTGCAACCAAGATGGCCATGGTTCAAGCCCAGGTCCCTCCCCAGGCTTTCGTGCAACAGAACAAGGGGACCCTAGTACCTGGGCAGACCATCTCCGTCAACAAATACACCGTACAGGTTGAGAGGTACCTCAGCCAAGGTATGTCATCGTCGCGTTGGAGATTTCAGTGATTTCACGCAGAATCCAGGCGGTTTCGCGCATGTGTATCTCGTTAGGACGGCGCAGCCCGTGTACGGCACCACACACCATGTCCTCAAACGTATTGCTGTCCCGAACGAGGCCATGCTGACGGAGGTGAAGAAGGAGGTTGACATCATGGTACGCGCTCTATCCAGACACATCCGTTCGGGGCGGGACAACTTGACACTCTACGCAGAGGATACTCAAAGGCCACCCAAACATTGTATACCTCATTGACGCTGCGTGGCATCGCTCAAGCTCTGGCGTGTATGAAGTCTTTATTCTCATGGAATTCTGTCCAGGAGGCGGCATTATCGACATGATGAATCGACGACTCCGGGAGCGTCTCACGGAGCCCGAAATCCTTACAATATTCGTGGATGTGTGTGAAGGTCTCGCTGCAATGCATGCCTTGAAGCCCCCTCTCCTCCATCGTGACCTCAAGGTGGAGAACATCCTTCAGTCCTCGGCGACCTCGTATAAGCTCTGTGACTTTGGCAGTGCTACACCCGTCCAGAAGATCCCTACGAATATGCAAGAACTTCGGGCTTTGGAAGCCGATTTAAACAAGCATACCACCCTGCAATACCGTGCTCCCGAGATGGTCGACGTCTTCCAACGACGCCCTATTGACGAGAAGAGCGACGTGTGGGCGCTGGGCGTCCTTTGTACAAGCTCTGCTACTACACGACCCCTTTCGAGGAGCACGGACCTCTTGCCATCTTGAACGTCCAGTACAAGATTCCTCCATATCCGGTCTACTCTGCTCAGATGAACTCACTCATTGGTACGTGTGCTAAATCCGCGCGCGTGCCCGTTCCCTAAGGCTCGATTGGTGCAGGTTCTATGCTTCGCGAACACGGCGCGCAACGACCAACTGTGTTTGAGATTTTGAATCATGTCCACGCCTTGCGTGGGTCGAAATCGAAGTATACCTATAACATACCGCCGAGGCAACCGCCAGTATCATCACGAGCCGCGCAAGGCCCGCTACAGACATTATCCTCCAACATCGGTTCACCGGCAACCGTCAACCCTCTGGATGATCTTGTCATGTTCAAGTCGAGGACACAACTGTCGACTTCGCCGGCTAAAAATGCTGGCATTGAAGCCCGAGACAAGGTATTGGAAGCTATCGCGCCAATGCGCCGCGGACGGCCCAGTATGGCACCATCGGCACCATCTCCGCCTCCTAGCCCGCGGAAAGAGAAGGCAGGCTTCACCGCGGATGCGAAATTCCGGGCGGACGAGGATCGATCGTGGAGGGGAGTTCGTGGACACAAGTCTGGTATGGCTAGCATTGGCGGCGGAAATACGGTGAACCTCAACACGGGTGGAGACGCATGGGGCTTGGGAGGCAAGGACGCGGCCAAGGAGAAGAGTCCCCAGGAACGTCTAGAATTACCTGGATTTGAGAATGACTTCAGCACGTCGTTCAACAAAGGTTTCGGCGATTCTTTCGAGCCACCGAGGCCCAGTCCATCTCCCTCGAAGGCCGTGTCGCAGGCACAAGCAATACCAGTTCCACGACCAACCCCCTCGCCTGGACTCTCTGGATCCCCCGGAAAACGACACTCGCATCGAAGGATGCCTTTGCCGGGCTCGGTTTGGCTTCACAACCCCGGCGCAGACTTTGGCAGAAGCCCGTCGCGCACGAACGGGTATGGCAGCTATTGGCGTAACATCTCCAAATGCACAGCCGACGGGTCCGTATCTCAATACTTCGATGCACCAGGGCACCGGACTGGGTTCGAGCCACACCATGTACCGGCCCCCTAGCTCGCAATCAACACGACCTTCTCCGTCACCTATCCCCAAACCTGAGTCTCGCTCACAATCTCCTGCCCAACCCTGGCGACAACCGACACAACCGCCTCCGAAACGCCCTGGAGAGTTGTCTGCAGAGGAAAGGTTCCCGTCGCTTGAAGAGATTGACCGTACGTTTGCATCCCCTCCGCTCAGCAAGGCGCCTCCGTCTCCGAAACTCCAACTCCACTCAACCTCTCAGCCTGCATTGACTGAGAAGCTGCCGGAACGTGCCACTGGGAGCAGTTACAGACCGCCTTCACGAACAGCCGGTATGCGCACTAGTAACCTGCTCGGTCTTCCAACAACCGGGACAGGTGCGGCCCCATCTAGCGGACGAGTTATGGCCTCTGGGCGGTATGATGGGGTGCGCTCTCAAAACGTCACTGGTACGGCTATGCGGGAGTCCAAGGGTTCTAAGGCGAACCACACGCGGCAACCAACGCTAGAGGGGACGGGCGCTGAGCACAAAGACTCGTCCCAACCTACGCGAAAGCTCACGCACCCTAGTCGTCCCTCCCAACCTAGGCGACACCGAAGTTCAATGACGATTAAGCACACAGCACAAGCGGACGTCTCTCCTGCTCCTGCTCTAGATGTA
This sequence comes from Terana coerulea, assembly GCA_024811115.1. Lineage (NCBI taxonomy): Eukaryota > Fungi > Basidiomycota > Agaricomycetes > Polyporales > Phanerochaetaceae > Terana > Terana coerulea. Next base: position 21,371 of record JAKOGH010000069.1, read on the forward strand.
CAGAATCTGTCTCCGCCCGCCCTGCCACCAAGACCTAGCCCACAACCGCCTCCACGGGACTGGCTTACGGGTGCTTCTGAAGATGAAGGTGCCCCATCACCTCCGGCAACTCAGCCGGTGCTTAGAGACAGCCCGAGTAAGCGAGCGTCGTACATCGAACGGAGTCCGATACAGCTGGAGAAACCGCTCGAAGCGGAGAGCTTCGTCTTTGACGACCAAGACAGAGAACGGGAGCAGCAACAGGAGTCCGCGAGAGCGTTCGAGCGTGGAAAAGAGCGTGAACGAGACGCGAGGAGGCAGGAGCAGAGTCGCACGGGCGGATTGCAGAAGCTGCCTACGGGCGACAAGACCGCAGCTTTGCAGCGGAGGGACCACACTGGACGGCGGTCCCCGACTAAGAAGACATTCCCAACTAGAACGAATACTGGGTCCATCGGCGCCCCTGTAGGGGGCTTCAGTTGCCTGGCATGGGTGGTACCGGAAGGAAGGCTGCGCCACCACCGTTGGAGTCTAAACCAAGTGGTCTCACTGAGAATTGGAGTCCGGTCTCCTCTCCTACCAGGGCTACGATGATGAAGCGGGGGTCGTCGTCATCCGGCGATGAAGGTCCAGAGGATCTCAACGGATACGTCCCGAGGGGCGGTCGTGGCGAGAAGATCGAGGCCTTGGATGCAGTGAAGAATGGCCCCACGCCGCCACAGCAGGTGAAACCGCAGTCGGAGAGGAGACGACCTGCAGGCAAGGGCCGCCAGAGCTCTGTGCACGACTTGGTTGACTTGTGGGGCGGTAACACTCCGCAAGAGCGGGTCGCCTCGCCGTCGAAGTTTGACAAGAGGCGATCTGCGATCGTCACTTCGTCCTCGATGATGAAGTCTCCGACCTTCGACAGTGGCCTTCCACCGGTCTCTCCTTCGCCGCTCATGTCACCACCTTCTGTGGCACCTTCATCTGCACCGCAGGCGATCCAGCGTCCGCCATCCGCTCTCCAAATACGCAAACAGACCACCAGCGTAACGGGCAGCGCAGGCAGTTCGGCAGCTCCTGCTGTTGCACCCAAGTCTGCACCCGCTGTGGCCGCCGTCACATCCTCCGGACGATCACGGCCGCAATCGATGTTCATAAACCCAGTAGTGAAGACCGCACCGCTCGAATCATATGCGCCGACGATCTCAAGTACCTCGAAGCCGCATGACCAGTCGGACACGCAAGGGGCAAAGCTGCAGCGACGCAACACGAGGCGAACGTCGATAACGGACATGGTACACCGATATGAATCAATTAATGTTAACGGCAACACAAGACAAGTCACCGGTACTCCTAGCGTTGCTCCTAAGCCCACTCCGCTCAAAGTTGTTCCCTCAGACGCATCCAGCACTGGCGTTCCTTCGCCATCTGCAGCTGCAACACGCTTCCCGCAGCTGTCGCCTCCCTCGTCCCCAGTGATCCCGAAAGCAAGCCTTGCGGTCCCAGAACCTTCTGAGCCGAGCAAGCGCGGCTTATCGCGGGACAGGCGGTCACCAAGCCCTAGACGCACTGCGTCTCCACGTCCGCTTCCTGGGCTCGCGAAAGGCTTGGACCTCAGTGGGTTGCGTGCCGGCGGTGCCACCAGTCGCCCCTCGCTCGATTCGAAGAACACTGCACCCTCGTCCAGCGCGCCTGAAGAGAAGCTTGGCGTGCCCCAGCGCAAAGACAGCGATGACTTGCGTTCGCCGTCGCCGGAACGTCCGTACCAAGGAGTCTCGAAGCTCATTGATCGCTGGCAGCGTGTGGCGCAAGAGTCGGAAACGCCTCGTCCTCCTGCGGGCAAGACCGGTGGATCACTGCGGGGACGATGATATTATGAACCGGTACACGACAATTTCTCGTCTCGTAAGTACAAGCCATGTATCGTTTGTGTTTACCAGCTGAATCCTTCGCAGACCTTGTTTTTCGGACACAATGTATACAACCTTGCGCAATATTCCTCTGAGACGTAATTCATTTCTTTCTGTGGATCATTCGGACCTTTGAACTCTTCGTCTGTATGTTAAACTATACAAGATGCCCGTTCACGCTTTCAGCTCTCCTGCTTCCACCATCTCCCGGAGTTGCTGCACGGTATTCGTGACTGCGCTCTTGGCGGACCCCGCCATCTGCTTCCGCTTCTCCTCCGCCTCCGGAGACCCCTCAGCGATGTCGGGGAAGTTCCACGAGAAGGTGAAGGTGAGGTAGAGGTCGGACTCGCCGTCGCCATCGGAGATGATGTTGGAGATGTATGTTTCCAAGTCGACCATGTGAAAGTCAGCCTGCGTGCCAGAATAGTCAGCACAGTGCACGAGAGTTTTGTGTGAGATGCATCCGTACCTTCATTCCATGCGTATACGTTATGACCTCAGTGACTTTTACCGGGCGGGCCAAAACCAGGCTTGAACTCGACGACGCGGGTCAAGCCGTCCGCGTGTTCCTCGACGACCTCGCACTTGGCTATGGCCGCGACGAACCGCTGCGGGCTGCGGGCTTTATGCTGTAGACCCGCCCATGCCTGAGCTCGGGTGACCTTGGTCGTGGCGGTGGGAGGGTTGATAGGAGTAGTGTGGGCAAGGTTGACTCTCATGGTGTTCTGAAGATGGCTGAAGACGCTGTAGGTTGCCTCTTTATATGTGGTGGGTGACTGCTGTTGTCATTGCCTGCATGAGGCCTTGGTAATGGGTCGGTTACTAAACGTTCGCGAGTCGATCGAGCAGATTGCCAGTTGGGATGTCGGCAGAGTAGTTACGCATGCACCAGCCGCCATTTCCTGCATAATACTCACAGTACTTCACTTGGCAAGTGCACGTAATGGTGATGACGAAGAGTTAGGACGTTCGCCGAACAGTAAGGGAGATGGTACAAGGAAAAGATGTTTACGAAGAGCGAGGAGTGAGCCCTACGCGTACATCCTCAAAGACCTCTTAGCGGCGGGCGTGTGGCGCAACAGGCGTTAGTAAAACATGACAAACAACTGAATGAGCACTCTCGCAAGCCTGTTGAGAAAAGAAAATGACCGTCGTCGCGACTACATAGAACATAAATGTAGCTAGTGGGCTGTGTGTGGGCAAAGCTTCATCGTCGCTTCGAACCTCGACTATCGTCCAGCCCCGGGGAACTTCTCCGTTTTCTGCGATTATAAATCAGCGACCTGCCGCACAGGCAAAACCGTTAGACGTACCGACTACTACTACGATCATCGTGGTCAGAGGGTGTCGTCCTCTCCTTGCCACCGCCACCGCCGCCGCCGCCACCACCACCCCCGTAATCCAGGCCATCCACGGCAGGCGCACTACCGTCAATGTCCTTGTACTTGTTTTTATTCCGAGGGCCAGTGGGCACGTTTGGTGGAAGCGGTGAAGCTGGTCTGACTGGCACAGCTGCTCATCGGAACGATTAGAGACCGTATATATATTAAGAATGAGAAGAAACGTACGTCGACCACCACGCCCTACGAACGGACCACCGCGAACGCCACGCATGCCAGCATTTTGCGGCATACCTCGCCCTCTGAAATGACCCGGCGCTACACCACGGCTGGGGCCTGAGGCAGGGTGGGTGTACCCGCGCCGCTTTCGCCGCCTTGGTACATCTGCTGGCCCATATTTTGAGACATGTCGGGCTGCACCGCAAGTTCAATGGGTTGTTCACCCCCGTGAGCTTACTGCCACGTACCTGCATGCCAAACTCGCCGCCCATAGCCATGTTTCCTTGGACAGGAGGCGTGCCAGAGAACCCCTCTCCTCCTATCCCCATTTGCCCCACGTCCGGAGTTGCGCGCCCTTGCATCTGCCCCTGACCAGCCGAGCTCATCGCGACACCTCCGCTGAGCCCGCCGCCGTTCATGTTCCCTCCCATACCCGGCCCGCCCATGCCCTGCCCACCCATTCCTTGCCCGCCCATGCCTTGTCCTCCCATGACCTGTCCACCCATCCCAGGACCCATACCCTGCCCCATCCCTTGGTCGCCCATCCCGGGACCCATGCCCATACCCATCCCCTGCCCGCCCATGCCCATGTCGACGGGGCCCATGTCGTGCATCATAGGGCCCATCATCCCGCCCATGTTCATCATCGGGTTGCCCATCATCCCGCCGTTCATGTTCATCCCGCCAGGCATCATCCCGCCCCCGCCGGGGTTGCCGTTCCCCTGGCCCATGACCGCCGACGCGCCCATCATGACCACCTGCCGTATCTCTGGCGGCAGCGCGGCGAGCTGGTCCTCGGGCATGCCCGTGAAGTTCTAGGGTGCGTGCATATCAGCTTGCCGTTCAAGACGAGATTGCGAATTCCGTCAAAAATATATTGTCGATGAAGGGTGGTACATGTAGTAAAATACGCACGATGACGTTGGACTTGAGCACGTTCGCCAGCTCGCCCACTTCCCTCCGCCGGTAGCAGTATGCCTCCCACGAGATTTCGTCAAACCCGTAGTTGAACCAATCGCTCACGTCCGAGCCCGGCCGCCGCCAGTTCTTCTCTCCCAGCGCCGTGAGGTCAACCTCGAGAATGGAGCGTCCGTCAAACGTGCCTGGGGCATCTGGGTCGAGATGTGGATGTGACGGTGGAGCTTGGGCCACTGGCAGGGTGCTGGGGTCGACGCCGTCCGAGGGTGCGGTCGGTTTCAGTTCAATTGCTGAAGGTGGTCCTGGTGTCGTTGCGGACGGAGGTTGTGAAGGTCCTGGTGTTGACTGTGAGCCCTGCGGTTTTGTCGCGGTTCCGCGTTCTCGGGGAGTGTATTCCGTCGTTAGTGACGGCGCAGGAACAGGCGCGGCTATTGGAGAAGCGTGAAAAGCAGTCATATGCAGCAAGGTTAATTTTACTTACGTCGGCTGGGAGTGTTGAACGAGGTACCCTGACGATTTGGAGCTGGCCGCTGTCTACAAGAGGTTCAGTATGGTATATTTGCGGTAAGGATGACTTTGTTGCACACACCGAAAGTCCAACGAACGGGCAGGAGCCTCCATGATAATCTCGACATCCTATGCAAATGTCAGCTCCTATGCTCATATTTGACAGCGTATATGCGCACGTCTTCGCTGTCTTCCTCTTCCTCTTCTTCCTCCTCCTCTTCTACCTCACCTTCGGTTTGACCTTCCCCTTCCCCTTCCTCTCCGCCGTCTGCCCCTTTGGAGCGCGTCCGCTGTGTCCTCCGCACCTGCAACCTCAGCTTCTAGATGCGCAACGACGCCGTTGCTGGTGGCAAAGGCCTCGACTTGCTCGAGAGGAATACTAGCACAGCTGTGAGGACATACGTCGTGACTATCGGTGTACAACAACTCACGGTTGTGGCTCTGCACATCAGACAGTTACGTGGCAAAAGAGATTGCATTAAGGGCGGGTACAGACAGGACTAAACGATGGCGTGCAAGCGGAAGGGCGTGTTGGCTCTTACCGGAGGGTGCGACAGCAGGTTTTGCAGGCTCGTCTGCGTCGTTGGAGTCTCCGTACAGGAAACGGTCGTCATCGTCGTCCCTGCTCCCACTTAATACATGCTCCCAGATTAGCAGACGTGGAGACGCACATTGTGTATAGGCCGAAGTGCGCACAGAAGCACGGAGGTAAAGGTCAAGTGCAGGTGACGGAGTGGCGGCTACTCCATACAAACGGTCAGCGCACGGGTAACAGCCTCCTTGTGATGCAGTAAGTATTTTCCTGTATGGAGGATCACAAGGGGTCAATGGACTCTACTGACCGTGCTTACACGCGACTTGTTACCCGGGCGCCTTGCGCTTTTGGGCCCGCCCATCTCATTTCACAAAATTTCTGACCTCGGAGCGCATCTGCTTGGTCTGCACCAAGGCCTTCCATCGGTCTGAACACATAAAAGGTCACGTACGACCCCAACTCCCTCTACACAAGCTACTGCACAGGCCGCCTACCAAACTACACGCGTCCCTCCCCCCGTCCACTACTTGCCGATACACACCATGGGCAAGTCGCAGCAGAAGAAACGCCAAACGCGGCGGCACAATCCTATGCGAGTGCCCGACTCGCATCTGCCCAAGGGGCTGGCGTCCGCGTCGGCCTCGTCGTCAAAAAATGAGGCAATTCTGCCTATCATCCAGAAAGTGCGTGTGAGACCTCCGGGCTATCATTATATCAATACTGACAAGGGAATATTGCTAGATGGAAAGCCCGGACGCGGCGGAACGCAAGTGGGCTTGCGTCGCGGTCTCGAATCTCATTCAAAACGATCCATCTACAAGACGGCTGCTTCAGGGCAAGAACGTAGTCGGCGCGCTGATTACACGCTTGTCAGATAGCGAGGAAGAGGTCGTCATAGAGGCTGCAGGAGCACTACGGTGAGTTCACTTGAATGCTTGAAACAAGGCTCATACTAATAGATGCTTTCCAGGAACCTGTGTATTGACGGAGGTTATGATATCTGCGCCGAGATGTACAACAAACACGTCCTTTCCCCTCTAAAGACATTCATCCCCAAAGTACGTCTCAATGGCTGCAGCATCAGTTTTTCATGCTTATGCTTTCTGTGATTCACTAGATTTCCACTACACTCTCGCAATTCCTGGAATCCCCGCAAACCGCGCCAGAAAATGCCCAAAAGCTTGTCTACGAATTCGCAGACAACGTCATCACGATCCTATGGTGCCTCTCGTGCGTTTATTCTGCGTAGTCACGTTCGACAGAAGTGCAAACTAAGGATGCCCAGCGAGACCTCGAATAAGGCGTTGAGCGCCGTGAACCAGATCGGCCTGGTCGCATTCCTCATGTCGTTCCTCGGTGCTCACGAGAAGCTTCCGCTGTCGATTGTTACTTCGGCTGGTACGTGCCCAAGAATATTTGACTCTATGACACTGAATTTATGATGCAGCTCAATGTCTGTACGTTTTAACGGACGACAATCCGCCTGCAAGTTATGAAGTCAAATCTACTGGTGCATATACTGCATGCCTCCTGTCTATTGTAAGAGGAGACGAAGAAGCGAGAAAACCCAACGGCAAAGGCAAGGACGTCTCTGACGAGCGGGAAGTCACCCTACGTGTACTGTGTACAGGTCAGTTCATGAGTGATCTCTCTAACCTTTCCAGTAACGAAGGGATCTTCGTAGGCATACTGAGAAACATCTCCCCATTCCACCACCCTCAATCGTTGCCTCGATCGACATCGACAGCGAGCTCATCCTGCCCACGCTGTTACCCGTACTCACCTCCATCTCTCTCCCGGATGTGGCGCATCGCGTCGGCGAGCTGCTCACGCACGAGGAAGCGATCCCCGAGATGCAGAAGCTTTCGCTGGACAAGCACACACCCAAGAGTGACCACCGGAGCCCTGCGCAGCTCGAGCTCGAGCGGCTCGAACGGCAGCTGCGTACGGTGCAGCTTGCAGTCGAGATCCTCACGGGAGTCTCCGCGACGCTGCCTGACGCGGAGGCCGCAGAGGAGGGCGGCGAGGACGCGGAGGACGGTACGTGACTTACCCGTTTCAGGTTGTAAATTACTGACATGGGGTCTGGCAGAGGCGATGGATGAAGACGACGGGGCAGAGGGCGACGAGGACGAGGATGACGACGTGGCCGAGGAGGCCTCCGCGCAGAAGGCTCCCTCGGCACTCCCTTCGATCGTCGAGCCGCTGCTCGCGCTCGCGCAGCCGACTGCACTATCCTTCCCACCGGTGGGCGGCGCGTCGCCGCACCCGCCAACAACGTCCGCCCTCGGCGCGATACATATCTGCGCGCTCGAGTGCCTCGAACAACGTGTTCTCTCGCTCGCCGCGCCCGCGCAGCTCACGAGCCAGGGCTTCGCGGCGGACGCGGACAAGGCGGCGGGGCCAAAACATGGGACGCGGTGTGGGGCGTGCTGGAGGGCGTGGGCAAGATAGGCTTGGACGGCCCGGGCCAGGAGCGGCGGCGCGAGGTGTGGACCGTCGCGGCCGGCGTGCTGTGGGGCGTGGCGATTCTGTGGAAGGGCATCCTCGTGCGTGTCTGCGTGCTGTGCCCGGGACGTGCAGATGCTGATTGGGTATTTGGGTCGTCGCCCAAAATAGGTGCCACAGCCGGCGCAGATCGAGACGTTGGTCGAGCTGTGCACGGCCGCGGCGGACGCGAGCGTGCAGGTGAGGTGTATCGGCGCGCTCGAGTGTCTCGCGCAGCACCCCGAGAGCGTGGACGGCAATCGGGTATGTCGCAACGCCACCTACAGTTATCTCATGCAGTGCCCTGACCCCCCGTTGCTGTGCTCGCGATATGCCTTCTAGATAATCTCGCGATTCCTGGTGTCGCTCGTCGCGGCGCCGGCGGCGGTGCCCACGGAGCCGCTGCTGCAGGCGCTGTCCGCGCTGATCGACATCTACGCGGACGAGACGCGCGCGTACGACGTGAATTTCAGGCAGGGCCGCGTCCTCGACGCGCTCGTCGCCACCGTCGAGCCCGTGCGCCGTGTCGTGCGCGGCATCGACCGCAAGCGCGAGCGCGACCTGCGCCGGCGCGGCGAGGAGGTGCGGGACAACCTCGTAGCGTTCATCCAGTACCGCAGGGAACTGGGCGTGTAGGTCGTTACTCAGACTATCCTACTATCCAAGACAGAGGATGACCAAGACGGTGCTATCGCCGTCGTGGGCGACGTGAATGTGATGACGCGGTGTTTACGGAGCGGCGCGAATCGGATTGGTGCGGCAGGAAATGTCAGTGCCGGTGACGTCGCGCGGACACGCTCGCCATTTGCGGGCGATGCTCGCTGTCTTGGTCGTTTTCTGTGCCATGTTGGCGATAGCGGCTCTGAATTGAGAAGGGCGTGGCGGGGCTGCGGTGCCGGCGCCACCCATCCACGTCGGCCCCGTGTATGAGAACGGACTGGACAAGGGCGGTCTAGCGTGCGGGAAGTGCCTGGCGAAGTGTTGAAAGAAAACTGTTTGTATGGGTATGTCTTGGTCGTGGTGGTCGCTGCGTTGGGTGAAGAAGGCCTTGTGGAGTTTGCGGGGAGTGTGCAGCGAGGTTGCTGTGTTTCTTTCTGAGGGCATGTATGCGTGGAAGAATGTTACGTACCACTCGTCGGGGCAGCGTGCGTTTATCTGCGCACGGACTCCCGTGAGTCGGATCTCTTGGGGCCAGCTTCTAGTTCACGAGGCATCTGCCAATTGCAACGAGGGTCCAACGAGTCTCCATTGAATACTAACAACGTTGTGCTGCGACAACAAATTGCTCTCCTCGTTGTGTGTCGTCCGTGCGACCGTGACATCGCTTCGCAGAAAATACCGTCAGTTTGTCCTGTGCAAGCAGTGCGCGAAAAAGGTTTCATTTTGCGCGGGCTGGTGTCGTAAGCGACGTTGGGCATAGGAACCTGAACTGCTCGAACCTAATTTAGGGGGGCTGTGCCCATATTGGGAACTGGCTTTTCTAGGAATAATTCACGTGATGACGTGTTGTGGGCGCGTCGGTTCCCACGGTTCAACGCGTCCGTCGTTGTCAGACCGGGGGAGCACTCTTGACTTCCATCACCGACGTCTACATTCCCACTTATCTCATTCAACTCATTCTCAGCAACAAGACATAATTCCACTAACTTTGCGCGGTTCAGTATCAACTTTACACGGCACGTCGCTGTGCTGCACGTTCTCGACACTACCCAAGCACTCTTCGGACATGGAGGACTACTCCGACGCATCCTTCCAAATCCCCCTCGCCTCCGCGTCGCCGTCGAATCTCCTTGAGGATGAGACCGGTGACTTTCTGCAAGGCGTCGATATGACGCTCAGCACGCCCGCGATCCCCACAAGAATAACGAATGCGGAACCCTCATTAACACTCGCCGAGCTCACGCCGCGCTCTCGAACCCTGCGGAGCGCCTCCCGCCGCACGCCAATGAAATCACGCATGGCGGCACCCTCTTTGCTCAAGACGGCCGTCGCCGCGGACATGAGTGCCGCGATGGACGACACGCTCTCGCCCCTCAAGCGACCAGAGATCTCCTTCCAAATCCCCACGCTCGCGAACGCGGACATGGACCTGCTCATGGCGGACGACAGCGGCGGCCTGCTACTGGACGGCGCCTCGCGCGACGTGATTTTCGCCGAGCCGTCCGCGGCGCAGAGCCCCCAGGCCCCCGCGCCGCCGCCGCCTTAGACTCGCGTGCGCGGCCGAGGCCTGCATCTATCAGATCCCCACTGTCAAATGAGAAGTACGACGTATCGAGGGCAGCGGACGCGCCTCCTTTGGGCGCAGAACAAGCAGGGTCGCCCGCTCACTCGCCGTCGCCGGACTTCTCTGGTCTGACGGAGAGGTCGAGGTGCTGGACGACGATGACCCTGCACCCCGCCCGCCCGAGGCCCCGTCGTTCTCGTCGCCTCCGCCACCCGCCGCCTCCGAAGAACATATCACGCCGAAGAGCAGCAGCCCTGACACCGCAATGGATGTCGACATCGTTCCAGAAGACCAATCTGCTGCAGCCGCCGGGACAACCGTGAAGTCAGCCCTCCCGACGCGGAAATCAACACTGAGACGGAATTCGAAAGCCGCGCACGTACGTCTTCCTACATCCCTTTGCTTGCAATTTCATATGCCCCAGTTCCATTGTTTCTATTCCTGTTTTTGCATGTTCCTGATCTGCGGGCTGACGTGAACTTTTGCGCCACCAGCCGACGGTCATCGGCGGGGGCGTCGCGAAGCACGCCGCGAAGCCCAAGCCGCCGAGTACGCTCCCCCGGATCGCCTCCGCCCCGCGGCGCACACGCACGGCGTCCGCCGCCGCCCCGCACGCCACTACCCCCCGCTCTGTCTCACCGCCTCCCGCAGGCTCTGCGCACGCTTCTAGCGCGAGCCGCGTCTCACACGCGCGTAGCGCGGCGGCCGATGCCTTCTCGCCCCCACGGACGTCGCCGGTTCAGGGTACGTCTCCCGCCACGGCGGTCTCGTTCTCATGTCGCATTCACGCGCGTTACTGACTTTGCTCACCTTTTCTGCCGTGTCTCGCGTTTGGCGTGTTTTAGAATTGGATCGCCGAAGGAGACGCACGCGGACGCCGGCGTCGTGACGGCCCTCCCGCGAGGCGCCCTCGCGTCGCCATCTGGGCCCTCGCGCGCGGGCCAGGCTGCTGGGACGCCTCCGCAAATGGATGGGGATGCCGGATTTGGGGGCGGACACGGACACGGTGGGGCACCGGGCAGGGAGGCGCTGCCTGCGTGCGCGGAGGCGCCGCTGAGGCAAGAACATGAGGAAGAGGAGGGGCTGGACATGGAGGACCGGGCAGATGTACCGGTCTTGGACGCGGGTGAGGGTGAGGGGTGAGCAGGAGCCGATGGACGTGGCTGACGAGGCGCCGCCGTCCCCGATGCGAAGTTCGACGAAACGTATTGCTGCAGACGAAGAGAACGACGCGGACGCCAATGCAAAAGACACACATGACGAGGTAGAGGTAGAAGGAGAGAGGCAGCGCAAGCGGAGCCGTACGGCGACGAACGAGGGACAGGGTACGAGGCGGGCGGTGAAGCAGAGTGCGCGCCCGAAAGCTCTTGCGGCGAACGAGAAGGCGAGCCGTGAGCAAGGGAGGCGGCGGAGCCTGCGCGTGCTGCACGCGTCGCGCGCGAAGAACGTCGTTACCGCGGGCCCCCGTGTCGTCTCTGGCAATACGTCGAAGACGGCCGCCAAGCCCTCGGACGCAGCCAAGACGGCCGTGGACGTAGACACCATTGCGAGCACCACCAGGACGACCCTCGCTGCTTCAACTTCGACCACGAATGCCCGTAAATGCACCGCGAGCGGCGATGCCGCCAAGAGCGCGGCCGCGGCGCAGGAGGGTCACCTGACGGCGTCGCGCGCGGCGTGCCCACGATGCGGTGGACATCCCCGGGACGAACGGGGCTTCGGCGGACACGCGCGACGCAGGTGGATCAGCGGGCCTGGACCGACGCCCGACGAGACCGCTGCCGGCGCGTGCGGCCTCTGCGGCGAGCATGGCGCGCAGCGAGGGCGCACGGCCGCAGCGCAGAGTCGTGCGGATGCCGATCCCGGAGAGGCTGGTGAGTGCTTTCGTGCTAATTCCGTCTCGTTTTCGTCCTTTCGTTGTGTGGAACACCCTGCTGCACTGCATGCACCCTCGATTGGTGGTTGTATTGCGTCGTTCGTTCGTTTTGCCGGCACGCGAGTGGCATTGGCTGCACCATCGATTGCTGCACGTTTCGCCGGCACACGCGCAGGAGGGCGTGCGCACGTGAACGCGATTTTTACGTACAGGGATCAGAGGCGTTCATAGACGTTCATACGCCCTCTCGATCGTGTTTGTAAATGGGCGGTGCGTGACTGCGCGTCCTGTGCCTGCCTGCCTGTCCGGGCTTTCATTCCGCCATTCGTTCACCCCCTCGTATCCCCGTCGCCTCTGCCTTCCATTTCGCCTGTTCATTTGTCACACACTTTCACATTTTCACATTTGTGCATTCGTGCTTTCATTTATGCTGGGCGTGCGGGGGCAGCGCGTCGTGGGTCGTGCGAGCGAGATGGCGAGGCAGCGTGTGCTGACTACACTCTTTTTTCATTTGTATAATCTGGGTTCTAGACCGCGTCCGTGCCCGCCCCTCCCGCGAAGCCTACGCGGCCGGTCGAGTTCCACTTCGCGTCCGACGCGCGCATCGAGGCGCGGCGCGGCGAGACGGGCAACGCACCACCAGCAGCAACGCGGCGAGCACCAGCGGGCGCAAGCCCATCGAGCGGCTGCCCATCCCGGACTTCAAGAGCATGCACGCCGCGCAGGCCGCTGCGCTGCAGGCGCGGAAAGAGCAGATCGTGCCCGTGCTGCCGGAGGGCATGGAGTTCGCGACGGACGCGCGCGCGGCGGAGCGCGAGGTGTTTGAGGAGGGCCGGCGCGCGCGGGAGTTGGAGGTGGAGCGGGAGCGGGAGGAGGCGAGGAGGCTGAAGGAGATGGAGGAGGAGGAGGAGGTGCGCGAGATCAGGCGGCGGGCGGTGCCCAAGGCGCACGAGGTCCCGGAGTGGTACGCGCACGCGCCGCGGCGGGAGCGACCGCGGGAGGAGACGCAGACGTGAGACGCGACGTGTGGCGGACGGGGGCACGTGGCCGTGGTCGGACGCGCGAGCAGGCGAGGCGGTGAGTGGGCGATCGCGATCGCACCGCGGCGTGCAGGCGAACGGGGGTGCCTTCGCGCCCTGCGCCTGCGCCGGGGTCCCCGATCGCTGGCTATCTAGAGCGCAGGCGCGGCGAGCACTGGCAGCGATGGATGGATGGATAGCTGGGCGCGCGCACGGGACCGCGGCGAGGGCCTGCACCTGACGCGTCCGCGGGCGCCGCCGTCCTGTTTTACGTTATGTGTGCGTGCAGGGGGCGCGTGCGGGCCTCAGGGCGGCGCACATTGTGGCGCGGCGCGGCCCTGCTTGGGACCACGATCGCGATCGCATATATCTTGTATTCAATTATTCAATACAGGAAGTGGTGTACTCTATTGTCGTAGTTTACGCTAAATGACCCTGCAGCTTAGCGAGTATCAGCTGTTTTCCTCGAGCGCATGCGCATGAATAGCGTGCGCCCACGCCCCGTGCGAGCCCCGGCGCCGAGTGAATACACTGAGAACGTACAGAGCGTTCATGCGCGCTGGGAACGAATGGGAGTAGGTGGACAGGATTTCGACGCGTGCGGCTTCCATTGGATGGCGCACTTACCTCCGGGCGATCACAGAGCTTCTTGGGCATTCAGAAACGCTTCCTCGACTTATTATAATTCAGCGCCTCGGGGCGGCCACCGCTTCGATGCATACCGCCAACTGTATGCGCCACTGGCACGCACAGACAGACGTTCCGTAAGGACGGATTGAGGGTGTGTGTGTTCGAGGGTCTCGGGCTGCGCCACAGCGATCTCGCCGACCGCGCTGCGACTTCCCTCCCTCCCTGGGCCTTTGCACCCCCCTTCTTCATGGCAGAACCTTGCGCGGCGGCGTGGGAAGCCCTAGCCGCGGCGCGGCGGGCGCGGATTGGCTGGCTGGTGCTGCCGGTGTGCGCGGAGGGGAGGGTGATCGCGACGTTGTGGCGGCCAATGGGCGTGCTAGTGCGGGCGGTGGGCGTGGGTGTAGGGGCAGCGGCGAGATACTGTACGCGCCGCGAGGCTTTTTGCATTGAAGACACACCTGGCCGACCCGTGTATACACGAAGAACTGTGTCCTCATCGACTGGGCCACTCGAAGACGTGCACAGCTGCAGCCCCTCATCTCAGATCACGGCCCTCCGGCGAGCATCCAAGACACCAGGCCGGCGACGCCCTCCGCGCACCCCGCCCGCCAGCCAAACTCCGTCCGCCCGGTGTCTCAAGCCGGCCCTGGCCCACGTCCCCTCCTGATCTTCTCGTCTTCTCGGCCGTCTGGAGGCCTGGGGCTGTCCGAGCGTGTCGCACCGCCGCGCGCCCGGAGGTAAGGCACCGCGAGCGGTTCCCACGCTGCGTGCTATGTATGTACTTACTGTGGGCTGTGACTGTCCGGCTTGCTGGCTCGCGCGCAGGGTCGTCCGCGGGCTGTGCGGGCGGCTCGGGGCACGCAGCGCGCCACGAGACGAGCGTGATACGTATGTCTTGCGTTTCTGCGTGTGCCGCGATGCCTTCTGGTGTTTTGGGTTTCGTTTTCGTTTTCGTTTTGCGTGGGGAAGACGCAGAAGGAGGGCAGGGGCCACGCGACGATGATCTGGGCCGGACGAGGCAGGTGCGTCCGTATCCGCTCGCACGTCTTCACGCCTCTTCTGCGTATTCGAAGCGTCGGACGCGACAGATGCAGCTGGGGCGCCGGTCGTGCGTCACAGGGCGCGCGCGTGCCGACGCGAGGCAAGGCAACGCAGCAGCCCAAACCATCACTACCGCACAACCAATATTAGCTTCTCGTCACCCCAAGACGCCAAGCTCGCATTTGTCGCAATGCCGACCGACCGACCGACCGACTGCAGCAGCTGCGCACCAGTGGTACCATCATCTATCGCTGGATATCGAGATATCGAGATGTCTCGCCGGCGGTGGCAGCTGATATGTATCATACAGACACTTGGATATGGTGCAAGATGCGCTAAGCCTTCTGCAGCCCGAGCTTCCCCAGGCGCAGCGCCCGCCGCACAGATCGCATGTTGCGCTGCACGATTGCGGATTCAAGGCAGCCGCCGCTTCAGGAAGGCGTGCACGAATGCGGCAGGGCGATCAGGGTGCAACAGATGCAGACGGCTTTTGATGCGTGTACGGCAGGCATCGGGCGCGCGCCTGGGACGGTATGGATATGCGAAGTACTTACTTATCTGCATACGGATATCATGTAAGGAGCCTTCGGAGTGTTTGCCAGAGACGCGGCGGTGGTAGCAGGACCCCCGCAGTCGAGTCCGACGAGCAGTCCGAAGGAAAACAGGTGCAGAAAAGAAAACAAGGAGGTGCTGACGGGACGGCGTGCACTGTCCGAGCGCGTTGAATTGACTGAATTGACTGGGCCGACAGCGAGCGAGGCTGCACGAAAAGGCGTGATGGGCCGTGTCCAGGGACCATCGCGCGCCGTCTTCCTCAGCTCGCCCCTTCGAGTTTCCGCTGGGAGGGCGTAAACGCCCGACGTGAACGTCTCCCAGAACTCTCAGGGACGGCTGGCTCCAAACTTTAGCGCCTGATTATGTCATCCCGGGTGAAGCTCCGGTTCGGCCGTGGTAAGGTAGACACCTATGACTTTTCTGCTCTATTGCTCTTCGCAATCTGCTTCAAATGGTAGAAATAGCTGTGAATAAAGTTCTACTCATCTTATGGACATTATTTGTGAGAAAATAATCATATTGGTCTGGTACAACTGCTCTCGGGCTGCAAAATGTGTTAGTGATGGTGGAAAGCAAAGCTTTCAGTGAGTTACATATAAGTTCTAGCCACAAAACATGTGCTAACTTTCTGTCCAGTAAGTCCTATAAGTATTGGAAGTAGTTTTGCTGCCAAATGATACTGCAGAGTACACTAACTTTGCACAATGCAGCAAACTGCCAAGCCTCTGCGCCGAGACGCCTGCCCCATTTGGGCTCTCCCGGAGACCGAGAGTGGCCGGATTGATCTGGCGCTAAAGTTTGGAGCCAGCCTCCCTGAGAGTTGCGTCCGAGTTCGGCCCAAGCGGGCCGGAGTCCGTACGGTTGAGAGCAACTCGCAGGGAGCGCTGGAAGGAGACTGATCGCGCGCTGGCTGCTGATCCTGTGCCTGCAGCGGGCGTCCGTGCGCGAACGCGACAAGTGGGCATCGGCGCCGCGGCGATCGTCATGTCGCGGCAGCAGAAACAGTGTCGCCACGCACCGTGGCCCGGTGCACGACCGCTGACGCCTGCCGCGGCGTGTTCTTCGATATGTTTTTCCATGCATGCCTGTATCTCCGTTTGTATGTGTGTCGCGGTCGGTAGCGCGCGCGAGCCAATCAGTGGAGGGGGCACTGCGCTAGCGTGCGCCCGGCGTCCTGCCAAAGTCCCTAGCTCGTCCGGCAGGGGGGCCCCGTCTCAGTTGGGCGGCCAAGGACGACGACTGAATCCGACGAGGGCGGTCGCGCGACCGCACGGCTCGGGCAGCGAGGGCTTGGCTGCTCGCTCGCCGCACCTGGTGGCCCTGAGCACGGGAAGGAAGGACGCATCTCGAGGCGCACTCGCTGCACCCGAATTCGGGGCCAGCGCAGCGGCGGAGTCGCGGAGTGTGCGTGCGGGAGGTAAGGATGAGTGTGTGCATTACAGAGTTGAGCGGAAGACGGGAGGCGCGCGACGTATGGCCGGATGCGGCAGGGGGGGTTGTGGCGTCGGCCGGCGCGACGGCAGGTCGCCTGACCCGCGGGCCGTTGAGTTGAGACACGAGCGGACGCGCCGGCCGGACGGCCGCAGCCGCGCCCCCGATGGGAGATCGGCGCCGTCGTCTCGTGCGTGCATCAGCCTCGCGCGATGGGAGCCGTCGTGCGCGGCGATTTCTGTCTTTTCTCCTTCGTCGTCTTCTTCTTTGTGCGCTTTCGTGTTGTGTCGCGCGGGGGCGCCTGGCAAGGGCGCACTGCCTCTGACTCGGCGGGGGCTCCGAGCGCGGCCGTGGGCTGATAGCGTGTGCTCGGCGAGTCAAGGCCCAACCGGACGTGTCGAGGCGTCCTTCATGTCCGTGCGCCCGGGTCGCCTGGCGACGACGCTTGGTGTGCTTTGCGCTGGTGGTGGGCTCACTCATCCCCCACGCGGAAGAGGTGGCGTCGCGGGTGGGAGGTGGCAGCGCCAGCCCGCGATAATTCGAGCTGTCAGGAGGGTGTTGTGCATACGTGCCCCGTATGGTTAGCACGCAGGGATCTCCGATGCGGGGTCGAATCTTCAGATGCAGGTGATTAATTCTGGTGACGAGCTCGGCTAAGCGCGCTGGGGGTGTGTTGGGCATTGTTTGTTCGCGCGAAGCGCTGCTGGTGCGCCTTGAGACTGTGACTGAACTCCTCCGTCGCCTTCCTCCTGGCTCGCTGCCCTGCCGCCGGTCGCCCTGCCGAACCTGCGCGCAGGGCTTAAAAGCTGCCCGGCCTCTGCTCCTCCTCCTCCCATCACCCCCTGTTCCACCCCGCGCTCTCGAGCACTTCCTCTCCACACCCGAGCAGCCACAGCCACCCACACCACCTCGCACCACCACCCACCACCATGTGCACGTCGTCGCAAGCCACCCCTGTCTCGATGCACGCGACCGCCGCGTCGGTGTCCCACCCACCAGCGGCCGCGACCGCCACCCCGCGTGTGCACGGACCGCCGCCGACGCGGCGTGCGCGTCCTTCGTGAACCACAACCTGCCCCAGTGCTGCCACTGCGGCTGGCGCGGCGAGCACGCCCCGAACTGCCCGTTCAGATGAGCGGCGCCGCGCCCCACGCATCGCATCGCTTCGCTTCTGTCTCCACGTCGTACGTCCCCCTTCTCTCCGTCGTCGCGCCTGCGATGCTGATGTGTGCCGTCTCATGCAGCATCGCTGTCACCTCCATATATATATTATCGACCATGTTTTCTTTGCACCACCACCGCACCGTGTACCACCACCACGCTCTTACTGCATCTCTTGCCCCGTCGTCGACAGTGGACGACCTAATACGCCCGGCACACGCCGGGGCCCTGCACCACGCTAATCGCCGGAGGAGTCGAAGTTGTTGAGGGAAGGAAGGAAGGAGGGTTGGATGGATGGGATGGATGGATGGAGCGAGGGACGCAGAGGCAGAGAGGAGCGCGGGCGCTGTCTCGCCGCACTCAGCCACACCACCTTCACCCCCGCTGTACATCACCATCACCACCACCACCACCACCGTCGCCGCCGTGCATTCGCCACATCCCCACCGATACCATAATTTCCGCGCGCCCGCGCCTGCATCGTCACCCACTTTCTTGCGCACCACGCACTGTTTGTCTGTCGTATTATACACCGTTGTGTGTTGTACTCTTACGCCACCGCGCCCTGTACCATATATTTTGGCGTATTCGCACTCTCATCATCCTCATCACCACAGCTGTCCACCTACGTTACTGAAAGTCTGCGCGCGCAGCGTGCCCCCGCGCCAAGGTGAAAACGGTGAGTGTGAATGTGAATATGGGCAGCGGTGTGCCTGAGCGGGACGGGCAGGGAGAGGGATCGTTATCTGCGGGAGATCCCTATCGCAGCTGGTGGGAAATGACGTGGTGCGTCTGTTTCCCCGCACTCTGCACCCCCTTTGCCTTCTCCGGCCCCCGTCTGACCACCGCTGCTTCTCCCAGCACGCCCCGCGAGCGATCCTCGCCCGCCGAATCCGTGCGCACAACACCGTTGCTGCAGAGTGCAATGCACTGTGCGCCGGCCGCGCGCTGCGTCCGTGCACCGCGGACGACGCTAGCCTGCGATCAGCTAGCACGGAATGCAGGCCGGCAGGGCCTATCGTGCCGGGACAGCTGGGTTGCCATAACATTCGGGCGCGCCGCCCGCCCGTTGCATGTGTCGAGCACCGAGTCGTGATTATGCTCCCGCGGGCGGCCCAGCGCGATCGTATGCACCGGAGCGAGGATACGCCCCCGGAAGCAGGTGCCGATCCCGAGTGCCCTCCGTCCGCGCACGGCGTGCCCACGGACGTTCGCCGCGGACGTTCTGTGCTCAGGGTGCGCGCCGCTGCATACATCAGCTGACGGACGCCAGGGCCCTCGCTTACTAGGGGACCACGTAGGGACGCTGCAGACGCAAGCGGCCGCGGCGACCCTGTACAGTGCCCACGGACGTCCTGGAAGGCGGAAGCAGCGGTTCGCGGCCACGACGCCCTGCAGAGAAGATGCGCTGGGTGAGATGTCATGTCAGCAGTGTGCAGGGGCACTGCAGCCGTGCGCGCGGATGATCTCGTCCGCCTACTTACAGGACTTATCGATGGCGCGTACATACGCACGTCCTCGCGAGCTCAGGTAAGCCTCCCGTATCGCTCCCACGCACCCAGCTGATGCAGACGTGGCACAGACCTCGAATATATTGTGCATTATACGTTACAGTGGACACTACGTCTGGAGCCAGGAGCGTCGTGCGCGTCACGGAGTTGAAGTGCTGTGGCATCACGCTTCGCCAGGCCTCCCCCGGTCATCAGACACGCACGCGCGCGCTGTCTATTCGTGCCCGGACCAGCGCGAACCAGCGCAAGCCGAACAAGCCTGCGGGGCCCCACCACGCATCGACATCGATGGCGTTCCCATGGTCCGCCCTGGGGCCCTCCGCCGCGTCTCGCTCGCACGCTCTGGCTCAGCTGCAGCTGCAAGCCGGACGCATGCACGCCCGCGTCCGCTCGCGATTGGCGACTGGCGAGCGGCGGATGCTGATTGTAGTATATGATCGTGTGTGGCCGGGGGCACCGGGAGGCACGGGGGCTGCTGGGGACGCGCTTGGATCGTGCGTCGTTGGGATCTGGGAAGGGGGGAAGGGGGCAGGCGAGTAGTCTATCTCCCTCGGCAGAACGCACCACCGCGGGCTTCTCGCGTCCTCGTGCGTGGGCAGAGAACAAAACATGGGCCGAGAGAAGACCCCGTCGTGCTGCGATCCCAGTGAGCTGCGCACCGCCCGGCTAGTTCTGCACACTAGTACTGAAGGCTGTTTGCTTGCTAGGCTCCTGCCCGCGCGCATGCGCCGACGCACGGCCTCCGGGCACGACACAGAGCTCACGCGCATATGGTTCGGCGTGCTTCGTGAGCTTATGCTGCGTCGAGAAGCGGCGCGGACAGGGGCGAATAGAGGCGGCCCCACCGGGCGCTGCGCGCACAGGCTCTGCTGCTCCACCCTTCCCTGGCTTACCGTGAATTCCCATCCTGGCCCCGAACGGCACAAGGCTTGGGGATCCTCTCTGGGCAATGGCGCGTTGCCCGAGCCTCCCGGGACGAGGGAGACGATCATGCCCCTGTATCTGCACGGTATCTGGGGTGCCCCTTTCGGCGAGCGACGATGAGGAACAAGGCTGAACAGTGAGCAGGGATTGCGAAGCAGGACGGGGAACACGCGAGAATCCCTCCTGGAGAACGTTGAGCCAGGGGGCGAGGTGGCGACCGGTGACGAGGGTGATGCAATGTGCGCAGGATCTGCGGCGGCCTGTCCTGTATCCTGCCGTCGCACCGGGCGCACTACCTGACACGTTGTTCTTCACATACTTCTTCTTCTTCTTCTCAGTGTAGAACGAGCCCGCGGAGAATTTCGTCACCGTCGCGGTGTCGGTGTCGATGACACAGCCCGCCGGACGTGGGATCCACGGGCGGGCGCAGTTGCGCACGTACGAAGCCAAACGGATCGCAAACGGTGCACCTGCGACAGTCTCCGGGACGGCCGTGTCGCGACACTGGACGAAACAAGACGCGTAGTGTCTTCG
Source organism: Terana coerulea (assembly GCA_024811115.1). Taxonomy (NCBI): domain Eukaryota; kingdom Fungi; phylum Basidiomycota; class Agaricomycetes; order Polyporales; family Phanerochaetaceae; genus Terana; species Terana coerulea. Next base: position 42,157 of record JAKOGH010000069.1, read on the forward strand.
CGCGCGCGTGGCGGCAAGCAAGCGAGCACCCGAAGGCCTCCGGCGCGCACGCCTAAATGTGCGCTCCGCGCCCCCGTGTCGATAGGGCATCGCTGCAGGTCCGGGAGACGCGTGCGACGCGCACCGAACTGGGCACTTCGCCGCGATTGCCTGCAGATACGGTTGATTTTGGGTAGTCGCGACGGGCTTCCGAGGTGCGTCGTCGGAGATGAAGCCTGTCTCGCTTAACTGATCAGTGCGAAGGATCAACATGACAGGGGGTGCCGCGCTCCGCTGGTCAGCTTGTTGTTCTGGGTTTGCAGTTCCTCCGGTGCTCGTGGACTGCTGTCCGGCAGTGCTCATGTGCTGACGGGAATACATGCGATGTGTAATGAAGGCAGGAGAAACAGCGCCCACCATCGAGTCAATCGTACACAATTATGTGGCACCAGCCTGTGCATGCTCTTCAGCAACGTACGCCGTTCTCCTGCATAATTTTGTTGTCTGTGCGGTGCAACGAGGCGATGCAGGCTGACGGCGTCCCAAGCGCGCGATAATCCACGCCACGCCGGGATTTGGAAACTCCAAAGCCAGAAGCGCAGACAATAATGACATTCAAATTCGGAGGCCGCCCACATGGTACATACGTTATGTATGTAACTATGCGATGCTCCGTCAACGTTGTTGTTGTGCCCAAACACGATACCCATGACATCTGCATGCCCATGTTCCCGCCGCGCTGCCTCCACCACTCCCTCCCAGCCAATCCAGCAGAATGCACGGAACGAGTCGACACAAGCAACGTGAGCACGCTGCTCCGGTGCCGCCTACATCCTTTACGTCACTCCGCGCCGGCCAACAGCAGCAACAATAGGCGGATACGCGTGACGCACGGACGTATGCCGGCATCCTGTGGAAGCTTATTCGTGACCCGCCGCCGCCCGTTGTCCCCTCGCGAGGCACACCAGAAGCCACCGCCCTTCCCTGACTTGCGCCTTCTCTCCCTCCGACTGTCCTGTCCTTCCGGGCACCTGCCTAACCGTGCGCAAGTGCACCGACGGCTGGGGATACTGCGCAGAGCAACTCTATCGTGATAATCACGCTCGACCGCGGCGCGTGGGTGCATCGCCCTTGCAATTGTATGAGTACGTGCCACCGCAATTTGCGTCTGCAGATGCTCCACGTTTTCCCCCGTGCCGACGGTGGCGGGCGCGGCTGCCTGTCCTATCGCATGCCCCCGCCGGTCAATGGTCGTTCCAGGAATCACGATCGTAAGACACCCGGATTGTATTGAGGTCTGTGGGAGAGATCGCATCGGAATCAGCAATAAACAGATTGGGTGCCTGTGCGAGCTTACTCGACGTTTGCTCTCAAGTTACTCTGTGCCGCTGAGAGCGCAGGCGGCCGTCTGCTGCCCTGTCGACATGCCCTGCCGCGCGCGCTCCGACGCGCGTCTCCTTGTACACGACTTCGAATTCGTTCACGAACAAGTCTGCGAAGACGAGGAGTTGTGCGGATGCTGCGCACGCGTGCCGGCGTGCCTTGGCTCCTCCGCTTGGCTCGTACGGACGTAAGCGTGCAGTAACGCTGCAGTCAGTCGCGGTCTTGGCACTTTTCTGTATGCATTGTGCTATCGCACACATGACGCGCACGCCGACCGTCTTCAGACTCACCAGGGTCCTGTTTTCTGTTGAATGGACTAGTGCCTTTTCTAGGGGCCGCGTCCGACGCCGAGGGTTCCATGTATGCTGGACGTTCTGCACAGTAGGACACGATGTGAGTAATATGTCTTTGTGAAGTTGGTGTGCAGGGGGTATGTACCTGTTGGACGCGACGCGAATACACCGACACAAATGACGAGTCCTGTCAAACGACAGCGTTCTTCATCGAGCCTCTCGGCCCGAACCGCAGACGCGACTGCGAGGCACCCGTGTCCCCTTGGCGACTCCCCGCACTCGGTCAAGGCATCCCAGCGCACCGACACCGAACGACCTGCCCGGCTGGCAGTCTATACCCACATACGGACACAACGACCGTTGGGCCCCAAACAAACAAATGCGGCACCGCGACGACGGCGGTACCGCAGCGACGTGCCCCGCGCGACCAACACAGGCATATTGCGCGTGTGATGCGCACGCCCGCTCGCCAGCCGTGGCAGCCACTAGCACGAACGCGGCTTACTGCAAAGAACAAGCAATAAGTAACACGGCAGTCTGTGGGCGCACGATAGCGCAGAAAAGTGCGTCCCTGCGTCTGAATGGGCCCGCGGCGCGTGATTCGAGGGGACGCCGAGCGCGGGTGGGGCCCAGTTAGCCTTCTGAGTTCACGCGCAGGCTGCACACTGCGATATTGCCGTAAGGCGCAAGGGCTGCAGCGTGACAGGGACAGCCCACGGCCCTGAGGCCTGAGGCATTGCATGAGGGTATGCGTGTCCTTGCGCTCGCGGGAGCCGGCGCACTGTGCGGGACGACGGGGCGTGCAGGGGCGGGCCCCCAGCACGATCGGGGGCGGCGTCGCCCCTGGCTGTGACCCAGAGTGTCTCCAGGGCCGCCGCCCGCGAGCCGCAGACGCCCACGCCAGGGTCCCCAAACGACAAGGACATCGCGCACCCCAGTCCCAGGCTCGCATACGTGCGCAAGCGCGTTCCCGCAAACGGACAAGCATACGGGGACTCGGCAGGCGCCGTGCGCCACACGCCGCAGCCCAAGGCGGAAGGTGGTGTGGTCGGTGGAGGTAGGGCCTGGATAGGACGGCGGGCGGCTCCTGGTTGGTTGGCGGGATGGTCGTGTCGCCGGGCTCGGAAGGCGGCTGGAATGGGATTGGAAGAGCGTGGGGGCGATATTGGGAAGGCGTATCGAAGACGGTGGCGGAATGGCAGAGTGGCGCGTGCGACGCCGCACGGTGTGCTTTTGGGGATAGCCGCCTTGCGCAGCTGTGTTCGCTGTTCTATGCTCAATGTTCTGTGTCGTGGTGCTCCACGGCCAGTATCGAACGCGTATTTCGAGCGCGGACGCTCCCAGCGCGAACTGGCCGTCTTCTGACGCAGACACGCCACGCCGCCCACTCTATAGCTGGTAGCTGCACCTCCACGTCAGACTCGGAACCCCGCGAAGCGCACCCTATAAGCAACCAGCGGCGATCCCCAGGTGTGTCCTGCGCACGCGCTTCTGTGTGATCGTCATACGCGCTTTCTGCAGCGTCGTGCCAGAGGCATAGAGTCCTCGTCCGTCCGCATGGACTCTGCGTCGCCGCGTGCCCCGCAGAGGAAAGGCTATAGGCAGAATGGCGTATGGGCCTTCGCGCCACGGCGCGAGAATTCGCCGCCGCGATTTGAATGCCGCCACCGACAGCGTCCGCGCGAAGTCGGGACGCGGCTGGGCCCAGGCCCCAGGCGCATAGGCTGCCATCACGCTCGCCATCAGGCTATACGACGCCTGGCGCACCCACGTCAGCCGCACGCGCAGACGCAGATAACGGCAGAACCTACTGACCTGGTGGGATGTCGTCCGCGGCGCACCAGCCTCTGCAGCGCGACGCGAGAGCTACCAGGCTCCCGGGGCAGACGTGCCCTCCCCTCCCGCGTCGTCACGCCAGGGAAGCCCAGAAGCCGTCCGCACATCCTCGCGCGGCCTGATGCAGACGCATGATGGGCCCCTAGCGTGCCTGCGCCCAGCCGCAGTGATGACAGCCGTGACCGTGAACCTTGTCGCCGCCTTCTCGAACGCGCGCATCGCGGCATCAGAACCGCGCGCTGCAGGTCGGCGTCCGCGAAGACGGTCGAAGAGGACCCGTGTTGGAACTGGTTGGAAGCGCACGGACGCGGTAGGCGGCGCGCACGCTCGCCTGACGTCACCCTGCGTGCGGGCAGCGATACCTGCAGAAAACTCCCAGCGCAATGTGTGAAGCCAGTGTGAAGGGCACGGCGCCACGGATAGCGCGAACGTTCTGGCGCACGAAAGGGGAGGACACGCACCGAGAGAAGGCGAGGCTGAATCAGCGTTGCAATTACTTGCCAGGACGCTTGGGATCGCGACCAGGGATGACTGTCCCGAGTCGACGGATACGATGCATGTCTAAAAAAACTGTGCGATGAGCAGCGACGCAGTCACATTCGGTCTGTCCTATCGTCGCGTTGGAGATTTTTTTCTATTCTCGCGCAGGCTTTTCGTGGCGTGCGTGCCCCTGACCCAGCCTCGACCACAGGAGCGAGCACCATCGGACCAATCAATGCCAGTCTTCGCGCGACGTCTGCAGAAAGGTATCTGATATGCATTACGGCACGGGTAAATCGCAGCCTGTCAGAGAGAGGTACGCTAGGCGAATACAGGGGCAGAGGCCTGCGAAGCACAGGGCGGGAGGGGGTCATCAATCGAGCTTGACAGTATCATCAATCATGTACAAGACGCCGTTCAGAGCCTGTGCAAAAGCAACCGTTCAGACGACAAAATAACAGTAAGGTCAGACGAAGGGCACTTGCCTGTTTCTCAGCAGTGATGCGGATGCCGTCGTCGAGCTCGACGCGGGCCCATGCCGGCGCGTCGGGCGCGCCGGGGGCCTCGCGCACCGTGACGGCCTTGCCGTCGAGCAGCGTCGGGTACGCGCCTGGTACCAGGGAAGGCGCGACCTTCTATTCGCGGACGGTGAGGATTATGACCGCATGCCGCGGATGCGGCGGGAGCCTGGACTGTGGACGTACCGGGATGATGTGCGCGGACACCCACCGCGCGACGTTCTCCCTGGACCGCGCGTCCAACTGCTCTTCCGTCACTATGATCCCGGTATCGTCAGGCGGCGCAGGGCCCTGGTGTCTGTGGCCACGCAGCACCGCAACACGGCATGCATGAGCTCGGGACGGGGCCGCCAGAAGACGGCGGCACTCACGGCTTCCGCGCGAGGGCCATGACGGCCTTGTTCGTCGGCACGAGCAGCGTCAGCGGCGCGCCCTCCGCGTCCGCGAGCCCGCTGCTCAGCGCCAGCTCGCGCGCATACGAGTAGAAGATGGAGGCGGCGGGCTCGATGGTGAGCAGATCTGCCAGCGTCGGCTTGGTGTTCGTTTGCGGTGTGAACGGCTCGGGCATGGTGGGCGCGCCGAGCGGGATTTGCTCTTGCGCTGCAGTGAGCGAGAGGAACGGCAGAATGAGAGTCGAGAAGAGGGTAAAGCGCATCGTGGTGGGCAGGCGGTGGTCGTTCTGTGCACGCTGCTCGCTGCGCCGCACCGTCCAAAGCGGGGCCGGCTTAGCGGATTACGTAATATACTGACATGTCTAGGTTTGGAGTTATTCGAATAGCTCGGAAAATATGTAACGCGCTGTGAAACCTTGATGAAACCCGTTGGTTGACCAGGTCGCCTGACTTTGATCCTGCCACGACTCCGAGGGATGTGGAGATCGTATACAACGGTATATAGTCGTGACTGGCTGCCATCTCCGTCCAGAGATTTTCTACCAGCCACCTTTCCCAAATCTTTCCAACTAATGCCTCTAAATCAACCCACACGCTGAAGACAAATCGATCTCACACAGAGGCCTGGACGAATTTCACGAGAGGACAGCACGTAGATGGTACAATATGCAGCGGATGTTGTCATCGGTGAGTGTATGCAAGTCGCAAGTATTCTAGACCTTCTGGGATTGACAAACGCGAAGGTGTGCTCATGGTTGGGATGATGTCAATGTGCCTGAAGAATTGCCATAGATGGCATAACGAGACCTATATATCCTGACGAACACCGCGGTCACCACCTCCCATTGCCAAATACCCAGCAGGCCCCGATCCCAGCCCACGCGCATAATGGCGACTCGTCTTCGTCCTGTTATCGTGGGACGCGGCGGGCCGCCGGCAAAAACGGTCTGCCGGGCGACGGCGAGGTCAATGAGCAGCCGATGACGCGTGCAGCCACTCCCGATAGAGGGTGGTTGGTGCCGGGCCCCCATCGACGCGCCGACGGCGTGCCGACTGAGCAGGCGAACGGCGACGAACCTCGACGAACGCAATGGAAATCTGCGATAAAACCGTACGCCCGCCGGCCCCCACGCCGCACGCTGCGTCCAGCACCACCCCTTTAAAAAGGCCCGCATGCCCAGGCTCCCGAGCCCGCTTTCTTTCCTCTTCTCTCACTCGCTCACCAGCACCAGATTGCACACAACACATAGAATAACGAGAACGATGTCGACGAAGACGTACACCGAGTTCGACCCCAAGGGCATGCCCTTCCGCCGCCTCGGCGCGAGCGGCCTGCGCGTGCCGGTCTTCTCCCTCGGAGGATGTGCGTCGACGCGTCCGTCCCGTGTGTGCTGAACTCTCCTGACCCGCGCATCGCCGCAACAGGGCTCACGATCGGCCAGACCGTGAAGGGCGACCCGGTCAAGGTTCGTGTTCGCATCGCACGTTCACCCTGTGCTCGCGCAACTCATGTGTGTTTACGTATTGCAGGAAATTATGAAGGTCGCGTTCGAGAACGGCATCAACATGTACTGCTCCCGCATTTGTAGTGCGGCTGGAGGCGCGTGCTGACCGCCGGTTCTAGGTTTGATACCGCAGAGGGCTACGCCTCCGGAAACTCTGAAATCGAGATGTGAGTCTTCCTCACTGTGCCATTGCACACAGACCTGATGGTCGTGCCTGCCAGGGGACGTGTCATACGCGAGCTTAACTGGCGCCGCTCAGACCTCATCATCACTACCAAGATCTACTTCGGCACCCGCAGCGGGCCCAACGACAAGGGTCTCTCGCGCAAGCAGTATGTAGCTACCCAATTTCCAAGCATTCTCAGTCCCTGACATGCATGCAGCATCATCGAGGGCACGAAAGCGTCGCTGGAGCGCCTGCAGCTCGACTACGTCGACGTGCTCTTCGCGCACCGCCCCGACCCCTCCGGTGCGCTTCCCTTCCGTGCTCTGCGCTAGCCTGCACGTTCGCACTAACACGCCGCGCCAGTCCCGATGGAGGAGGTCGTCCGCGCCTTCAACTGGGTGATCGAGCAGGGCTGGGTGCGTCCATCTCGCGATCCGCGCCGTCCGACGTTCAGGCAAGCTGACAACACTTCCTTAGGCTTTCTACTGGGCGACCTCGGAGTGGTCCGCGCTCCAGATCGAGGAGGCACACAGTACGTTCTGCTTACTGCTTCTGCGACCCTGGATGGGCATCGCGTGCTCATCGGGACACGCCCAGGTGTCGCGAACAGACTAAACCTGATTGCGCCCATCGCCGAGCAGTGCCAGCACCAGTGCGTCTTCTCTGCCCGGCGCAACCTTATCAGCCCGTGCCTAATGCCTTACTTGTGTGTCGCACAGCATGCTGCACCGTGACCGCCCCGAGAAGGAGTACGCGTGAGTGTCGCGCATTGGTCAGCAGTAGTCGGGCGGGCTCACGAGCAATTGACCAGGCCGCTGTACAAGCGCTACGACCTGGGCACCACCGTCTGGTCTGCGCTCGCGAGCGGGATCCTGACCGGCAAGGTCGGACTAGCGAGTTTGCGGTTTAGACGTGGCGGCTGACGCGGGTGTGCTAGTACAATGACGGCGTCCCACCGGACTCGCGGCTCGCGCAGCACAAGGACTTCTTCAAGGACACGCTCGACAGCCTGACGAAGGAGGACGGCCTAAAGAAGATCACAAAGGTCAAGGCGCTGACCGAGCTCGCCGAGAAGGGTCAGTCGCCGTCCACCCCTTTCCGCCTCCCATCGAGGATAATACTCACCGTGCATGTAAATGCTTGCAGAGCTCGGGTGCAGCACCGCGCAGCTCGCGCTCGCGTGGGTCGCGCGCTTCCCGACGACGAGCACGGTCATCCTCGGCGCGACGAAGCCCGAGCAGGTGCTCGACAACCTCGGCGCGCTCGAGGTCCTCCCGAAGCTCACGCCCGACGTGCTCGCGAAAATCGACGCCATTCTGGACAACAAGCCCGCGCCGGAGGTGCGCATATCCGTCTTGTTCTCCCTTTTGCTCGGGCGCATGCTGACGGGCGGTGTCTGTGGCAGCCGGTGTACGGGCGCCCGCCGCTGGACAAGTTCGGCAAGGCATAACTGGAGCACCGACACTGGGCGTCGTATGTACAGTACGACTGTCACTTAGCGAATTAATACATCATAATTCCCCCAGCGGGCGTGGGAAAGCAGGGAGAACCGGCCGTTGACGTTTATTGCAAGGTTCACTCTGACGTTCGCGCCTGGTTTGGCACTATGAACGCCAAACGTCAAATTCATGTGAAGCGTAACCTCCACCGCTCTCATATTTTTGAATGTTCAATGCGCACTGTCTACGACAAGTTTTGGAACCTTACGCCGCCCTGCCCGTACGTATACAACAGCAGGCGTCTGCAAGCCCGAAGCATGCGCGAGCGAACTCTTGGAGCTTGAGCTAGAAAACTCTGACATCCATTCGTCGGGGCCACACGTACCGTATGTCCAGGACCCTTGGTGTGAGCATTGAGTTGAAGATCGCCTTTCGTCTCGCCCGTATCACCGCTGTCATCCTGCCCAGGGTCCTGCTCGTACTTTCTCATGCTCAGGACATCCCAAACATTCAACACCCAATGGCCTCAGCTTCGCGGACGCGTGATGCAATCTTCCGGGCAGCCCGCCAGGGTCCGCCCTTGCCTTCGCCCCCTTCGCCAGCGCACACGAAGTACAAGGTCTGCGCAGGGAGACCAAGCGCACCCGCGCACTCCTGAATGTCAGTGAATGAGCCGGCCTTTGGGTGTGCGAAACGCCGCATCCCGATATGGCGACTGCTTCGCTGTATGGGGCAGCTCGGCGACACTGCAGCAGCACGCCTAGTCTGGCAGGCGCGCTGCAGGGGCTTCGGTGTATGGGACAGCGTTCGCATGCGCGAAGCGGGGAAGGGCGCAGACGAAGCAGGCAGAAGTGGCTCAACCAGGGTAGGCGTTCTCGCTCTGATGTCACGCGACGCGGTTGCGCCAGAGGGATGCGTGCCAATGGAAGGAGGTGTGTATCGGGTTGTGGGTGCGCACCGTAAATTTTGAGACTCCTCGGTGAGACGCTGCCGTTCGGACGGTGCGCGAAGCCTTTGCGCGAGAAGAAAAACGCGTAGATAATGCGGAGTCTAGTAGCACGAACCGTCCCAAGAAATACACGCCAACGGGCCAAACTACCCAGAGAAGATGTGTGATGAGTCCCAGAGATGTACCAGCAAGAAATAAACCCGGCGTCCGTGTGTATGCGCGTGAAAAGTCTGTCAGTGTCGTACGACCGCTGCGCTATCCCAAATTCATACTCCCAAGCCTCACCGCAGCCTCTTCAACCCTCATATTAGCGGAGCTCTTCCGCGATGAAGAAGCCCGCCCGTCCGCCGGCGCCAGCCCGCTCACCTTGCGCACGCGCGGGAGGCCCGGCGACGCAGGCGGCTGCTGTTGCTGCTGCGAAAAGTAGCCCGAGCCGCGCATCGACGGGTCCCCGCCCTGGTATATCCCCGGCGAGCCGCTCGGCGTATGCGGCGAGTACAGCACGGGCGACGGCACCTGGAGGCCGTACACCGACATGCCGGACGCGAGGGGTGCGGCGGGCGCGCGGCTCGCGTTGCGCCGCAGGTGCTGCTGCATCGTGGCCGTGGCGGGGGCGGCCGTCTGCGCGGGGTCGAGCAGCGCCTGGAGCGCGAGCAGCGTGCCGAACGCGTCGTTGCCCGCGTTGTGCGGCGGGCACGGCAGCTCGAGCGCGAGCGAGAGCAGCAGGTTCGCAAGCGAGAGCGTCGAGCCGCGCGTGCGGGGGTGCCCGGCCGGGTCCTGCATGCTGCCGCGGTGCCCGGCGGTGAACAGCTGGCGCTCGTATACGGCCGTGTCGATGCACAGAACATTGTGGGGGAGCTCTGCGGGCGCGCCGCGACGGCGGAATGCACTCAATTGCGGGGAACGGCTGAACGGCCAGAGTGCACTCACTGATCTTCATCTCTTCCATCTTGCGAAGGTCGCCGTGGAGGCCGTGCCCAACCAGCACGAGGCTGTTAGGCACGGTCTCAGAATCAGGGCTCACCATGCTACTGTAAGAGATGCTCCGGTCAGCACACGATCGAGCAGTGTGTACCCTATCGATGGCTCTCACCTGATGATAGCTTGAATCACCTGCGGAAGCTTCGCTTTACCGACCAGTTGACTTTCCCCGAACTGTAATTAGGTCAGCGCCATCGCCTAGGCTAAGAAGATATCTTCGGAGTTCTCACAGCATACTATAATCGATGAAGATTAGCATGAACAGTCAGCTGAGCAGCAGAGTATGGTACAGACCGCCCACGGGAGGTTTGGCCGATGCTTGTTGTGAACCCTATCCACATATTCAGTCACAATATAGTGGCCTCGCCTGTTCATCACCATCGCAGAGGTTATCTGACCAAAGTGCGCTATCAGCGGCAGCGCAGGGACGTACCTGTAATTCGTTTCCGGATCAGGAGGCCAAACACGCACCCTGTGGGAGAGCGAATTAGACAGAGTGAATGTCAGCCAAGCTGAGTCACTCCACGCCTCGAGGTGGCTGCATCGCATGGCGGAGTAGCCCCATTCCAGACAGGAGGACGTGTTCCGTTCGGACCACTCGAAGTCTATTGCCAGGAACGTTTTGTCGCGGGACTGCCAGAGCTCGTCGATCGCTTTTTTCTCTCCATCGCGCACGCGCTGCTTCAGCGACGCGAGCACAGCTGCAGGAAGCGTGCTAAACAGTTTCTTATACAACGCGTAGTCAGAAACGGTCCGTAGGTGTCTCTGAGAGATCTCAAACGGCGTGACGCGCAGAATGTTGTCGACCACCGGGAGTGTCTCGCCGAATCTTCGCGCATACATGAGTCAGGAACGATATCCTAGACAGGGAGATGCTCACCGTGTCTTGATCATCTTCAGGAATGCGCCGATGGACGTCATGCGGGTCACGATGTGCGCCTTGCCCGTCCAGCAGTCCGTCACGGTAATGACCGGCCACGAGAACGTGAGGAACGCCTCAAATGACTCGAAGAACACGCCCCACATCCGCTCGTACCTGGCAGCAATATCTGAGTTTGCGTATTTCATAAGAGCCGCACCCGGCGTGCCCGCGGACGCACCACGGGATGTTGTGCAGCTGGAAGTGCCCCATGTAGGCCGTGTAGACCTGTGATGCCTGTCAGCCACCCCGACGGGAGCCGGAGGCCAATGTATCCCACGCACCGACTGCAGGTCATACTCCCATCCTCGAGGATCGACCAGGTTGAAGTCAGACATGACGAATGCGAACCAAGCAGTTTGCAATTCCGGCTGAAAGCGTGCTGGGTTCCCTCTATAAGGTCCGTGCTCGTTATCGGTGTTCTAGACAGGCCGGAGGCATAAGGGGTGCAACCAGGAGGTATGAGAGGGTATGAGGTGGCCAGCAGAGATGCAGCCGCGGAAGGAGGTTTAGTGAATCTGACGGGACTCGGAAGGCCCGTTCGGCATCATGGCATGGAAGAAGGGAAAAGGCGCCTGATTTTTGTGTCATATTCCTAGTGTTCTCAGAGATTCAGACATGGTCTTGGAAGAGACAAAGCGGTCGAGCATACCGGAAGAACATGGTGGTTTGGATGAAATGCATGAATTTGACGACACAAAAGCCAAGACGACGTGCGGAAAGCTGCCCTGCATGCTAATTTAGCGCCAAGGGTCAAGGCGCTGATAGACGCTCAATGTAGCAGAGGCACTTGCACAACAAGACCAAACACCTACTTCTGACGTCTTTAGTCATGGCCGATACCACACAGAACGCTTCAGAAATCCAGATCAATGTCAAAGGTACGGTATATGCGCTTTAGTGTGCTTTGAGACTGAGTGTAATGTATAGGCCCAAGCGAGCTCAAACTCCAGATTACTATCTCCACGGACAAGAGCGTACTCGACCTCAAACAAGCCATAGCCGAGAAGTCGGATGTACCTGCGGATCGTCAGAGGCTCATTTACTCAGGTGCGTCGCGTGCGTATTCATCGCAGATGAAGATGCTAACTACACTATTTTTGCGTAGGACGAGTGCTGAAAGTCAGTGTATATGCTTGGATCATCTGTGGCTGTGACTGTAACCGACGCGTCCCCCTTAGGACGAAGATGTGCTCTCAGTCTACAAGATCCAGTCAGCTCATACCATCCACATGGTAAAGGGTGCTCCTCGTACAGCAGGATCAACCTCGACGCCTGCCGCTGCCCCAGCATTGCCTACCATGCAAACCGGTCAGAACCCAAATGACCCGCTAACACAACTGAACGGTTCCCGGGCATTCGGTGCTATGGCTGGCTTCAACCCGTTTGCCCAGATGGGCATAAACCCGAACGATCCTAACATGGTAAATGCTAGCGAAGGGTTTCACAGGGTGCTGCTTACTGACTATTCTGGTTTCGTGTACTTGCAGATGCAAGGCATGCTCAACAACCCCGCCTTCCTGCAACAAATGTCCGGGATGATGTCCGATCCCGCAATACTCGAGCAGGTCATGGCCCAGAACCCCCAGCTGCAGGCCATGGGCCCGCAAGTGCGCGAACTCTTCCAGAGCGATGGATTCCGCCAGATGATGTGTGTTCCCTCTGCCCCATTCGTGCGCTTACCCGAATGCATCCACTGAAACCAACCCCAGGTCGAACCCAGACTCCCTCCGCTGGATGCTCCAGATGTCCAACATGATGCGCGGCATGAACGGCGAGGGCGCAGGCAGCTTCCCGATGCCCGGCCTCCCCGGTGGTGCACCGAACCCAGCCGGCACCCAGGGCACCGACGCCGCTGCAGGAACGTCCGCCCCAGGCGCAGGCGGCGCGGCGCCGCCACCGTTCTTCAATCCCTGGTTCCCCCGCCGCCCGGTGGCGCGTCCGCGGCGGCGGGTGGTGGTGGTGGTGGTGGTGGTGCCGGTGCTAGCTCGCCTGGCGCGGGGGCCGCCCCGAACCCGATGGGGGCATGTTCGATCCGGGGATGATGCAGCAGATGCAGCAGATGATGGGCATGATGGGTGGTGGCGGCGCCGGTGGGTTTGGAGGCGGGCTGGGTGGCGGACTCGGGGGCGGACTAGGTAGCGGACTCGGGGGTGGACTTGGCGGCTTCGGTGGTGCTCCGCCCGCTCCCGCGGACTCGAGACCACCTGAAGAGCGGTTTCAGGTACAGCTGCAGGTACGCTTTTTACGTTTCTTCTGCAAGGGCCATCGCTGACACGAATCACCCGTGCAGCAACTGCAAGACATGGGCTTCACGAACGCGCAGCAGAACATCCGCGCGCTCCTCGCGACCGGGGGGAACGTCAACTCGGCGATCGAGTACATTCTTGGCGGCGGCGGAATCTGAGCATGGATAGACGAGCATGACAACTAAGAATAGGTGTAACAGTACAATGCGTAGGGATAGATCTAGATATGTAATGGCTATCGGATACAATGGGTGTAAGGCTCATCAAACATAAGCTGGGACGCTGGGACGACTACGAGGCCGTAACGGCGACTTCAGCCGACGCAGGCTCGCTTGTCAGCTTGACGCGTTTCACAGGCGCGTCGGGTTCTGGGGTTCGTTCGGATGGTTCACGCTTGCCCACGAGCACACCGTCTGACGCTGGGCCTGCTACAGGCGTAGGAGGTTCTGTGCGCGCGTAAGTAAATCAGCTTTGTCTCCCGAAGTACACAAATGTCGCACCTGAAGGAACAGTCGGTTCAGCACCAGCCACGACAGCCGCCTCCACTTTCTCCGCCGCCTTCGCGACTTCTACCGCAACCTTGGGCTGGGCCCGGAAATATGGCTGCGAGAGCCAGTGTGGGAGAAGCGACAGCCCCGTGTCAGGGTCCACGGTAATCAACTCGTCCATCGGACGACCTTCCGCGGCTCTGGCGTCACGCTGAACCAGTGACAAGGCAAAGTTTGTGATCAATTCGGACGTGCCGGGGATGCGCAACGAATACAGAGAAAAGGGGACGCACCAGCATGCGCTCGTCCATCACCTTCACGATGGCTTCGTACTTCTCCCATGTCTCGTGCTCCTTGCCTTTGTCAGTCCGCACGCGGCCGAGCTGCTCCCGCAGGTCGGTCTCGCGGCCCAGGGCAGGCCGGAGGAGCTTGAAGAGATGGCCCTTCACGGCGCTCGGTCGCGTGCGCGTCTTCAGCGACTTGACGATCGCGAGGTATTCGAGCGCGAGACGGGTATGTGGCAAGTGGAGCCCCGTGTCCGAGGGAATGCACCACGTTGACGGGAGGGCCGGGTCATCAAGGGTAGATGTGGACGCCGAGGGCATGAATAAGGCAGGATTATAGAGATTGCCCTCGGCTGACATGATGGCGTCCGCGCCAGTGGCTGCGAGACATGTTTCAATATCGCTGTGGAAGAGGACATTGCCATTGGCAATGACGGGGACAGATACAGCCTGTTTCACAGCGCGTATTTTCTCCCAGTCAGCGAGGCCCTGCCAGGCAAAATTAGTCGCCGCGTTGGAAATTTGGGGTACTACTGGGTAAGCTTACCGAGTTGTGACCCCGTTGTTCTCGGGTACGTCCATGACAGGTCAAAATCTGAGCACCTGCACTTTCCAGCATCTTAGCATATGCGACTGTCTTTTCGACCGTTGGGAAGACACGGAACTTCGCCGTCACTGGGACTGACAGGTTCTTGTGCAGAGCATTGACTGCGCTCAAAGAGTGAGTGATAATTGCAAGAATGGCGTTCCCAGTACGCACTCATGTCGTGGATGAGTTCCCACTCGTCTTGCAGAAATGAGCCGTAACGGCCCCTCCGTGCAATGTCTTGCGGACAGCCCAGGTTGATATCCACAGCATCGCAACGTGACTCCACGACCTTCGCTGCCTTCAAGAGCTGCTCTGGATTGTTGGCACAAAATTGGACGATCAACGGCCTGTCGTTGGGCCCACCCTCCTCCTCATAGGTCAAGTTGAAGTTCTCATCCCTATACGACTTGCGGCTCTGTTCCGCAAACATCTGCGAGGATGTCAGCTTAAATAATGTGTCAAAGCCGGCGGTTAAATACCTTGGCATTAATCATGGGCGTATATATGAGCTATGTCGTGTACTGTGAGCCTTGACTTTCTTTATTACTTGGTCTATGACATACCTGTCCACCATATTTTCTTGAGAGTATTCGCCAAGCCTACTAAGTTCAGTTCATGGTGATCTACGTCACAGCTTACTCGGAACATACCAGCTCGCTTTGGTCGACCATAGGTGCCACCACATACTTCGGGCTGCCGAGGACTTTGCGGAAGAATTCATAGCCTCCGAGTTTTGCAGGAGTAGTAGAAGAGCCAGGTTCAGACATGGCTATATATACAGCTCGCACTGAGCGCAAGCTGCGCTGGAGGAAGGCGGAAATGGTGGCAGAGCGGTGGTTTAGAGCAGAGTTGCAGCGAGCGCTTGGAGGAAGCACACAAATCTCGACGGAATCTGCGCGATCGGAGCCACGTGGGGGAGCGGAGGAGACGAGCGGGTCCTCGGCGAAGCGTGCTATCTCTTGCTCCATACTCTAACCTCAACTATGCGCATGGCAGTATGAACGACCCCGAAAATGACACAGCACAAGAAAAAAGCCGCGGGTTAGAAAGGCTGGATGTGGAGGACGAGGAGGCACGGGAGCAGCGGATGCGTGCGTATGACTGGCTCTTGCTACGGAGGAGGCACTAAAGTCAGACGCCGCGTCTTTCTAGGTGGCGTATTTAAGCAATTGGATAGCAAACAGAAAACACCGGATGTACAGAGGAACCTCAGCTTTGACTTCGGCGACCGCAAGACTTTCATGGTAGATCCTCCGTCAGAACGTATGTATGGCCACCTCAAGGTGCTCTATCTCCGGAGCTGATCCATTGCCTTCTGATTAGTTCTGTCCCGCGTGCAAGCTTTTCTTCCCCAGTTTGTAGCGTCAACTGAAGAGATTGCACGGAAGGCACAGGAGAATCCCGACAGTGTGGACATTGAGAAGCTCGGCAACGAAGGCAGGTACATCCAGATGGTACGCCTCCTCACTCACCTTACCACTCCTACACTCACGTCTTCGTGCCGTTTGGCGGGGCGCAGAATCTTGGTCTTGGTGTTTTTGAGGAACAAACGGGGACGTCAGGTTCCTCGGCAGGTGATTCCGATACAGAAATGCGTCACAGTGAAACATCGACTACCTCCTCAGAGTCAGACTCGCACTCGACGAGTGACGAGTCGGATTCTTCGGATGAATATGACTCGGACTCTTCAGTAGACATCATCTCGTCGACCATGTCTACTCTGGCGGCATTCAGGCCAATTAGACCTCTACCGCGGCGCCAGTCCACACGTCCCCACATCGTTGTGCTCGGTGACCCGGCGACGAACAAGGAACGCGAGTCGCCGTCCAGCTCCGGGGAGAGTCAAGTTTGAGGTCGATGTATGGTCTTGTAGCTATGTTGCTACTCTGTCCAATGCATATATTTACCCTCACACGACCTGGAAGTTTCGTTGCCTACATTCAAGCAACTCGCGATCGCGAGCCTGTGGTGATGCAAAGCAGTGAGTGCAGCATCAGCCAGCCAATATACGACGCGAGTCTCGCTCGGTCTCGCTCTGGCTATTCTTTTGAAATACCGCGTGTGATTGGTCGGCGGATTGCCCCTCTGAGCTGTGGGCGTCCCGGTCCCGCAACCCGAATCCAAAATCGCTGCTGCAGCGTTTCTCTCGTCGGTCCTCTACCGCCATGTTCTCTTCTGTACACCGCCTGCCACAGCGACGAGCCGTAAATTCCGCCGCCGACTGCGGGAGAACGTGCCAATAATAGCGGAAGCTCTGATTCCGCGCCCCGCAATGGGATGCTCGCACGTGCCGAGCCGATGTGAGGTCACTGAAGCCGCCCTGAGTGTTGGTGGGGTTCCGCGCAGAAATCACTCTGTGACACAGCGGACGACGGCCACGACCCCTTTCTCACTGTCCTCGACAGCCCCCGCGCTTGACGCATGGATTTTACCGGCATTGGTGAACGGCGCCTGGAGCCAGTCTGGTCGTACAAGGTGTGTGCCTGTGCTTTTGTGGAGAAGGTCTCCACAGCTAATTGACCGGCATGGACTTCAAGCTTGTCATCCTCTCCTACTGCATTTCTTGGCTGGGGTCATACACAAGCACGCAGATCGTCATACATGCAAAATATGCCCGGACAAAGTCGACAAAATGGTTGTGGACTTTCCTCGCTAGCGTTGCTTTCGGATTCACTGCAATTTGGTCTATGCATTTTGGTGAGTGACCTCGCCGGTGTCTCCTCACGGATGTACAAAATCCATTCCAGAAGGAAGAAAGTATAAATTGCTCTTCAGTGATTACACATGCCACTCGACAGGGCTTTGGCTTCATATGTCCGTATGGTACAAGCACCCAGGCTAACAACCTTTACAGTGGGAATGCTGGCATGCGGCCTCGACGTTCGAATCACCTTTGATAAATCCCTCACCGTTCTCTCTGCCGTCGTCGCAATCCTGTTCACTTTTGCGGCCTTTTCGAGCGGTTATGCGCACGAAGCCATCGAGTCGTCGTTGCCAGCAGTCACTCTGATGAGATGGGTGCGGTCGTCGCGCGCATATATACGGTCGCTTGTCTTCGGACACCCTGCCGTGGACCCGGAAGCCGGATACATGCCCGTGGCTAGTGATTCGGGCCGCGACCATGCGGAAGAGAGAGCTAGTTTCGAGAGTAGGTCTGACCATGGGGAGGATCATGGAGGCGGGGAAGACATGCAGTCGTCTGAAGACAGAGAAGCATGGAGAGAAGAGGGCGAAGATGAGGAGGTCGAGGAGGCAACTGCTCGGCGGCCGCTCTTGGGAAGACGTCAAACCGCACCCGCAATGGCAGTAGTCCGTGGCCAACTCCCCCGTACCTCGGAGGAATCCAACGAAACGAGAGAGACTGTTCTCTCTGAAGCTCCTACCGTACGATCGGCGCAGTCCGTCCCCTCCCAACGTACCGCTCAGAACGTCGTTCGAAGGTTTTTCTGGCGTTCTACTTCCGCCCCACCAATGCCAAGTCCATCGCAGCAGGCATCTGACGATTCTTCGCCCTCGAATCGAACCTCACAAGACAGCAGCCCGCTAACCACCAGTGATAGCGAAGGATCCCATCGCGAGCGCCGCCTTTCGAATTCACAATCTTCACACGACGCATCCATCTCGGGCACAACCTTGTCGACGCGGTCTTGGAGCGAGCCTCTGCATGCAGGCCTCAGTCGCGAAGCCCGTTTACGAATCAAAGCGCAGGCCCGCGACAAGCCCATACCCGAGTTCGGCTGGGGTTACTATCTGAAGATGTACTATGCCTCCATTTCATTCATTGTTGCACTGCGTGCGGCGATTTGGGGAATGGCCATCGTCTTCATGCACTATTGCGGGATGTGGGCCATGGAAATCCCGGAAGGGCGAATCGCGTGGGACTGGAAGCTGGTCGTGCTCTCGTATGTGGTCGCATTCTCGGTGTGCTTCGTCGGGTGCATTGCGATGACGCACATGGAGGTTCACTTCGGAAGGCAAATGATATTCAGTACCATTGCGTCCCTGGGAACCTGTTCTATGCACTACACGGGTGAGTTGCTTCATGTCGCGCCTTACGACGTCAACTGAGCCCGCATATGGTTAGGCATGGGTGCTGCCACCTTCTACACCCGCTCGCCTCCTCAAGACGATGCCGGGTATCCCGAATACCTCCCCGTTTCCATCCTTGCCATCGCTGTTTTCGTATGCGTGATCTCAAATGCCGTGCTTGCCCACATTGCGATCATGTCCCGGAATCGCATGGCCGAGGTCGTGCTCACAAAGCGACGGTTCTGGCGTATCATGGCAGAGAAAGAGGCAGCCGAGCAGGCGAATGAGCTCAAGCAGCAGTTCATATCCGTAGCCAGTCATGAGGTGAGTATGGGAATATAATAACGTGGGTGCGCTGAAAACCTGAACAAGTTCTCAGATAAGGACGCCACTTCATGCAGTGAACGGATACTGCGAATTGCTCGCGATGACCGACCTCACGGAAGAACAAGCGGTATATGTGAACAGTATTCAGCAGGCCTGTCACGCTATCAATGTCATTGCCGGCAATGTTTTGGACTTCAGCAAGGTATGTGTTGGTGGTTTTACCGCTCGCTTTGCTGTTCTCACCTGCATATAGCTGGACCGTGATAACGTAGAGCTATCTGCTAGACCGGTGCTTGTGAATCTTCGGAAGATGGTCGAGGACCAAGCCAGAATCATCGAAACACGCGATGCGTCGACACTTCACAATGCCGTCGAGGTTATAGCATTCATTGCTAACGACGTGCCGACGCAAGTATACTTAGACGAGACATACACATATAGAGTGAGTCGACTTCACGTCACAGTATTGCGAGGTAACTGAGATCCCACTCAGATTCTGATGAACGTGAGCGATAAAGCTTATTTGCGCCCACATGCGTTTCTGACTTTGGCAACAGCTACTGTCCAATGCGCAGAAATTCTGCGAAGAGGGATACGTATGCATTGCCATTACGATGGAACCTGAAAACCAAATCTCGATCCAGATTAGCGACACGGGCTGTGGAATACCGAAGTCGTTTCGGAGCGCACTCTTCCAGCCATTCCGCCAAGCCGACAGCTCGTTCACCCGGCCCAAGCAAGGCACTGGACTAGGTCTCAGCATCGTCAAACATTTGGTCCAGCGTATGTCTGGAGAGGTGATTGTGGAGTCAGTGGAAGGCGAAGGAAGCACGTTCACCGTGAGGCTTCCTATCAATGTCCCGCCTGACTCGCCTATGGTGTCGCCCGCACTGCCTGCCGTCCCCACGAAAAAGCGTATCAAGATCTTGTACCGCCATGAACGTACGGCGAAGCTCTTCCTCGACCTGTGGTCTCGGCATGGCTTCACAACATCACTCCTATCTCCGAACTCTACGCTTGCTGAGTTGGTCCAAGATGCAGATATAGTTTGGACAGATGTCGACACCATGCGCCGCGTGCCTGTTCTGCGGGAGCTGATGCACGGGAGCGAGGCCATGAAGCTTCCTCCGCTGATTATTGTGCACTCAGACCAGCAGGAGCTTTTGGCGCTTGAGCCCGGCCTTTTGCATGCGAAGGGTGTCATCCTGCTCAAGCGTCCAGTCATCACCTATGCCCTGCTCGACGTTCTGCAAAATCCCGAGCCGCACATGGGTGTACACATGACGACGCAGTCTCGCGTGCGGTTCGCGTTGCCAGAGGGCAAGTTACCCTTGACGCCGATGTGGGAACCGAAAGAAGAGGAGGTGATAACCAAGGTCCATGAAGTTCCTACCACCACCAGTCCCTCGTCGTCGTTGTCACAACCGCCACCACCACCCGCTCTACCTGGGCCCCCAGAACACGTGATCCTCCTCGTGGAAGACAACTTGGTATGTCGTGCTTTAGTTCGGCTGTCCCGTACCTTCTAAACGCAAACACAGGTCAATCAACATCTTGGCAAACGGCTATTGGAAAAGCTTGGATATGCTGTGACGACAGCCAGTAACGGCCAGGAAGCGGTAGACCAGGTTATGACCTCGAAGTTCTTCTGCTGTCTGATGGATTGTCAGATGCCTGGTACGTGAAATATCTCCGCTCCACCGTCCTCTTGTACTTATGCTCTTCAGTGCTTGATGGTTTTGCTGCGACTGCGAAGGTTCGCGAGCTGGAAAGCCATGGTTCCCTTCAAGGACGACTACCTATCATTGCTTTGACAGCGAATGTCAGCTCTGAGAGCGAGGAGAAGTGCCGGGCCGCAGGGATGGACCACTTCTTACCAAAACCGTTCAAGCTCACCGGTAAGCCTTTCGTGTATTTGTAGTTGTGCGATCGCTGATCGTCGTCTGCAGATTTACAAACAACGTTGGCCCAACTAAAACACCACCGGCCCGGCTAGCCCACTTTCTTTTTTCAATCTACACTCATGATCTGTAATTTATCTCCAGACTTTCTGTCTTATTTTTGGATTGGACTCTTGTCGCAGCACACCCGCATCTTATCACCATCATCCTCAATGTTGTCGCATATTTCCTGTTATCTCTGCACATTTAATTTTCTTGCATCACACTACATCGCTACTGTCACCGTCCTCGCTTTTCCTTCGTTGTATGCGTTGATTTGATGCATTACTAGCAGACCAGTTCTTGGCCACATATTGGAGACACGACTAAGCTCTTTATCAGTCCGCGTCTCAGGTACACTGAACCTTCGAGGATATTATACAAGCGACTCATTGGAGATTCATTCCGGATATGCGACTCCGGCTTGCTTCATGAGCTCAACCACCTCGACATCTGTAACTATCGTCAATGCTTAACCCTTGCGAAGGTAAGCGGAAGGACGTACGGTCTTCGGTATGCTTCATGCGAGAAGCGAATGTGCATTGATTACCTGCGCGAGATTTGTATCCGACGTTGGTTATTTGGATATATAGGCGTAACAGGGGACTCAAAACAAACCTGGGCCAAGTATGAAGTCTCCTCCAAGCTGGGACAAATTGCCTTGCTTTCCCATGTGCTGAGGGTGCTTAATAGGACCATTCTGGAAGAGTGGGTTGGAAACGTCAGTCTGCCAAAGAGCTCTTAGTCCTGGAAGACCTACCCAGATACTGGTCAATGCGTTTGCAATCGCGCCCTTCCCCGCCATATAGCTCTTCCTAGGCTGATCGGCTGGTGCGGTTTGCAGATTCTCGATCAGACCGAAATGGCGGAACAGATTCCGATTGGGGTCAGCGTAGATAGGTCCGCGGAACCCAGTGGTATCTATAAACCATATAGCAAGTATTCCGTCCATATCATCCATACGGGCCTGCAGTCCTCGTTCTCACCTGCATAGCCTTTGATCGGCTGGTAGTCACCGCAGCCGATGACAACAAGCTGAACATCGGCAGCACTCAGTGCGTCGTCTTTCACAGCTGCCAGCTGCGAGACATATGTCTTCATATGAGAGTGAGCTCGGTTCAGTGACGGTGTGTGAAGCGATTGCATGCGGTTGCACTTGCCTGGCAATTCTACGGATCGGAGGTAGTGTGAGTGAGCGATGATTCAAGCTGGCGAAGGAAGGCATTCACTCCACAGAAAAAGTGTCCTGATGGCACTCAGAGATTAGTTCAACTGCCGCGTATCGGTCATGCCTGTCAACGTACGTATGAATACCACGATCGTCTTCTTGTTTGAAAATAGGTCCCCAAATTTGACTTGCTGCCCTGACGAGTCAAATACAGTCAACATAGCGGCTTGAGCAACGCTAGCGTCGTTAGGAAGAGTGCTCTCCATATTACACTGGTGGTGTGTGGAGGTCACGATGCTACGTTAAAAGCCGTGTGAACGAGAGCGCATGCATTGACAAATGCGGCGGGAATGCCATAATTGGGAAGTAAAGGCTTTGTGGCGTTAGCACGTGACAAAGCGCTACGAAACATCAATATGCCCGCGAGGACCATGCAAGAATAACATCTAGTGAGTGCAATTCATGCAGCATGCAACGTAGGCAGGCATAAAACACACACATATTTATATCAGAGGACCTAGATTCGTGTTAGATTCTGAGTCGCCTTCAACGGGCAGCGCACTATAGCTTGATCATAATGCAACTGAAGTGGAATGAACGTGGAGCTATACTGAGCGGCAGTACATGCACGGGAAGCAATTGTATAAGGAATGTATCACAAACAAAATGTGAGATAGCATTACTTAGGTCTAGAAAATACCGGCGCTCGCCCATCTCTCAATCAACGCCTCACAGCGCTGCCTGCCTTCACACTGGATGTGGTTCCCAAGATCCAACTCGCTTGCCAAGTTCGCGACGGATATGCAGTGCACGCTGCGGACATATTCCACGAGGGTAGAGGGGGCCTTGTCATTGGGAGTGGAGTAGAATGCGTCTAAATCGCCAGCCCCAGTAGGGAAAGCGAGTTTAAGAAGCGCCACGCATTGGTCTCTATATGGTTGAATTTCGTAGCGGTGTGTGATACGGAGGAGGTCCTCCAGTGCTGGCCATGTCATCTCTTGACCTGGATAATCACTGCTCAGGACGGGTGAAATGCCAATCTTGGTCAGGTGTTGTGCTGCATAGGCAATTCTGCACATACCACCAACCGTTGTAGAACACGTCGAGGAGCGTGCCGATGTAGCTCCCCAACTTGAATACGTCCAGACGTAGAATACGGTGGCCATCTTCTGAAGCTTCGTAGGCATCATCAACCACTGCGTCTAATTGTGGAGCCTTGCGCGCGAGTTGGCTTCTATGAATGCGGTATGAGGTCGTAGCGGTAACGATGATGAGGTTTCCATCGTCGAACTATAAATTGCGATTTTTCTTGGCTTCGATCTCACTCCAAGCATTGTCCCTAAGACGTTTGAGACGCTTCCTAGGCCTTGTTGAGGTACTTAGGTTCGTTCACTTCCGCCGCCCGTATACTGGATGCCGCGGCGGAATCATCGTTGTGTTCCCGTTTCGCTGGCATGTCCGTATGACTTAGACTAGGACTTGAATAGTGAGCGTGAGGTTTGCCCCATTGAGATATGACTCCAAAGATACCTCAATATTCGCTGTTATAGCCTGTAAGCCCCAGTCGTGTGTAGTTCCGAGTCGCTCGAGTTTCAAGCTCCCGAGAAGGCGAGTAAGATGAGAAATAGAGGACCGAGCGTGGTGCACCGTGGCGGAAGCGCTGTGCCTTCCTGCTGAAAACCAGAATAACATGTAAGTTCCGCGGTTCGCGCCACGTGCTCGCGAGCTGCTGAATGTGAGGTTTGTTCAGTTTGTGAGCCGTTATACACCGCAGGCCTGTGAGACTGCGCGCTGCCGTACTGCGAATAACTTAAGTAGGGGAAGAGTCAGGTTCGGGGACATGTCGGTAGGGATGAGCGCCTATTGATACAGCGATTTTTGGGCAGGGCAGAAGCTCGTAGTCGCTGCAGCATGCATGTACCTCCACACAACCCAACAAAAGCTACACGAAAATGCGCGGACCAACGATGCCTATCGATTGGTGCAAGCGGTACAGCATTTGGGTGGCATTTGGCCACGTTGTAGGGAGATTTCTCACTTCGCCAGCGATGTTGAAAAGCACGGGCGCTACGTGCTGTGAATTTGTACATGTTTGTTCGGCCTTCAGCCCCCTTAGGAATATGCTCACTCGCTCCGCTCGCTCGCAATTAGGGATTTATGAGATAACGAGACGGCCATCAAAGATAAGTAGCCGGTGTTATGTCAGATTTCCGCGCGGAAGCGAAATCCAACCTCCGAGTCCGGTGTGGTCGTTCAGAGCTCTCCGGCCATCCGTGGGCACGCTACCCACTGCAGCACTTGGTGTGCTTTGCGCTACTTGCCTGGCGTAGAAACTGCGACAGCTTAGTTGCTGAACGCAGCTCATCCAAATCGAGATAATTCGGTGGCGCCGGTCTATTGTGGTTCGATGTCCTCGTTTGGGTGGCCAGACCGGACACACAATAATGGCCCCATTCTCAGCTCTCGTCTGGACTCTGGCCATCTTCATCTGCAACCTACAAGAACGCTCTCGCGCCCAGTCGGGTTGCCGAGTGCGCTAGCGACGCCCGCAATTTCCTGTCGGCACTCCTGGGCACGCCGTTTACCCCGCTACGCCGCCCCCCTTACGAACCTCGACACTACTCGCCTTGTCTATTCCATCTCCTACACCACAGAACTCACTCTTCAGGCGTGTTAAGACGCCGGAATACGGCCAACACGCACAAAGTTCCGCGGATCGACGAGTACTATCCGCTACCCGCAAGTGCGGCTGACGATGCGACGTTAGAATTCAGACTGGACACTGCCAAATCCTCTGTATCCGCTGCACGGCCCTCGTCCCGTCTATAAAAGCTCAGTATACTTTGAGGTGGCCTCTAATAATCTCTATCCTCCCTCTGCCAATACCTTTGAGTCGATATACTCCAGTCCTTAACGTCCACATGAATGTTCCTGAAGCTACACCTCGGTTCTCGGTCAAGAAAGCTACGATGCATGTCGCAAATATCATCACCAGTTCTACGTGGTTCGCATTGGTGAGTACCACTCTGCCACGCTTTGATACTTAAAGCTCAACAGACCCAGAGCATTGTGGTCTTGTGCATCACTGCTGTCCTGCCGTTCATGCAGCGCAAGCCTCAGCAAACTCAGATGACGGCTCTGTCGACCCGGTCTGTGTCTAGGAAGCCCTCAGATTGCACCATGTCTTTGGTTCTACCCCGCGATGGAAGTTACGAGATCTCGCTCGACGAAGTCTCTGGCGGGCTCAAGCGTACTGTGCGAGACCGATCCCTGCCTGCCGCCATCACCGTGATTCCACCGACGTCTGGCTCGATCAGCATTACTGCTTGCACAGACTGCGCGGACTTGGTAGTGGCTACGCTCAAGCCAGCGATGTCGGACACAGTGGACGAAGCCAAGCCCGTGTCCCAAAGCACGCCGCGCCGCCCGTCTGAAGTCGCACAGGAAATATCGTCATCTCCTCCCTCGGATTCACCGTTACCGAAATCTGTTGCTGCCCTCTTGCGCAAGACCCGACGGATGAGCATCGACAGCGTGAAACCGATAGAGGCGCTGTCTTCTCGCGCGACCTCGCCCATTCGCAAGCTATTGCGAAACGAGCCTTCGGAGTCTGCACTTGCACATGGTAGAATCCCCTATCATCCCAACCCGGAGAGCAGCGAGCGGCTCGAGCAAAAGTTCGTCAATCCGTTCAGGGGACTGAGGAGAACCCGGCGTGCAAGCATGAGTACGTTCTTTCTTTCTGCTGCATGTGGTCTTAGCTAATGGGTTGTTGTCAGCCACCTCTATTCAGACTACTCCGGAACGGCCTGCAGCTCCGGTTGCCAGCGCGTCCGCACCCTCCTCCCCTCCTCCCCCATCACCCATGCGGCCCCGCGCTCGCCGTCGCTTCACCTCATACATCACCGCCGCTATCCGCCCGCTACACGACGCATCTCGCAGCCCCTCGCCAGCCCGGCCCTCACCCGCACCACACCGCACGTCCTTCTCCTCTGCCAGCACCTCCACCAGCTCCTCAGGATGCTCAACACGTCGGTCGTCCTCCGTCTCGGGGTCCTCCAGGTCCGGCTGTGCGTCGTCATATCAGGAGGAAGGCACGCCGACGAGGCGGACGCAGCCATACGGTGCGCCTTATTTCGCTGCAATGCCTGTCCCACATCGGCGCTCAACGAGGTCCTCCAGCGGCCACATGAGCGTTGACTTGGGATCTCCTACCCGAAGCGATAGACATATGCGGGTGGCCACGGAGCAGGAAGACGTCGTGGACGATGTCAAGGGCGCGTGCACAATCGTCGAGGGGGACGGGATGTTTGGCGTGTTGATGCACGCCGGCGAGAAGGCTCGGCGTCGACGTACGGTTGACGGAAGCGGAGGTCTGCTGAGATGATCAAGGCTGGGACTTGCTGGTTACGGGATTACATCACATCCAAGGGACTTTTGGGTTACCATATGAAGGCTTCACGATATAATGATATGACAAGCAAAGTAGCACGACATCCGCAAACCACGACACAGCATGTAGCATAGTATTCTGCACGTAGCGCGGCACAGAGCCGCGTTGGCTTTGCCGCACGAATAATACAGACCTCCACACTCTTCTTGGCAAGAGCAATTGATGATAATGGCAACAGTAATACAAAGGTGAATAGTACAACCAATATCTTGCGAGTACAGTATGTAGCAGTGAAAGTAAGTAGCCCACAACATTCGGTCAACCAAATGTTTGACTCTGCAATGCCAATGTGAGTACGAACATCCACCAAAAGATATTGAGAAGAACGTACTGAGCGCGCACTCCGCTTGACCTTCGATAATCGCCACTCGTCCGGCTTCTCGTACTTGTTGAACAGCGGCTCGATTTTCTCCTGCTTCTTGCGCTTGCTGATCTTGTTCGCGTCCGCGACCTTGAAGAACTGCGGTGCGACGTCGACAAGCCACTTGGGCTCGATCGCCGTCACGTTGTGGCAGTACTCGCGTGTCGTCAGGATCAGCTCGTGGTAAATGATCCACTCCGGGTTGCGGTTGAAGAGCGCGGAGGAAGGGTGAATATAGACAGGCGTGCCCTCGACGAGGGTCTTGTAGCCCTCTTGCGGGTCTTTCTTCGCAGCATGTCGGAAGAAGCCTGAGGCGATCGCGCGACGGACACGGTTGAAGTCCTTGCCTGCAGAAAGGATGTCATGCTTGTAACTAGAAGTCAAGTCAGGACAACGGTGTAGACCTCCCGGGATAGAATAGCGTACCGGTCCATAATTCCCAACAGCTGCTTGCGCACATCCTGTGCCCGCCTCATACTCCGGGCCTGGATGAAATTCTCATAACACCATGGATTCGAGAAGTTGCTCGCCTTCCACCCGTTATACACCGTAAGCAGAGTCAGATGGTCGCCCTCCGGCTGATGGAACTTCGCCTTCTTCGAGTCGGCTTGGCCCTGCTTATCTTTCGGCCGATAGAAGACACTTTGCACGGACAGCATCGCGACGATGGACAGGATCTCCTCAGAGCACCCGTAGTCGACCGATGCAATCAACATCTTCGCGAGCGGAGGGTCCATGGGGAAGTCCGCCATCTTTCGTCCTAACCGGGTGAGCAGACCCTCGTCGTCGAGGGCGGAGAGCGCATACAGCGACTCGAGGGCCGTGAGCATCGTCTGCGCCGGCGGGGGTCCATGAAGTCGAAGCTGAGGAGGTCGTTGATGCCCATGGCCTTCAACGTAAGAATCGTGCTTGCCAGGTTCGTGCGCTGGATGTCGGGAATGGAATTTGGCAACATCTCGTTGCGGAACGCGGCCTCGGTGTACAGTCGGTAGCACTTTCCGGGACCTGTGCGACCAGCACGACCTGCGCGCTGACGCGCTTGGGCCTGCGAGATGGGCATGACGACGAGCGAGTCCATTCCCAGCCTGGGGTCGTACGCGTTCTGTTTCGAGAATCCAGGGTCGATAACGTAGTAGATACCAGGGATTGTCAGACTGGTCTCGGCAACGTTCGTGGCGATGACGACCTTTCGCGCACCAGGTGGTGTTGGCTCGAAGACGCGAGACTGGACCTCTGAAGGCAAAGCCGAGTAGATGGGTAGGATCAGCAGCTCCGGGACTTTTGGACCCAATGCCTTCATCCGCTCGAACAGAATTTCGCAAGACGTGTCGATCTCTTCCTGACCGGTGAGGAAGAGGAGAACATCACCCGGAGGTTCCGACAAGTGGATCTGCATGACGGTGATGAGGGAGGCATCAAGGTAGTCTGTCTCGGGCTCCTTGGTGTAGAGGATCTCCACAGGATATGTGCGACCAGGAATTGTGAAGATGGGGCATCCATAGAAGTATTTCGAGAATTTCTCGGCGTCCAGGGTTGCGGAGGTGACAATCAGCTTGAGATCCGGACGACGCTTTATCGCCTCTGTATAAGTAGTGAGCCCATGCGACGAGGCTGAAAGGGATGCACGCACTCTTCAAAAGGCCGAAGAGAACATCTGTGGCGATTGTCCGTTCGTGCGCCTCGTCCAGCATGACCACGGAGTATTGACTGACGTCTGGGTCAATCAGACACTCTCGCTGAAGCATACCGTCCGTCATGTACTTGATGCGGGTTTCCGGACTCGTACAATCTTCAAAACGGATAGTATAGCCGACCTCTTGTCCAAGGCGACACCCGACCTCCTCGGCAACACGTTTCGCAACGGACATAGCGGCGACACGACGCGGTTGTGTGCAGCCTATCCTGCCCCTGTCTGCGTACCCGTCCTCGGCGAGATACTGAACCATTTGTGTGGTCTTACCCGAGCCTGTGTCACCGACGACAATGAGGATTTGGTGCTGAACATGAGCGTCAGAAACAAATCTACATCCGAGTAAGGTGAGTACGTACATCTCGAATAGCTTGTAGCAGTGGGTCGCGAAGCTTGTAGATGGGAAGAGACTTCCGCTGGTCTTGAATGCTGAGCGAGGTGATTTCACCGAACGTCGTCGCCTTGTTGAAGGTAGAGTCTTTCCACTTAGGTTGCTCCGATGCCTTCTGCCCCCGCAAATTGCCCCGCAAGTCCTGCGCAAAGGTCTTGTCTGATTCCTTGGACATAGGATCCAGCCATGGCGCGTTGAAGTCACGCGCCTCGGAATCCGCCTGCTCGTTTGCCTCTTGCTGACGCATCTCTCGGCGTTCTTTTGCAAGGGAAGCACCAGCAAGAGCAGCTCTGTTCAAGGAACCATCTGGTGCCTTGACGATCTTTACGGGGCTGAGATCGAGGGTCTTCTTGGTCTGGCCTGCAAGGAACGCTGGTTCTTCCTCTCGTACCTCAACATCCAACTCCTCCTCGACCTCGGCGCGAGCTGACTGATTGTTGAAGTCTTCATCTAGGTCTGGATATTCCG
The DNA here is from genome assembly GCA_024811115.1 of Terana coerulea. Classification (NCBI taxonomy): domain Eukaryota; kingdom Fungi; phylum Basidiomycota; class Agaricomycetes; order Polyporales; family Phanerochaetaceae; genus Terana; species Terana coerulea. The sequence continues at coordinate 71,434 of JAKOGH010000069.1, forward strand.
AGGCGTCTATAATACCAGATGCAATGAGTTGCTTGATCTCCCACCGCTCGGGGAGACGTGAGTCGCTTTGCTGATCGCACCGGCTCGTTCGAGAACGTGTCCTTTGAACCTAGCGGTATAGCATTGGCACCGGCACCGCGAGAAGAGCGCTGCGCTTCCTCTGCCGCGAGTTCAGCTTCAGATTTGATTCGTAGGTGCGGTGTGAGGTCGCGCCCGTTGATTTGATCCACGTCCTTCATCGAGAGACCTACCCGGTTCCCCGCAACACTCATGACCTTCACCTTGACGGCCTGACCGCGGCTCAAAAGGTCGGAAGCAGAGTTCGCTCGAGCACCCTGCTGTATGTTGGAGACGTGGACCATTCCTAAACGAGAGGTTAAATGATTTGGACAAGAACGAAAGTGCCGCATACCTTCTACCCGACCGGCGATACCCTCTAACTGAACGAAGGCACCGAAGTCCTTCATACCGGAGACCTTGCCGTTGTATATCTTATACAGGACTGGCTTCTCATCAATAGGTGCCCGACCGCGTCCCCTCTGGTCTCCCCGCCTATCATCGTAACCGCGTCCCCGGGGTGGGCTTGCGCTACGCCTTCGCGGCGAGCGAGACCGTGACCTCCGCTGCCGCTTGGGTGAACGCCCCAAACCGTTCTCCGCTGGTCTTGTCTTCGTCTTCTTCGACGCACCCTCGAACTGAGCCATCATATCGTCCACTTCTTTCATCAGCACGTCCTTCCCTGCCCCCGGCTGCCAATCCTGATCCTTCAAAGCAAGACCAGGGAACATACGTCTCCTCTTGTCGAGTTCGTCAATAACCATTTCCTCGTTCCCCCATTTTCCGCCAAAGCGGAGGGCTTCTTCTTGTGTTTCGGGTGCATGCTGAGGATTAGACGGTCCATGTTCTCGACGAACGAGTCGGGGAAGTTTGCACCAACATCCTTGAGCTTCTGCTTGAATTCAGAGATGCTCTTGGAATCATCGTGAAGGGCGATGACAAACTCTGCCAAGGTCTTGTCATTAAGTCCAGTGTGGTTTAGGATTTCTTGAGTGATTTTGGCGACCAGGGAGAGAAACTCAAGACTATAGATGTCATCTGCGGACATTAGGAAAGGAGGGACTAGGCAAAAGCTCAAGCCTGAAGAGGGGCAAGACGGACGGTGGACGTGGTGAGTTGAACGGGAGCAGTGCATGCATTGGCGAGAGTGGTGTGACTGTCATGAGCTCACAAGTCACGTCACGGTCTCCTGCGTGTGACCTCTGTCACGTACACTCCGAGTCCTGCTCTACTTTCTTTGGAATCCGATGCCTCCACGTAAGGGAATCGTCAAGTCCGGCAATGCGGGAAACTCTTCAAAACCATCGAGCATCAAGCCCATCGCTGAGTTGGGAAAACCTGAGGAGAAGCCACTTTTCCCGCCTGGCTCAAAATATCCTCTGAGCTTGTTGAACGAGAGGTACAAAATCATCGACTCGTCTGGCCGCTAGAATCCTGTTCTTTCTTTCTCAAATGGCCCAGGATAGCATGTGTGGGACAGATGCTGTCCGAGAGATACTCGCGCAGGGTAGCTGTCCCTCAAACTCTTCTGCCAAGGAAGCATACTCACACTAGAAATCAGGTGCCAAAAGGAGGGATGGAACAGACCTGTGGTTGACACCGTAAGTATTGCATATTGGTCGCAGACGTTCAATATTTTAACGTAGCGATTAGTACCAGAAAGCGGGTGGTTACTCGTTTGCTGTGAACTTGAGTCGCACAAACAAGAAGAATGAGCGCGAGTCTGTTCGTTTAGAGCCTCACCCTCCGTATATTCGCCCCACCGCCATCGAAGCTAGGCATTGGGGAGCTACGTACGCCCTTTACCGCGTCGGTAGACCATTTTATGATCTATAGCCTATACTGACTAATGTATGAAAATAGTTCTGTAATGGAATCCGGCTGAACCTGGTTCTTCCTCCCGGCCCCAAAGATTATTGGAATGAACTCGCAGAAGAGCAGAAAAACGTACCAGAGCATCAGAAGTGGATGTACGATGCTGACCCGTTCGCTGCTCGCAAAACCGTAGATGAGAGGCAAGAGAAGGCAGCCAAAAAGAAAGAGGTAGAAGCTACCAAGGGTGCATCTGGGAGTAGCACGTCGCCGGAATTTATGCATGCGCCTGAAGCCAAGATGGCTAGCAGCCTACGCGAAGTTGTAGAAGAATCAGTGAAGAAGGTGATGTCACTGCTTGTATCTTGCGCTGACGCTAAACTATTCCGTAGGCGTTCGAGCTCTACCCAGAAGCCGCCGATACAACCGCGAGCGTTTTGGAGCAAGACCAGCAACCTCAACTTCTCAAGCAGCTGCAGCTCTTCGGATTCTCTGAGAAGCAGTCTCAGACTGCTTTCAAAGCTCTCTCGACGCCTTCAGCTCTTACCTCGACTCTCTTGGGGACATTCGAGCCCGTCCAGGCTTGCTTGGAATACCTTATTTTGCACGTCCCGGAATGCGATCTTCCCGAACGCTTCATGCCAACGGTGAACTCGTCTAATTCTTTTGTGTCTTCTGTGCACGCTGGGACAGAGGATCTCAAGGCACGGTGGCTCCAGGATAAGGCTGTGAAGGAGTGCGGCTGGCCTGCCCATGCGGTTAAGGAATATTTGGCCGAACCAGGAATGGTTGAGAACTGGGGTCTCTTACAACGTTCATTGAACCGCGCGTTGGTCGGGCAGGATGAGAGAGATTTCGCCGCACATAACGCTGCAGATGGACAAGCTATTGATGTCGACGAATTAGAGGCTTATGAAGCGCGATTTGTGGACGACGACACCCACCTCATCATTCCTGCGCCCGTTGCGCCTCTTCAGCTCCACATCATATTCCCCGACAAGATCCACATGCTTTCACTGCAAGGCGAAGCACCACCAATGTATATCACATCCACCGCCGTCCCCGCGTATATTAGGCTTCACATACTGTCGAACCTCCTCATCGCTTTCCATACCGGCACTCTCGTCGAGGACGGAGAAACAGTGCTTATGGCTCTTGTACGACTAGTAGAAGAAGAATGGGCGATGATACAGGATAGCGGCCCTCCCGAGATGTCCCAAGTCATTCGTCACTTCCTGCGTCGCAAGTCCGAACCTGATGCTGGAACTGGGGATGCCGTCGTCTCGCGCACCTCGAAATCCTTGAAGGGGCCGAACTCAAGGAGGCGCGGGCGGAAGGATGATCGCAGCGACGCCATGGTCAAGGAAAACTTCCAACAAATACGTGATAGTCGCGCGTACGCGAAGGTTCTTACAGGAAGGGAAGGTTTACCGGCTTTTGCTGCTCGAGATACTTTTCTGGAAATGCTTGGGCGCAATCGTTGCGTAGTCGTTGTAGGAGAGACTGGTGCGTCCTTCGGTTTGATCCTTACTTAGTCTTCTACTCACGATGTGGATGTAGGTTGCGGGAAGACCACCCAGCGTGCGTTCTCAGCCATGCACCTGTGATGGTGAATGCTGAACATCTATTGCAGTGCCTCAATTCGTTTTGGATTCCCTCATAATGGCCGGATGTGGCTCAGATGCGTCAATCATCGTAACACAACCTCGTAGGCTGTCCGCGATTGGAGTCGCCGCGCGGGTATCAGCCGAACGACTCGAAGACGGCTCTGTCGGCTATGCCATACGCGGGGAGAGCAAGCAGGATCACAGGACGAAGCTTCTGTTTTGCACAACCGGTGTAGTTCTTCGTAGGCTTGGTTCTGGAGATAGGCTGCAGAATGTCACCCACGTTATCGTCGATGAGGTGCGTATGTTGCGTATGAACGCCGGGCAATGATCTGATTGTAGCTCACAGGTCCATGAACGTTCAGTTGACGGCGATTTGCTATTGCTCGAGCTGAAGGCCTTATTGCAGCAAAACCCGAAGCTCAAGGTTGTTCTTATGTCTGCGACGATCAATCATGAAATATTCATGAAATACTTTGACGACGCGCCACTTCTAACTATTCCTGGCTTTGCACATCCCGTGCAGGACACGTCAGTTTCCCCGTTGTCCGCACAGCCCCACATACTAACAGCGTGTCTAGGTATCTGGAAGACTTCTTACCGTCGCTGTCTTACCGTCCCAGTGGCAAGGGTATCAAGGGGCCCTCGAACAAAGAGATAGGCATTCTCAGAAATGAACTCGGATCTTTGGTGGACGAAGGGTGTCTTACCGCTCTTCACACTATCTCTCGCTCTGACAAGGTCGACGTTGAGGTGAGTGATTAGTATTCCAGTGACATAAATATACAACTGATATTTCAACCAGCTTGTAACCGCCGTCGTGAAACACATTGTTGCCACCGCGTCCGAGCCGGGAGGCATCCTCATCTTCCTGCCGGGTGTGCAAGAGATTCAGATGTGTCTACAGACTTTGCGCTCAGTATCTAACTCAAGGGTGCTCCCTCTGCATGCCAATCTTTCTAGTGATGAGCAGCGCGGTGTCTTTGCTCCCACCTCGGGCTGGAAGATCGTGGCTGCCACCAACGTTGCTGAGGTAAGTGATTTCTCGCTGCGTTTATGGATCGCAGACTAATCCTTCCTTGCGCAGACATCTATCACCATTGACGACATAATTTACGTAGTTGACACAGGAAAAGTCAAGGAGACGCAGTACGACCCAGAGAATGGATTGACCAGACTGAAGGAACAATGGGTCACTCGTGCTGCAGCGAAACAGCGGCGTGGACGTGCGGGCCGTACTAAACCCGGCGTGTGCTACAAGTTATACACCAGGAGGCACGAAAGCAATCTTATTGCGTTTCCGGTGCCCGAGATTCAACGGATAGCTTTAGAAAGCGTTGCACTCTCCGTGAAGGTTATACACGATGATGTCAAGGCATGTATTGCATCTATCGTCTATTTACGGGGTAAGAGCTAAGAGCGCGTTACAGGGATTTCTTTCTCGGGCTATCGACCCTCCGCCTGCCAATGCAGTGGATAGTGCTCTTACGATACTTGACGAGCTTGGCGCCGTTTCTGCACAAGGAGAATTAACAGCTATGGGTCAGCATTTGGTATGGACAGCTTTGGATGAATACCGGGATGTTACTGATTCTGTTGTAGGCCATGCTCCCTGTGGATCTGAGACTCGGCAAGGTAAGTAATTGACGCACTTTCTTCTTCATTGACATGTCTGAGAGTTGGTGTAGATGCTCGTCCTGGGGGCCATCTTTCAATGTTTGGAACCCATCCTTACTATAGCTGCACTCCTATCGTCGAAGCCGCTTTTTATCAGTCCTATAGAGAAACGCGAGGAAGCTAGCCAGTACGTCTCCTGTCGAATACTGTTCATCGTGGAATTTACAGTCAACACAGAGCTCGCGCGAGGTTTAAGTCCGGTAGTAGTGATCTTTTGACAGACGTGAATGCATACGATGAATGTTCCCGTCTCCGGGGCGAGGGGGCCTCACGAATCAGATCCTTCTGTGAGGAGGTAAGGCCAAGAAACATGTTAGCGGTGTGTCTAGACTCACCGTTCTACAGAACTACATCTCACAGTCTACGATCCGAGACATCACCTCCCTTCGGCAAGAGTTTCTCGCTACGCTCACTTCGCTCAATCTCGTTCCTCGCGGAAGCACTCCATCCTCGCCTTCGCTGAACACACACAGCTCGCACGCGGGCCTCGTCAAAGCCATCATCCTCGCGGGCTGTGGCCGCGCGTCGCGCGTGTCTCTCTGCCCAAAGGCGCAATCAAGTTCGACAGGGTTCAGGCTGGGACGGTGCAACGCGCAAACGAAGCGAAGGAGTACAAGTTTTACGACATCCGCGAGAGCACGGACGGAGCGAGGGTGTTCCTGCACCCCGCGTCGGTTCTCTTTCATTCGGCGGATTGGAAGGTCCCGTTTGTCACATACTTCCAGAAGCAGCAGACGAGCAAAATGTTTCTGCGGGACGCTACAGAGGTAGGATTATACTTCGAGATCAAGTACCAGAACCTTGACCTTACCCACACACTAGGTTCCCGTCTACGCATTGTTGTTGTTTGGAGGACCTGTCGCTGTCAATCACGTTGGTGGTGGACTAACGATTGGCAACAAGAACGCCTTCATCAAGCTGAAGGCCTGGCCCCGCATTGGAGTATTGGTAAATCAGCTGAGGTGCGTAACGCGTCTGCTATCGCTGAGCGTTCACTGAATATATTGCTCAGACGCCTGCTCGACGCTCAACTCAAACGCAGCATAGACAGCGGGGATCTCATGAGTGTGGGCACAGATAATCCTGTTGTGCAAGCCGTACTGGCTTTACTACAAGGAGACGGTCTTAGTACATGATAGGGGAAGGTAGACAGAAGCATCCTAAACAGTGCCTTTCTCAGCAGGAGCAGCACTTGACACGACCACTTGATCAACGCAGTGCACCATTTCGGTGTGTGTTTTCTTAAAATACGGCGAGAAATCCCCTGGGTCAGATCTGCCATTAAGTCTTGAGCTTGAATACGCTACGAATTGCTTCCCGCATGTTGTCCCTCGCCTCCGCGTGTCTCGGAGCGCGGGATGGTTTGTGGCCCGTTGATTGAGGACAGACCTTCAAACGTGCAAGTAATATGTGGTATCAAAGACACCTGTAGTGTCGTCCGAATTCGCTCGAATTCTCTCGGACACGCATGACTGTTTGTGCAGGGTTTAAATGTTCGCAAGTTCCAGAAACGCAGTCACCCAGGCTGTATACGCAGGCTCAGAAATGGTACCAGAAGAAGCCATAAGTCACAGACGCACCTTAATGTACAGGGAATCCACGACAGTCACCAGTGCTCATCCGCGAGACTTGAGCTCAACCGACGAAACGCAGTGAGTCCGCGCTGACGTAGTACTTTGCTACTTCTCCCGGCGCGGTACGCGGTGCGCTCGGGTCTGGCACAAGTACGAATGTTTGCGCGAAAACTCTGGGCTGCCCGTCTACAGATTTCGCTGGCGTCGAAGCGGGGTTCCCAGCGAGTCCTTTGCCATGAGTCACATTCCCGGACACCGTCACCATTAGATTGGGCGGTTGAGTCCCTTTTGTATTGTTTAAGTGCATGTATGCGATGTATAGAGGCTTCATAGCTTAGATTTACCTGTAATGGGGTGGCAATCGAACGACTGCACTTCGTGCGACGTAGGAGGCATCTTAGATAGTAGTTCACGCACGCCATCCGCGCCTTGATGTGGTGTGCCATTCCATGTTAATGCGGATGAGGGCCGGTATAAGGCGGGTAGGTCGACTACGCGGGTGGCAGAGTCGTATGCATTGTAATACAAACGCGTGAAGGTCTCTGCTGCCCGTACGGCGATTTCAATACTGCTCAGAGTTTGTCAAAAGAACGCCCGCATAATAGAGACTTAAAAACAAACTCTTTCTGTGTGAGGGCCGTCATCGTCACGATTAAAGAGGGGGTGCGGTGGTGGTAGCAATTCAAGAATGAATAGCGCAGCAAGCGCCCGACGGACGCGAACCGTGCGCGTGAATGACTCCGCACGTGATGACAGGAAGACCCCAAAACCCCTTACCGTCTCGCTCACGCCACAGGTTGTACACGGCTCGGACGTGGGAGAGGGGTGATACAGAACACAAATATATATTCGCAGCAAGCTAACGCGCATCCAAGAAATCACGGCCTGATTTTAAATAAAGCAATCACAAGCCTTCTGGCATGCATGGGTCGGGGGCAACTAGCCTCGAGCACGACGATGCAAATGCTCAGTACCCATGCTGTCGGTCCATGTTTGCGGACCCTGGGATGTATCTGTAAGTAACAAGGACGTATTTGACAACACATTTGCCTTACCTCTCTATTCTTCAGCCGCAATTTACGAATCCTCCGCGCGACCCAGTCTTTCGACGTAGAGCCAGTCTCATACTGGCCAGGCGGGGCCTTCGCCGCGGCGCTTGCGATCAAACGACTGCGTTCGATGAGCGCACGAAGAATAACATCATTTGCGGGCCTCGTGAAGAAGGTAATTGAGTATCTCGGGTACCGATTTTGCTCGCCCGGAGGTGGCCTTGTACTCGCTTCAGCACACGTGCGCGGGAAATATTTGCAAATATAAGCTTACATTACTCGATGGATGTTGGACCGAAGAATCCCAGCGCTGAATATCGAGAGCGCATCGCCTATGTTACAGACTGCATAACCAGGCACCGGCTAGGAATTATTTGAGTGGGGTTTGATAAGACAGACGTGTGTGATCATACCTTAATGTAAAGCCATTGGTCTGAATCTGGAGGCAAAACCTGAAGTCCTCCCAAGCGATTGTGAACGATAGCCTGCCAACTCTCTTAACGCCGCATACGTCAAAGAATTTGCGAAGCTTACCAATGAACCGAAGTCTGTATGAGCACCGATACCCACCGTGCTTTGATTTGGGCGGGGTTCTTACACAACGCGATTCACCGCCGTTTTCCTGTCTGGGGTCATGCAATCGGAGAAGCTCGCCCTCACGGAGGTGAAGACGACGCTCAAAGAGCGCTAAGAAGGTCGCATTGACGGCCATAGACTTGCGGGTGAACGGAGTAAACGTGTCCTCCATGTGTCGATTGACCACCGAGAGGTACGTTCGATGAGTTGGGCGAGGCCAGGTCAAGGCGTCATCTTGCGAGATATTCAAAAACTCTACGTTGTCCCTGGTGCCGCTCTTGTCCGTGGCAATCGTGCCCCGTGCTTTGTAGCTTGGATCGGCCGAATGAGTACCACGAGTATAGGGCATGGGACGAACACTTACCCAAAGGAGTCACCGTTGTCGCCCTGTTCAAATCTCATCTTCTCTTCTATCGGTAGGTCGAGCGCTTCGGCACACACATCGAACATCCGGTCGACCTCGTCCGTAAGGCCATGGTTCTTTAGGCTGCATTACGGCAAATCAGCTTCGCGGGAGTGGGATCACCACGCGGGCGTCTACGTACTACCAAAATCCTAATCTGGTCGCGGCTTGCCACAATTTGTCTAGCTCGCCCTCGTCGTTCGCCGTGACAAGAGCGTAGTCTACGACAACGAGGGGATGGGTGGGGATGTCGTTGGAAAATGGTACGGCGCCGATAGCGAGAGGTCGCATGATGGGAGATGAGTGCGTTGTAGTTGCTGCATCGCTCTACTTGTCCCTTGCTTTTTATTCAACAGCTCGGGCGGGTTTCCCAGTTTTATCCGAGCGTCCTACGCTGACACGGGCCTGACACAGGGCGGAATTGGCACTGCGCTGAATGAAACTTGCGCGGATCAACAGTGATACTAACAGGGGATGGGCTGACAGGGGCTCACCGAGATGAGCAAGTGGACTACCGGCGGCGGAAACTCCTATCCTGGATGAAGCGCCGAGCTATTACATCCGCTGTAATCAGACTGGATACCGGAGTGCGAAAGCGGTATGAACCAAGCTGAGCGCGTCGGGAGTAGCTGAGCAGAGCTGAACGTCTGTCTATGACATAGGCGTGTTTGTGGTGAAAGAACGTCGGCCCTGCGCGTAGTCAATCCTTCCGCCGCTATATCGAGGTCGAACTCCTCATGGTATCATCTAGCCATCCAGCGTGACATTGCCTATGCTGGCTGAGTGCTGTGAGCTATAGAGCATGAATAAGCATCTTCGGCAGCGGGGTTGCTGTCTATGAAGGCCGAAAGCCTGTCGTATGGCAATATGCCAATGAAACAGCTTGCGAGAATTGGACATACGTAGCACATCCGCGTAGAAGTGCAGGGACAAGGATCGCTCAATGTCATGTATTTGTTGCCGCGCGCAGCTCTGGAGCAACGCAAGGGCATATCAGTCAGTTGGTGAGCTTCTAGGCGAACCATACCCACACAGCACAGACTGACCTCCGAAAGCCCCAATCTGCATGCATCGGACACGATGAGGGGACACATACGTATCGAAGGATGTGTTAGTGGCCGGCGGTAGCAGGAGATCGCGACCATTCTGCTTAGAGGCGTTCTCTTAGGATCGTGCAAGTCACGGCGTGAGGTTGCGTAGCGATCATATTTGCTCGGAACAGTATCTAGACAGATGATATACAAGGCGTGCTTGTATCTGCTACAAATTATTGTAAGGTTAATTGGAGTTAGCTTGCTGTTAGTTTGGACGTGGGAAGGAGATGGCCCACTGCGGTAGAGATCATGTTGCCTACGGGCACCTGTATAGTCGAAGGTACAGCAGGCAGTGTTCAGCATAACACACAGCGGAGTTTCCCTCGTTTGTCAATTCTGAACAGGTTGTGCAGCTTTGACTGAGACGACGACCATGGTAGTAAGTGTTAAAGAACAGCGACACGGAGGCGAGTCAATGACGCACATGGCATTGGGCGTCAAAGCAATTGGCGGCACTTGCGCCGGAGCAGCGAGCTCTCGACGCCCACCATCCCCAAAGCTGCTTGACCTCCTTGCCTCCTCACCCTCCCACAAACTCGGCGGAATCTGAAAGGCAAATCAAACGCTTAAGCTGTAGATTTCAAGACCGACGGCCTGCCAGTACTCGTGGTCCGATCTGGCCGAACATGTGGGAACGGACCCTTCAGGACCTCATCCGTGGTTTACGCGCGAACAAGCAAGATGAGGCCAAGTTCATTGCACAGGCTGTGGACGAGATCCGCAAGGAGGTTAGAAGCAAGGACATGGAGTTGAAGGCAGCAGCGGTGCTGAAGCTCACATATGTTCGTACGCAAACTGCTTCTGTACCCTCTGCACGGCAGTTGAATTCAAGTGTAGCTAGACATGTTAGGATATGATATGAGCTGGGCCTCTTTCCATGTCGTCGAAGTGATGTCTTCTCAGAAGATACATCTAAAGAGTGTGGGCTATCTCGGCGCAGCACAATCCTTCAATCAGGACACGGATGTCCTGATGCTCACCACGAATCAGCTCAAGAAGGTATGTATATTAACTGTGACATAAATGGACGTAGTGTAACCCGGAGTTCAGGATTTTAGTTCGCGAGCTGAAGATGTTGCTGTCACTTTGAACGGTTTCTCGCAATTCGTCACTCCAGACCTGGCTCGTGACTTAGGCCCAGATGTGATTAAGATGTTAACACATTCACGCCCTCATATCAGAAAACGCGCGGTCCTGGCACTGTTCAAAGTACTCACCAAATATCCAGGAGCTCACGCAGCCAGCTATGCCTCGTTTGAAGGAGCGTTTGGAAGATCCAGACCAAGGTCAATCCCTACCTTCGATGTCGCACTCTTGTCAGCTTAATCAAAGCTTCCAGGTGTTATTGCTGCTGCTGTGAACGTGATTTGCGAACTATCCCACAGGAACCCCACCGACTATCTGCCATTAGCTCCTCAGCTGTTTCACCTACTAACGACGGCATCGAACAACTGGATGTTAATCAAGATTATCAAGCTTGTGAGCAGTATATATGCGCATTGATCACGTCTCTTAAACATTCTCCAGTTCGGGGCATTGACACCTCATGAGCCACGGCTGGTCAGGAAGCTTCAACCACCCATTACGGACCTGATTTCCACCACTCCAGCAATATCCTTGCTTTACGAGTGCGTACATACGTGCATCATCGGTGGCATGCTGCACGGATCGTCAGGGAACTCCCTGGCGAGGACTTGTGTAGCCAAACTTGCCAATTTCCTCCAAGATGACGACCAGAACCGTAAGCAGCAAGCAGTAATTCGGTGGCTATATTTCTGACCAATATTCTATCCTCAGTTAAATATATATCTCTTATGGCTTTGGTAAAAATCGTACCGACACACCCACACCTGGTTGCCGAATATCAGGAGATGATTATGTCGAGTATTAACGACCAGGACATCAGTATTCGCATGCGGGCATTGGATCTCATCTCTGCTATGGTAAGCGCCACCGTATGTTAATCTTAACAAATCTAATGGAGGCTTTACTATAGACAAGTCAGCAGAACCTTCAGTCAATAGTGCAACAGCTGCTATCGCACCTTGTGCGGACCGATAGCAGCCTTCCCTCTACAACGCAGTCATTGACGCAGCATGCTGCGCCGTCAGCCAACATCCTGCGGACCGGCTCGCCATCTCAGAACCCCGCCTATCGACTCACGTTGTCCCAGCGTATCTTGACGCTGTGCTCACAAGACACGTACGACAACATAACGGACTTTGAATGGTATCTTTCCGTGCTCGTGGATCTCGCATATGTCGCGAATGTCGATGTCGGCGCACAGATCCGCGAGCAACTTATGGATGTCACCGCGCGTGTGCGGGCGGCCAGGAGATATTCGGTCCAGCTAATGGTCAAGCTGGTTTGTGATGATACTTTCCTTGCCAATGCGGGAGATGAAGGCAGTTGCGCCGAAGTGCTGTGGGCGGCTGCGTGGATTGCCGGCGAGTATTGCAGGTGCGCTTTGCATACAATAGCCGTTATGAAGGTACTCATCATCTGCAAAGTGAACTGTCGGAACCACAGAAGCTGTTAACGTACCTATTGCAACCTGCGGTGCTCAAGCTGGCACCGGAGACTGTCGCTGTCTATTTGCAGGCGGCCCTGAAGGTGTTTGGTCACTGGTGTGCCGACCTCGCGGACAATTGGGACGACCAGTTCCTCGCCAAGGTCAAGAACGTGGCGGAAACGATGATTGAGCGTCTGGCGGACTTCGCGTCCAGCCCTGACATTGAAGTGCAAGAGCGGGTACGATGTTCATTACCGTCTTTAATTGCCGAGGTTACTCACTTTTTGACCCTGCGCCAGGCAGCAAATGCTCTGCAGCTCCTCACCTTCGTTCGTGCAGATCTGTCGGCGTTCCAACCAAAGCCTCAGGATGACGTCGGTAACTACGTAGAGGCCGGCTCATCGAACTTCGGTGAAGAATTGGCCGTAGAACCGCGCTTCCCGAAGAGCCTGTACCTCGTCCGACCCTTGTTCATATCATACGAACTGAACCCTGTTGGCCCTACTGCACAGGCGAATGTGCCGATACCGGAAGGCCTGGACCTAAACGCATGGATTGTACCACCGCCCATAGAAGAGGTGCCCGACCATGCAGATGATGCGGAGGATGCTCTGGGCGTGCAAAAGGTGAAGAAAGGCAAAAAGGGCAAGGGCAAGGAGGCTGTGGGCGCCAAGCCCAAACGCAAGAAGCGCAGAGAAGGCGAGGATGGCTCCATTGGCGACACGTTGGCTCCGGCCGTTGAAGAAACCGAGGAGGAGAAAACGGCGCGAGAGCGGGTAGAGTTCGGTATCTTAGTGCAGGGACGGCGGGAACTGATCTGCTGAGTTGCAGCTGAAGGCCGAGCGACAGGAGCGCATGCGCGACGATCCTTTCTACTTGGCTGATGACCGACGTTCTGCACGGCCCAAGGTGGACGATGTGGACTCCATACCCGTCGTGCGGCTGGATGATCTTCCGCCCCTGCCGCAAAGTTCATGTGCGTGCTCCCTCACTGCACAGGACTGCACTAAGCTGACCCTGAGCGCATTTCACAGCGAATTCGCGGCTCCCGAGCCTGAGGGGCACGCCTCGGTCCTCGACACCCCAGGCCTACGTGGTTGACAAGGTCGGCGAGATGCCAAGAAGCAGGCAACGCTCGCACACACCTCCGACCGCCGAGAATGGGTCGCTTGTGCCAGACTGGGAACAACCTCACCCGACGAATCACACTGAGCCCGACCAAATGGGCTCCGGGTACCATACGCCTCCAGCCATCGCCGTCACCAGGGTGAAGAAGAAGAAGAGACAGCGCACGGGGGACAGCGGCACTAAGCAGAAACGGACAGTTGCAGCTGACTGATCGAGTGACAACGCGGCGCACTGACATGTGTAGGATTGGATTAGCTGTACTATAATATGCTTGTGAGGCGTACAATAACAGCAGCGATAAGGTTTAGTTACTAACTGCGATGAGGACAGGACGATAGGGTGGCATACACTGAAGTAGTGATACATGCGGATGAGACGTGCGATACTAACTATATTTCGCGACTGGGATGGGGAGAACTCGGGAATGGGTGATATGTCCGAACATGAGAAAATGAGATTATTGCAGAAAGAAATCAGGTATTGAAGATGGGATATAATGGTTCACGATGGCAGAGGAAGATCTGTTGATTCAATGGTCCTCTTCTACGTGCTCAACGGAGTCGACGATCTCATTGACGAGCTCCATCGTCACCCCAGGAATGATACGCTCAGCTTCGGTGAACGCACGCTGCAAAGCACTGAGAGCAACGCGGGCTTCTTGCGTCGAGACACGCGGAAAGAGCTATGCAAAATAGGGGTCAGCTCAATAATACTGAAGCAGGTATAACACAATTGCTTACCGAGGCAATCGCGGGAAGGACGACTGAATCGAGCATGGTGGTATCAGGAAGATCATCATCCGAAGCTGGTGGGCCATTATGGACATCGTCTTCAGGATCCTCATAGTCGTCGTCGTACTCGTCCGAGGGCTGCCTGGATAAGCCGTTCCCTGTAGCTTGGCGAACGGTGCCCTGGAAGTCGTGCTTCTTGGGCGTGGCGGGGTTCGAAGGTGGGAGCGGGGGCAAGTCGCCCTTCGTAGGGACAGCAGTGGCAGAACTGGCATACGACGGTGCCTGGACTCGCTGTCTGTAGCCAAAGGAATGTCGACCAGAACTGGACGAGCCATCGGACCGGATACTGCCATTCATCTCCCACGTCAATGGCGGGCCAGAAACTTGAACTGGGTTTTGCTTCGCCCTGCCGACCGTTGCGGCGTGCCTGACCGTTCCGAAATCCCAGAGGTCGTCGGGGTCTCCGCCGACGCTGTCAAACAGAATGAGCATTATGCAAGCGTGAAACTCAGATGTGTTCAACGCACTCTTCCTCTACAGCTCGGCGGTCGTCTTCAATTTCGCGCTCTCCGCCTTCAGCTCGCCAACGCTCATGGCGTTCAATAAGCTCGGTCAGATAGTTTGTCTTCTTGGCCATGCGTACGAATTTGTGCTTCAGCAAATCCTTCGCAGAAGGTCGCTGGAAAAGGATGAGGGTCCATGTGCAGACAATGAACAGGCTGACTGACATCTTTTGGATCGCGCTGCAAGCAATAGGACACGAAGTCCTTGAAGGTCTTGGAGAACGGGCCTTCTAGGGTAGGAGGTGAATTCTTGGGTATCAAGAAGAGGACCTATACAGATTTGTGAGTTGTTTAAGAAACTCTTCGGACTTCGCAGAATTTCGTGCTGACCTTCATCGGGTGCAACTCTGCGTAGGGGGGTTCGCCTTTGGCTAACTCAATGGCCGTAATGCCTAAGCTCCAAATGTCGGCCTTGTGGTCATACCCGCTCTGCTTGATGACTTCTGGAGACATCCAATATGGCGTGCCAACGAAGGTATTCTTCTTCGCTGATAGGGTGCCTGAAAGCTGACCAGAGACGCCGAAATCTGCCAGTTTGACGTCGCCGTTGGCGGAGAGTAGGATATTGGCAGCTATGAAACCGTCACGACGCATCCTAAGGCACTGCCAACTTCACAACTCACCCTTAATGTCACGGTGTAGCTTCCCCTCAGAATGCAGATATTCAAGACCTCTCAGCAGCTCCCGGACGATGATAGCGATGTATTCTTCACGGAAGACTCCCGGTTTCATCTAAGTCGATCCCATGTCAGCAACATTACTTCCGCGGCGATCGTGAAGAGGGGCAGCGCACCAAATCCGAGCAAGATCCACCAGAGCAGTATCTGAAAATAGGTAAGTCCCGAGATCCACGGCAGCGGAGCCAAAATCGCGTACTCCATAACGATCCACAAGTGGGACCCCTTCAAGTACGACCCATGGTACTTGGTCACGAACGGTGAGTCGAGCTGTGAGAGAATCTGTATCTCTTGCTGAATGTCCTCGATCTCATCTTCTGCACTTTCAAGGTCGATGATCTTGATGGCGACTGTCTTCTGGGTACGCTTGTCATAGCTGGTCGCCGGAGATTTAATATGAGTACATATCGCGAGGCATCTGCCTGAAGGTTGCACTGAACTCACCCCTTGTAGACCTCTCCAAAAGATCCTTTTCCTGTACAGAGTGAAAGAGGTGACTGTGAGCAACGTAGAGGGCTTTTGTTCAGGGGAAGACGCACCTATCCGATCCTTGTTTCACGTAGAACTCCTCCGGGTCTGAATGGTGTGAGTCCTGTGGTTCATGTGTGTTAACAGATCGCCTGCTACGATAAACAGGCATTGCCCTCACCATTTTTCAAGAGAGGTTGTGTGGTCGCTGGTGAAAGCGACGTGAGAAATTCAAGGAAGAGATGACGCAGTAATCGGTGTGGTCGTGAGGTTGGTATAATACCGCTAGTCGGCAGAACAACCCGAGACTCCGCGTAGTGCGAGCGTGAAAAATAAAATGCCGACGGAGACTCGGACTAGTAGGTAGATGAGCAACGAGAACACGGGGCGTAACGGTCGTAAAGGAGAGAGGGGGAAAGAGAGAGGGTGGAAGGGAGGCTGAAGGCAGAGAGTCAGCAAGTATCAGGCCAATTGAGCCGACTCAGACAGCCGCCCAACTTGCCTCTTTGGGTAAAGTGGGCGCGCAGGCCGGGTCTTTGTCTCTTGGCTCTTGCCGCCACCAGCCCCCTTTCCTCAATCCTGGAACGCGCTTTTAGCCTGCTTCTCACCGCCATCATTGGTGGGATTGTACTATACGCGCTCGACAGGACCGCACAGGTGCTTATGTCGGCCAGAATGGCCCGGAAGCGTCGTGAACCTCCTGCGCAAGACGCTGAAAGAATAGTTAAAAGAGTGGTTCATAGCGACGACGTAATAGTCATCGACAGTGATGACGAAGACGAGTCCCTTGGGGTTATTCTCGCAAAGATTAAGCAGCAAGAGGAGAGTGAGGCTCTGGCCGAAGAATTACAAGGACGGTGGGGCCAGCAACGAGGCGAATCTTCGCGAGGCAATGGCATCGGTGGTGAAGTTATTGTCATCGAGGACGACGATGATGATCCCATAATCGAGGGCGATGAAGCCCTTGCAAGACGTCTGGCAGCCGAATGGGAAGTTGAAGATGCAGCGGCGGCTCCCCAGCCTGAGCCTCAGGCGTCCAGTTCACGGACGTCCGCCCGAGCTCGGAACGCGCAGGCGGGTCCTTCGTCAGCTAGTGGCCAGTCTCACTCAAGCGGCGCGCTGTCTGGAGATAAAGACGCGTCTGATACGTCTGTCAACGCCGACTTGAGGGCTCAACAGGATATCTTCATCCGAACACGGAAATGTACGAAGTGCAACGCCGAAGTTGTATCTCCACGAGGCTACGTACGACTCTTGTGCCCCGTCTATTTTCTGAATTGTAACATGTGTCGGATTAGGTCACCTATTCATCCAGTCAACTGCCTCCGCCAAGTTTTGTTATCCTCCTTCACGCAACCTGCCCGTCGTGTAAGACTTGCCACTGCAGGGGTTGCTTCAGAGTCTTTGACTGTGTCCAGAGCTGTAAAGGCAAGGATGCTGCTAAGATGTGTCAAGTCTTGACCTGCTGTGCAGAGATACGTACCATCGCTCTCTTCGAGGCTCTTGGTGGGTTTGATCGACAATATATCGGCGAACTTGCTACTTCAGACTCTCGTTCCAAAGAAGCGGCCACGAAATATCGGAAATCCATAGCAAGCAGTGTAGGCCCTGGTGGTACGGGTTATGGCATGGGTTCATCAGGCCCCCACGGTGGAGTTTTCGGGGGTGCTGTCTACGACGGCTGGGACGAGTTCGACGATGAAGAAGAAGTTGGCGGCTTTGATACTGACATGGCGTTCGCTAGCCTTTATAGTGGTTTCGGACGTGGGCGTGGGCGAGGATATGGGCGTGGGCGTGGGCGTGGCTTGCGTCAAAGAAACGCGTACAAGGAACCCGCAAACTCGACCAAAGCCGCTGAACTGGCTGCGCACTGGGATGTGCTCCTGGTCCGCTCACTAACAACCATCACTTCGTTTCTACCATCTCCTTATGCAGACGACGCCCAAGTGTACGATATGCTCCCCCATTCTTCTATCACACATCTACTGGCGATGTCGCAGCTACCTCAGTTGCTGGCTACACTCTTACGCAACGACTCCATAACCGATTGGGCAGGCCGCAGCGACTTGTACAACGCCATGCTGAATCTCCTCCGCAGGATGGCGGACTGCGAGCTGACGTTGGAGGTGAGTTACACTTCCACTCTCGCTGTATCGCTTAATCACGTGCTGAATGCGGTATTTAGGTCCTTGTTGGCGAGAGGTACGAGCTTTCCAACAGCGGTGGCCTGGAAGAATGGATGTGGGGCGACGGCGAGATTCGATGGACTCATTCCGAAGGCCAGGTTGTCAAAGCTAATCCTCTGTATACATACTTCCAGAAGCTCTGCAAACAAAGTGAAGCCTTCTTAACTGGCGCCGCTCAACTCCTGGAATCTGGCGACGGCAACGGACCAGAGATGGAGGCCGCTGTCCAAACTGTATCTCTGTGTGGCGAGATTATTGCTACCCGAGACGCCCTCGAACGGGCCATGAGTGTATTATCCAAACGGCCCACCGAAGCAGCTGAGCAGCCTAAGGAGTCTACATCGCCATCGCCATCTGAGGCCAGCAGCAAGAACAAAGGCAAAGGGATAGATCCTTCCATCAACATTGAACGCCGGTATATTCAGGAGTGCGAGCGACTCGCTTTCGAACACATCGCCTTTCCACAAGGGCCGGACGGCGCGTACACAACGTATGCGTTCAATAACGAACTCAAGGGTACTGTCACCGCTACTCGTACTCCGAAGGATAGGTTGCACCTTGTGAAAGAGCTGGCGACTATGGCCACCAGTCTGCCTCCTGGCGTCTGGGTTCGCGTGGACGAAGTACGCAATGACGCGATGTCAGTGTATCCATCTCGTCATCCGCCTCAAAGAGAACCTAACGCTTGACTGTATACAGTAAAATCATAATTGCCGGACCTGAGGGTACTCCGTACTCCGGTGGTTTGTTCGAATTTGACTGCTTTTGCCTCTACGGTACCCTCACGAGCCGCCAAAGATGCATCTCCGTACGACCGGCGGCGGGTCCGTCCGGTTCAACCCGAATCTGTACAACACGGGCAAAGTGTGCTTGTCGCTGCTTGGTACATGGCCCGGACGGTCAGTGATGCAACGATGTGAGAGTCTAGGTTTACGCTAATGGCTCCATGTAGACCTGAGGAACAATGGTCGTCGAAGTTTATTCTTCTCCAGGTACTGGTCTCAATCCAAAGTATGATCCTGGTGGAGTTGCCCTATTTCAACGAGTAAGCCGATTGTCCTCACTTTCTCATTGTCCGCGCGCGAAATTAGCCGATTTTCTAGACCCGGCTGCGGGAAAGCAGTCAAGGGTAACCAGCAAAGCACAAATTACAACAAGAACATCGCTCTGCAGACTGTCCGATGGGCTATGGTAGACTGGCTTCGCGAGGAAAACAAGAATGACATCTGGGCAGTCAGTCACCGCGATGCTTCAACATTCCTCTACAGTCGTAATTGACAAAACTTTACGTAGGACGTCGTTGTTTCGCACTTTACCATCCGTGAACCCAAAATTCGGCAATGGTTAGAGAATTTCTATGATCGCAGCGTTATCCGTATTAATGAGCCTCATATGCCTTGGAAACATAGCCTGCATGAATGGTCATCAAAGGACAAGAACTTCAGGCAATATAAGTCTGGTCGAGTAGCGCAGGCGTATGATGGGTTCGACGATATGTCTATGTTTATGGCTGGTGGACCGATGCACCGCAATCAGCGGAGTGCAGGGGGGGCCGTTCAGGACCTCGTAGTTGACTTCAACCGCGGGATGGAGGTGATCAAGGGATGGGCGAGGACTGAGGCTTAGAAGGTGCAACGTAGCCCGGCAATTCTAGCGATTGTCAACAGTTTGCCAACTGGCATCCATTCCGGCGCTCGTGCTTTTCAGCTATGATTGATTCGTTGTTCTGCATCTTGTACTCGTACCCAATCTAGCTCCTTTCAAGCTCATTCAGCAATCAAAGCTACTGCCGTTGGACTCACTCTAACACATCCTACCAATGTGCTCTCTTCGCCACCCAAGTCGTTCTCGGCTTGCGTGTTCAGAGTCGGTTTGGCGTCACTATGAAGGTAGCGCTGGCGCCACAAAGGCGAAGTTCGACCTTGCTGAAAACCGCCATCATATTTTTTCTCCTTCTTCCGCCATCCGCCATCCGCCGTCGACGCCTGTCTGACCTTGGCTTACAATGTCAGTAGCCTTCAAGCTCTCGCTTTAGAAGCTGGAACTCAGACGTCCCCTGTTTATTCCGATGATAGGGTCGACCGCTGGCACTGTTCAAAGTGCAACGCCTTTATAGTGGACGCGTCAACGAGACATCACTACCGGGTGGTACACCAGCCTACGGCATTCATACGCCTTCCTGGCTCGATAACAAGAATCAGCATTAACCGAGACCCGACTACGAAACGCTTCAAATGTCCGAGAATAGGATGTTCGGTAACGTCGGAGCTGGGACAAGGGATTCAGGTGCGTGGTCGTTCTGTGACTACTTTCCCCCTGAATTAAATCAAGACATCTAGGACCATGTTCGAAAATGTACACGCCCCTTGTACTACTGGCCTGAAGACGAACCAGAGGTCGAAAAACGACCTTCAAGCAGCGCCCCTCGCCGCATTTCAATCTCTGCGTCCGCCTCCGCCTCCGCTCCCGTCTCTCGTCGCTCTCGACACAGTATCACACAACGCAAAAATGAACTTGCAAAATCCTCTGGATCTGTTTCGGCCTCCTCGCGCAAGAGCTCTAACACGCTCTCCTCGCGGTCGCTTCGTGTGCACAAGTACGCCCATAAAACATCGCCTTATGTCATTCAAACTCACTCCGTCGCTGCCTAGCTCGGTGCTAACTCAAACGAACCGCACACAACGAGCACTTATACGGCATTGCTACAAGGGCGGAGACATGATGATCTCCGCGATTGCCGAATTCACCAGCTGTCCTGACCCCAAAACTATCTGGGCCGTAGTGCGGAACGAGGACGGTGACGACCTGGAAGAAGATAGGGAATACCTGGATTGCAAAAAGGGAGATATTGTTGACCTTAATGCTATGGGAGAAATATGGGTAAAAGTCAAGGACGAAGAGACAGACGAAGAGGCTGTCATCCTGTGGGCAGAGGCCAGCGATGACGAGGATTCTGAAGCTGAAGTGGATGAGGTCGAGGATCTATGTGAGGCCCATCAATGTTGTGACCTATCTGAGGAAGCTTACGCAGCGATGTAGTCGTGCAAGATCCGCCAGCCACTCCTCCGCCCGCTGGTCGTTCGCGTCGATTGTCCACCAGCAGTACAGACTCCGCCCTGTCATCTCTCACGTCTCTGGATTCTCGCAATGGAGAAGATGAAGAACAGCAGTCGATTTCAGTGCGCACAATAATCTCTTCCCTGATTTCCTATCCTGACCTGGTCCCTCCAAGCACCATGCCGCGACCTCAAATGGTCCAGACCCACGGCAGCTACAGTCAGCTTCGCCTCCGCCATCTTCCACTGTCTACAGTCACGGAGTGACAGACTACGCCTCCACAGTAACGGGTTCACCCTCCAGCCTGAAGAGGAAAACCGACGGTGCTGTCGAGGAGTTCTTGCGAAATCTGGATAGCCCAAGTGATGGACTACTGCGATACTTCTTCGAGATGGAGATCGACAGCGCAGAGAATCTGGACCAGCTCTGCAGGATGCAGGAAGACTACTGGGATGATGTGAAGAACCACTTGTTGCAGAAGGGTGTCTCACTCTTCCGTTGGCTAGTGGTGAAGAAGGGGCTGAGAACCCGAGCGGCGGTCCTCGAGGGATTCTTGTCGCCTTGAAGCTGAAGCTTGCTGGTGCTGTCGTTGTCTTGGTGGTGTGATATACCACATATATCTTGGATGTGCATAACCTTCTCGGGGGCTACGTCTTGAACCTATTTATCCTGTTAATTCATGTACGTGAAAGTGATTTTAGAAGGATGTACAGCGGCGAGCGAGTGAAGATCCCTATGCTGCCCACTGCATCATTGTACTTGCACGAAGATTATCAGTTTGAGATTTCAAATGACGTGAGCTACATTGTGATGCAGGTTCCAATGTCATTTGTCGGTTTGCGCAGGTTGTTGGCTCCGTATATGCCAGCTTGTACTCGCTGCGGTGCCGCTTGAGCTTCAAGCTTCAAGAGGGTTTGCAACAAGATACTTGAAGCTGGATTCTGCAGATCTGAGCGAAATCGGCCCTTCGGCACCGGCACCTGCCGCGCACCTTCACACGGGAGCTCGGACCAAGTTCGGACGCCCATGCCGCCGCGCTCTTTGTACTGGCATCCCTCCTCAGATTCCACCCACCCGTTTCTTTATCTACGTACTCGTGAGTCGTCTTCGTTGAAATGAAACTTGATAAAATTCGGGAAGGACTGTACACATTGTCTCCCGGGTCGGCAAGAAAGTATGTGTAATCTCACTTGCATCCGGGACGCGTGCCTTAGACGTTACTATGGCAGGATCTATAATGGCCAGCCGTACCTTTGCTCACCATGCGGATTTGAAGTCTCTAGGGTTTCACCCAGAGAGCACTACCGTATGCACCATCCAAATGCATTTGGAATGCTGCTTTCCGAACTCGAGGGCCGAAGAAGTTACGCGGTCAGCGGAAACGAGCCTGTTCCACTGCCCCCGCTGTGGGACTGGCTTTGAACGCCCCAGATCTCTTCAGGTGTGTTGTATTTGCATGAAATTTAGTTTCAAGCTGATATATGACTCAGGACCATGCCACTGCATGGAATGGTGGCTGTGAGACGAACTCTACCGGTGCCTCAACCATCATATTACCAAGAGCTTCAGCCTCGTCCGGGCGCGCCGGCGCCGTCGTAGCGAAAGGGCGTGGTAAGATACGTCGCAGAGGGCCATCGCCTACGCAGATGTCGCAACCGCGACCGGCTTCGCGGCCGCTGAAAGTACCTACAAAAACGAGGTAGGTCCTTGTTCGACTCGGATGGAGAGAAAGGCTACTTATCGAGCTATCCATTGTTGCGAATTGTAGGACCGGTATACCGCAGATCTCCCGGACTATGCGTGCCATGGTGCGCTTGCTGTACGCACAGCAGGAATTGAACAACAAGGAAATTGCTGAGTATCTGAGCTGCGACGTCCGGGACGTGTATTTCTCCATTCGCAACGAGTGCAATGATGTCCTGACGGAAGACGAAAAATACCTCAACGGCGAGTTGGGCGACATTGTTAATATCGATGATGTGCTGGAGCAAGAGGGTGCCGACGGTGGCCACCACACCGGGTCTTTGCTGGTCGACTCAAAGATGACTGTGGGACTCGAAAACTTAGAAGATCAAATGGACGAGCAGCATAGCGAATTAGATGATTCTGAGAACGAGGTTGAGGAAGTGGATAGAGACTGTAAGTGTTATATGTACTACAGACCTCACCCACTGAAGTGTTTTTGTTTCAGACATGCGGATATCTGATACTCCGGAATTGGATGGTGCTCACGATCGGGAACTGTTCACTGTGAGCTACTCCACAGAACACTCCTTATCACGCAATTTGAACTAAAATTTCTGGTTGCAGCCTCTAAACAGTACAGCTCTTCACTCTTCAAACCATGACATGGTGCAGTCCCAGGACGACTTCGATGTTTTTGCCACACACGCTACTCCTCGACGCAACACCCCGCTCTCATCCTTGGCAGCAGATAGTGATCCCATCGTCGCGTTTTTGACCCCCGTCAACCGCGCGTCGCCCCGGGTGGTGAACGCGTTCAAAGCGTATGGCGTGGAGTCGTCGGAAGACCTGGACCTGCTTGCCTCGGCTGGTATGGAGCAATACTGGGGAGAGACTGAACAGTGCCTTCTTGCATTTGGACTCAACCCGTTCGATTGGCTTGTCGTGCAGGAGGCGTTGAAGGCTCGGCGTGCGTCGGCTCAGCGCCGATGATATATCTTAACTTAGGTCCTTTGGTAATAGGTCTTTTCTTGGTAACCTGACTCCACCTGACCCGGCTAGGCTAATTTGTGATTTGTGTCACAACTCTTGTATGGACTATCTCACTTTGGATCTTTCAGGCGTTTTCCTCGCCGTATTCTTGCTTTGCGCATGGCATCTTCTTGAATACCAGATGGTTGCAATCACCCCGCACTTCGAAGCACGAACTAAGGCTTCCGAGAGCTTTTGCGTATACGTCTTCACGTACTATCTCGCAGATACACGCCAACCCCGCCTGCGCCTCCGCCGCATCGCGGTTGATGGTGAGTAGCTTGTGCATTCTCGGGGCAAGCGGTGGCTCAACTGACCCACGTTAATTAGTCTAGATACGTCTCCACCGCCGTGCAGTTGCCCAATATGCGGCGAGTGCCTGTTTCAGTGTGGGAGCGACTGCGCGGCCAATACAATTCCGCTGCCTTAGATGGAGCGTTTTCTGTTCTCCGTGTGGCTAGTCCCAACTTGAACCTCGCCTATGCTGACTGCCCATAAACAGTCCAAGAGCCCGTTTGACTTCGCCCTTCGCGCTCCGTCGCACAGCAGAACGACTCTTGTCCTCTACTCCCATCCTCCTGCCTGTTCTACATGCCCAAACAACAGTATGTGCAGTCTCCGTCGCTCTATCTACCTATGGATAACACCCACTCATGCCAGTGCAGCGTATGCAGATGCAAGCAGTGCGGCGAGGTGCTGACCAGCTCTCAGTGGAACCATAATAGGCAGGCGCATCAAATGGTGTGCAGCTTACGCTTCAAAGGCGAGAAGGTACAGCTACATCGGAGCGAGGACGGAAAGTGGCGGTGCCCCGGCTGTGAGAGAGCTTACAGCACTGCGTGGAGGATTCAGGTGGGCTAAACATTTAGTTTCAATCGCGTCTCGTTCGACAGCGCTCATCCTTGTGTCGCAGAAACATGTGAACGCGCAAGAGTGTTCACAGAGTAGGGATGGGTGCTGCCGCGCCCGACGTGCCTCCGGAATCTATCGCAAATCGGTTTGGCAGACCCACTCGGGTCAGCCGGGCGGGCAGAGGTGCTACAAAAAACGCCAAAGGTAGGTATCGGACCGTCTGTGGCGCAGCATATCAACTGACAGACTCAACGCTCCAGCCGGTGCCATTCCGGCGGTTGCGTCCGACGCCAGAGCTGCTGCTAGAGACATACCTGTCCTCGATCTGACTTGGCTTGCAGATGACACAGAGGACCAGAAGCCGGCCGCACTGGCGAGCACTACTCGCGGAAAGGCCGTCCTGCCACCCGCCCAGCACGACCCCGGCGCTCTAGTCCTCCAAGGCCTCGTCCCCAACGCCAGCCTTCAGGCCCTCCGAGGCCATCCATACCCATCCCGCGCGCCGCGCACGCTCGAGCCTCCGCACAGGCTTCCGCGGCCGCGCCGCACGCCTTCACGCCTTCCTCACCTCGCTGCGCACCTCGCGCCGGTCTTCCTTGCGCACGGCTTCGGTGACGACGCCGCGCTCAACCTACTCTGCGAGGCACCCACCACTGCGTGGGAG
The DNA here is from genome assembly GCA_024811115.1 of Terana coerulea. NCBI lineage: Eukaryota > Fungi > Basidiomycota > Agaricomycetes > Polyporales > Phanerochaetaceae > Terana > Terana coerulea. The sequence goes on from JAKOGH010000069.1 coordinate 96,836, forward strand.
AGCGGTATGCGCGCCGATATCGTGCGCGCTCGCTCATCATCGGCCTTAACCAACGTTGGATCACCCGCGCGGCGGCGGAGCAGTGAGTAAGTTGCTATCATGTCTTCTGCGCTGTGAAGACTTGTTCGCTTGTCGTGTGCTACTAGTCGAATATCGACTTTGCTACTGTCAGTAACCGACTGTTGTCGCCGTATGCCTTACTCATGTACCTCTGTTCACCTCATATTCACACAATAGTATAGCCATGTACGAGTCATGAATGCCATTAAAGGATCGTGAATGGTGCGTTATAATGCATCCAATAAATAAGAATAGAAATGTCCACCATGCGCAAAACCTCCCGGTCACATCTCTGCCCATAGCCTAGTCCTGCTCATGCCCAGAAGAGGTCGAGTTGCCGGGAAGCGTAGAGTTGAACGACTCGGTCCCGTTGACGCTCTGGGAGCCGAAGAGAGGAGGGATGCTCATCGGCACCAGCGGGCTGTTGGGCGGGTTCGCAGGGAGCGGCGGCGAGAACGGCGCGGCGGGCGCAGTCCCGTTGTGGCTTTCGGTCCCGTTGTGGGGCGCGGTGCCGTTCTGCGGCGGCGGGTGCTGGAAGTGCGAGGGGGCGTCGGTGGGGGGCGCGCCGACGGGGACAGCCTCGGCGGCGAGAAGGATACCGTCGAGCGGGCTGCCGCCCGCGCTGTTGTACGTCGCGCGGTGGTCTTCGTTCGAGGTGCGCTTGCTGGGAGCGCCGACGGGAAGGGCAGGAAGGGCAGGAAGAGGGAGGCCGCCGGTGGCTTGTTGAACGAGGGACTGTATCTTGGAGAGGACGTCGGCGGGGAGGGCCTCGGCAGTGCTGACCGCGTCCGTGCGCACAAGACCAAGCAGACCAAGCACCTTGTCGACAATTGGGACAACGCCTGCGACGGCGTCTATGACCGGTGCTAGCTGGCGTGTCTCGAGTTGCTCTTCCCTCCGAAGCCCAGCTGTGGACGTCATGGTTAGCATTGAAGCGGTGGTAGGAGGTGAGAAACACGCACGAAGACCGCCGAAGATGCTGGGTAGACCGCCCGCATCCGCGTCATTGCCAGGAGCCGGCGCGACCGCTCCAGAGTCTTGGTGTTCGGTAGGCGCAGCAGAGACGAGCTGGCTGAGCGACGCCGAGGAAGCGAGAGTCGCCAAGATCATAGAGGAGCTGGTGGGCATGCGCATGATGGTATAGTCTGTGCGAGGGTATCTGGGGGATAGTATGTGCTTCTCGTTAAGAGATGGTGGGGGATGAGGGCAGAGAAGTGGAGAGAGGGCAAGGCAGAGTTGGGGGTTTTATACGTTCTGAGGCTGACAGTTTCGAACCAGCTTCTTCCTGCCAGCCTCAGAAGCTGACGATCGCAGCCTTTGTTGGGTTGACGATCGCCGTCGACCCAAGTCACAAACCTGGCTGGATATATACATAGTGCTGTCAAACATTGTGAAGATGTGAAGAGCTGACCTCGAAGCGTCGAGTCCAGACCTGCTTGCGGCCATGTATCAGTAAATATTCGACTGCGTGCTTGGAGGCGAGAAGGTCTTTAAAATCATCCCAGCAAGGTTGAGGAGTGAGGACTTCGGCCAAAAATAACGAGCATTGGCTATTTTCCACTGTACATTTTTTCGGAGGTCAGTTGAGTTCGTTGGCAGAAAGCACCCGCGCAGCTTTGAACATGTCGTCTTTCGGTCGTCGGGCCGTAGAAGTTTCCGTTTTAGCCAGGGTTTATGGCGAGACATGGATACCTCGGTGGCAGACAAAGAACAGCATTCCTGGGGCCATGAGGATGTCGCTTTCCCAGTAGCTGGCGTTCTTCGTCTTTTCGTATAGCTGACGGAACTCTCGTTTCGCTGCTTGTCTCAAAGAAACAGGTAGCAAAACGGCAGGTAAACCTTCGTGGACTGTGGATGTATTCTCTGCACGGTTTGGGAGTTACCTGAAAGTACTACAGTTTGGATAGCTCAAGACAAAATGCCACGATACCCTTGTACAAAGGTTGCGCCCGCTGTAGGCCGACCTTGTGCACCATTGCCACGCAAAGGTCAAGGCCGTCCCACACCGCTGACAATTGCCCAGAGACTGGACGTCCCTCCTTCTAGTGACCCGTCGTTGTATGGATCTGCAAATAGCTCTGCATAGCGTGATATGAGTACATTTCAATGACATAGTCACGTACGCGTCTCCATACAACGTGCTTTCAAGGTTCTCACACAAACCGGCATGTTGCAGTATATAACTGAAAGTAAGCGCAGAAGCGCGAGCCGGATTGGAGAACAAGGGGCATATGATACTCACATTGAATGACTGCTGTATTCCCGTTAATTTAGAGCTCGGCTAAGGTAGGAGCCTCGACTCAAATGTGGCGACCTCGACCGCGCGACTCCATCTCGAACTCGTTGTCGACCCAGTCTCTCCGGGCTCTCCACGGCTGAGAGCTGCGACTCGTCCGTGCGCTCAGAACCAGGGCGTTCCACACGTCGCCCAGCGACTGTCCCAGACACGAGGAGATCATGCACCACACCAGCGCCGCGAACCTATACAGTCGGTCGAGAGCGGTGGGTCAGCGGGGGGCCCTAGGCGGAATGAGGAATGATATTCACAGGAGAATGGCGAGGATGGCGAGGAGGGGCGCAAGGCCTGACGCTGTCTCTGTCATCATGGTCGGTGGCAGCAGATGAGAACACGCTCGCGCATCCCAATAGAGGAGCTGGCGCAGACGGAGTTGATCTCGAGGAAGACGGGCCTGGGAGAGTGCGCTTGCCGCCGGGGCAGATAACGCTCGGGGCAGTATCTTATCTGATAACCGGTGCCGTCTTCTCAGATTATCTTTGTACTCTCCTGCCTTCTCTCGCGGCGGAATGCCACGATCCTGTGAGTTGGAAACAAGAGCAGGGCTTCTCTGCGGCGCTTTGATTTTGTCAAGCGAGCAGGAGTGAACGTGGTGGCGAATGCTGCAATTAATTGCGCTGGCGAGCGCAGGGTAGGCCGAAAGCGGCATGCGCCTGGCATTACCCGAAAGCGTAGTAAAATTCACAGTCCGCCTGGCCACAGCCCAGCCCCCACGTCGACGTAGCCCACCCTCTGATTTTTGTCTACACATCTCCCTGCGCACATTCCGAGCTACGGCGGGTGAGTGCGTGCTGTTTCAGGCGAGTGGAATGGGCATGACGGCTGTTACCAGAGCGGCGGAACCAGAAGCGAACCAAAACAAAGGCACGGGCTGTACCAGTCTGTCGGATCGTGTCATATAGCGACTCCCAGGCGTGAGGACGCTTGCAGTGAATGCCACCGCGATGCTCACTCCCAGCCATAGAAAATTAGCGAGGCCTTTACTCTTGGCGCCTCATGGTCATCGTCGAAACTACCGAGGACCACACCCTCTCGGTCCGCCAGATGGACGCCAGGCCGTCGATGGTGCGTCCCATAACTCCGAACCGCGGTACCATGACCGTCCTCACACACACCCCCTCGCAGACGACAGAGGATGGCACCGCGGCCGACGTCGATCTCGGCAAGCTCGAGCGGTCGCCCAAGATCCTCGAGGGCAACGACCCCTTCGAGTTCCGCACGAGCCTCAAGTCCGAGAACGACCTGCAGGAGCTGCGCAAGCGGAAACGAGGAAAGCGGCTCGAGAGTTATCACCGGAGGCAGAACGATGTCCGTCGCGCTCTTATCACGGGCCTTCTGAGACATGGCACTGACCGCCGCGTGCTCCATAGCTCATTACTGCTCTGCTGAAACCGATGGAAGAGCACACCGAAGATGCGCGAGTTGAAGAGGAAGCGTCCCGAGTCTCGGTAAGTTCACCTCTCGTAATGATGCGTGCGTCACTCACGCACGCCACCAGGTCAAGATTGCTGTCTGGGCCAGTCTCATTGCCAACTTCAGTCTCTGTGTCCTCCAGCGTGCGCCAACATGCGATGTAATAACCGGGCAATATCGCTAACTCCCGCTTCGCAGTTTACGCGGCGATATCGTCACTGTCACTATCCCTACTGGCCACCGGCATCGACTCCGTCTTTGACATTGGCAGCAATGTCTTGCTGATATGGCTTCACAAGAAAGCGAGCAGGATGGACGCGAACCGATGGCCAGTGGGGGTGCTCGGCTCCAGACCATCGGAAATATTGTCTACGGTACGTTTAATGGCGCGGTGTCTCAGCGTGATGTTCATTGATAAACTGTCGAATAGGTTTCCTGTAAGCAACTATCAGCCGGAGTCGGGATGCTGTACTTACGCCTCGCAGGATGGGGTCTGTCAACCTCGTCGTCATCGTCGAGTCAATGCGGACTATCGTTACACATAACAGCGCCGATGAGACTAACACCTTTCACGTACCTTCCCTCATTGCTGTTGGCGCTGCCTTAGGTACGAAGCTAACATCTGCTTCTACTTCGTCACAAATACTCACAGTCCCATCGCCAGGCGCCAAGTTTATTCTGTTCTTGTACTGCTTACCCCTCAGAAAGGCGTCGAGTCAGGTGGAAGTGCTCTGGGAGGACCACCGTAATGATTTATTCATCAACGGGTTTGGTATGTAGTTTTGTGCTTCTCAGCCGCATATTTGCTGAGAATGCCTTTCAGGTCTACTCATGTCCGCAGGCGGTAGTAAGCTAAAGTGGTGTACGTTCTCTGTTCCTTGAGTCTTTACGCTCACTAACGGCTTCCTCGCCTCCAGTCCTCGACCCTATGGGCGCCATCATCGTATGTCTTCCCATTGTCCACCTATAGTCGTATTCTGCGTGCGATAACTACAAGCCAGATTGCAGCAGGTGTCATCCTAGCGTGGGGCAGGACGGTATACAAGCAGTTTGAGTTGCTCGCCGGCAAGTCTGCGCCGCATGACTTTGTGCAGCTCCTCATCTACAAGGCCACGACCTTCTCGGACGAGATCGAGCAAGTGGACACCGTCCGCGCATACCACGTACGTCGCCCGTGCCCTGCCTCCCGCCTCGAGCCTTTTCTTTCTCACTCCCTTCTCCCGCAGAGTGGTCCGGTATGCATGCATTCGTTCTGTCGTGTGGTGTACCGGGCGGGATGACTGACTCAGACGCGCTGACACACAGGATTATTACGTCGAAATTGACGTCGTCATGGACGCGAACACGCCGCTGTGGAAGGCGCACGACATCAGCCAGCAGCTGCAGGACAAGATCGAGGTGCTCCCGAACGTGGGCCGCGCGTTCGTGCATGTGGACCACGAGGCGACGCACGCGCCCCGGTGCGTCATTTTCGTTGCACTCTCGTGTGCCGTGTGCTCACCCGCCGCGCTCGTGTGCTGTAGGAACACCGCAAGCAGGCGTAACGCAAGGGACGTGTGGGATGATCGGTGCGCAGCCCCGTGTGCTGTGGCGTGAGCATTCACGATACCTGAGTCCTGAGGATGAGACCCAAGCGCATTTTACCTTGCTAGATTGTACAATAAAGCCCGCGGAATTATGCTCTTTCACTTGTAGCATGTCGATGCCTGAGGTGCTCCTCCGCACACGTATCCGTACTGCATCTCATACTGTACACGTTGGATCAACGGGCTAAAAACGGGGCGGAAGGACCTCAAGCCCCCGCTCGTGGACGCGTCGCTGCAGGGCCGCCACGACCGCCAGCCATGTCCCGAGCGCGAACCGCTTCCTGAAGTCGGCCTTCAGCTCGCGGTACATGTCGTAGTTGTGCTCGGGGATCTCCGCCAGGCAGTCCAACGCCAGCTCGTCGAAGAACCCGTGCTCGACGAAGAAGTTGGCGAGCTCCTGGTGCCGGTCCCGCCGGACGCTGCCCATGGAGTGGATGAAGGCGACAACGGCGGGCGGCGGCGGCGGCGGCGTAATGTATGCGGGCTCTCCAGTGTCTGTGTGCTGTGGAATGACTTCAGAAGGTCCGGGTGGCGGGGGTGTATTCGGCGTAGGCACCTGTGTATCCTCGTGCTGGTTGCTGGGATAACTCTCGGGTAGGGGCGGCGTCACACACGTGAGCTCTCTAGTGTCTGCACGGGATGATGGAGCAACCTCAGGAGGCACGGGCGGTGGGGGCACAGTAAGGAGCTCTGTCGTGTCCTCGCACCTGCTGTTGACGTCGGGCTCAGGTGGAGGCGGTGTCACATATGTGAGCTCTCTATCCTCACCCTGATTATAAGCGTGAGGCTCAGGGGGAGGAGCCACGTAGCTCAACTCCCGCGATTCCGCGCGCTCGTATGTCGGGACTGTGCTGGCAGTCATATCACCGACGGGTGCATCCACGTCGCCGGCCATACTGACATCCGGCGCAGGCGGCGGTGGCGTAACGAGTGAAACGCCCCTTACATCCGTGCGCTGGTCGCTAGCATGGCGCTCAGGTAAGGGCGGCGTGACGTGCGTCAGCTCTCTGGTGTCTTCACGGCGGTCTTGAGGGTGAGACTGGGTCTGCGGAGAGACATAGCTGAGCGCCCGTGATTCTGCACGATCGTGCATGGACGGTGCATCTGCAGCAGCACCCGTTGGGGATACACCAGCATCGTCGGCCATGCTAACATCCGGCGCGTTGAGGGTTCCAGCCGTGCCTACCGCGGCGTCACCCTGTTGTGCACTGACACCAGCGTCGACGACAATGTCTTCCTTAGTGTCCGCCCAGTCGTCTTCGGCGGAGTACCCGATCGGCGACCGCTGCGCGAGGAACTGGATCTCCTCGTCGCCCCCGCGGCCGGTCGAGCTGCCGGCGATGATCGTCCGCAGGATGCTCGCGCTCTGCTGCGACGCGATGCGCGGCGACTTGGGCACGCACGCTCCCGTGCGAGCATGTCTCTGCAAACGTCCGTGAGCACTACATAGAGGCGCTGCGAGAAGCGGCGCGCGCACCTCGAGTTCCCGGCGGCTCCCTGGCCGCCAATCAAACACTCGGCTGCACCGAGGGCAGGACCATTGAGGGACACCCGCAGAGGTCGTCTTTACCGCAGGCAACGTCAGTCCGTCTGGAAATCGTAGGTCGACCTCGTGTTGCAATCTCCGCCGCTTGTCCCTGTCGTAGAGTGCGCAAGTTACCGTCAGCGTTTGCAATTTGGCGATGGTCAACGATGCAAGCACGCTTACCTCGTCGACATAGCGGGTACTTGAGCAGTGAGAACAACTCGCGTGAGAAACAAGTAGTATACCGTGGGCTATTTCGACTATAGGTTTGATGCCCGTCGGTGTGAATGGGACTAGTGCGATATGGCAACTGACTAGGAACCGATTATCCCACGCCAGACCGTGTCAGGCCTGGCATTGGTGAAGTTCGCCGTGCAACGGTAGACCCATCTGCTGTCGATATCCTTCGGTTCATGAAATCTAACAAACAACTTGACATTAGTTACAATGTAAAAATACAAGAAAGCGATTGTCAAAGCGCGATGCGATATCCGTATAACACCCATTCACCCATTTTCCTACGAGAACACTTCAAACGCAGTCCACGACGGAGTGACACGTCCCCGGTTGTCCAACTCAATCCAACGCTTCGCCTTGTCGTTGATGTTGCCATCCGAGTGATCTTGATCGTCGTCGAAACCGAAAGCCCGTTCCCAGCCGAGGCCAACGGCGGATATTTTGCAAATATTCGAGCTTAGAGAATGAACGGATTAGTTCGTAGGAAGGTTCACGAGCCACTGTACACACCTCAGCGTGCATAATGTCGCACCAGGCACGACATCTCCTTCCCAGGCCCACAGCCCACTTAACATCGCCAAATCCACGACCATGCCTCGCGTCAGCCGCACCCTCTCGTTCTCCTCCAGCTTCTCGAACTCGTGCTGCACGTACTCCTGTTGGGGCGCCAGGGCCCTCAGCGCTGGATCCGTGCTCGAATCGAGCGAGAACACCGCCGTGCTCGAGGGAAACGCCGAGACGAAGTCGTGCGCCGTGCCGTGCGAGTCTGAGGCGATGTACACAATCGGAGGCGCGGGGAAGATAACGTCGGCGAACACGTCTTCGTTGTAGAGTCGCGACCATGCATCGCGCGCTGCCACGACATAGTTTTCCAACGGCACATACTCCCCACGATACGGGGATGTCTTCGCATGACGGTCGCCGCGGCGGATATGCACCGCAACGTAAGGATCAGAGTTATGCGCAGTCAACGCGGATTCTGCGCCTTGCCGTGACATGGGGGTTGGGTGTATGTCGTCGTTACGTGCCGTCGCGGCGTGGGGCGGAAGAGAGAGTACAGAGGCGAGTTCAGTGCGTGCAGCCCGTATGAGCTCGGCGTTGTGTGCGTTAGGGCGAATGGTTACTCGGAAGGACTGGAGAGCGTGATCAAATATGGGTTTTTGTCTGTTTATTTCACGCTTATATCTAAGAGAAAAGACAAAAGCTGAGCGCCCATCATAAGCAAACGCTTATTGAACACCTACGGGTCTTCATACTGTTCCCCAAAGGTATGGCCGAAGTGGAACAATGCTGTGCGCGAGTTCACAACCCAATGTCTAGCCAACCGCGGGCAAGCAACAAGCTCTATATTATGGTCGATGTCAGCGAGTGAGGCGGAAAGTAAATACATATTGAAACCGCTACCTTCTGGGGGCGGAGCTCGGCAGCCTGGTTCTGGCCCAGGTTGTCGTGATCGAACGTCTTGAAATGGTCTGCCCATCTGGGCCAACCCTAGTAATCAGCATACGGCCGGTACAGACAGCATGAGCACTAACTTTCCGCGGTTCCAGTGAGTGTCATCCACGAGGAACGTTCTGTTGCGCTGGAGATGCATCAGCACTTGTCAGACTTTGCGACAATAGTCGACACCTCGTCGCAAATTCAGCGCGGTATGCAATAGTGATACTGCAGCCAATATGCCACGAGAAGTCGACTATGTCTCCGAGTCCTCCGGCAGTAAACGACGTACTTCCCGAGCTAATGCGGCGGCTTGCGCGACCAATGCCAGGTCTGCAGCCAGTCCGACAGAGCCATCTAACTGATACGTGATGGTCTTCGAACAGACTCGTGTTCTTTCTCCCTCAGGCAGATGATAGTCCGTAACGTCATCGTGATGAGGCACATCCATGACACCCATGAGGGAATCCCAATATCCACCGTGGTGCATGAATTTCCCGGCCATAAGCTTGTCACATTCGTGTCGATACTGGGGTCCGGTCAAGGGAAATGTCGTATAGTTCGCGTACGAGATAACGTGTCCAGGCGGAGGCATCGTGTCGACATAACTAGGTTTCGGGAGATCTGCTGTAGAGGGCTGCGCTACAGCGTCCTGTACCGGCTTGTCACTCGGTGCCGCCTTGTAGCCCACGACACGGTCCAGAGCCTGCGGATCCCTGAAAGAGATGACGACCATGGATAGCATTATACCAGCGACCACCGTGCCGACCACCAAGGGCACGTTGTTCAGGACCGCCTTCCCACTCCAGTGCTGCGACCACCGCCGCGAGCGAGACTTCTCGGTAACGTCATGGTCGTCCCCTCTACTCCGGTATCCAGACGATGGAAAGCTTGAGCTCGCAGAGGACTGCAGAAGCGGCTCGGCTTGTTGCTGGCGGTAGGACGCGTACGTGCCTGCGTCCTCGTCCATTTCGTGCTCGGGGATGGCCTCCTCTGCAAAGCCTGCACGAGAGTGCGGTGTCCGCGGTACGATCTGCTGGTAGTCGGAGGTTTGCGGCCTACCAGAGGCCAACAGTTTGAACGACTCTGGAGCCATAGTAGAAGAAGGGAAGAAAAGTGAGGCCCTGCCTGCGGACGTGGTGGGTTGGAAGTGAGCCCAGCACAGGCGTTGCACTCTGTTGTATTGGATTAGCGGCCGGGCGTTTAAATCATTGTGGCAGAGAAGCGCTGATGGTTGTGACCGCTTTGACTTGACATCCCACGTCCATGAGCCACTGGTCAATGAACAATGCTGTCGGCACGTTACTGTGAACGACGAGCACGTATATGTCGGCTATATTTAGTGGGTTCCGCACTTCTCTCGCTGAAGTTAGACTCAGACCTTCCAACCTTCGCGACCAGACTTCCATGACGTCCCAGACTGAAATCCACAAAACGTGTATTCATGCCGAATACGCAGCTGCAGGAAGTGGGAGAAGTGTAACAGCCATACGGTATAGATACAACGGGAGGTGTGTAATACAACACGAAATAAATGACTATGGATACAGTGGTCTATGCGAGAAATCATGCGTAATGGAACGAAGAGTGAATAACAGTCGCGAATCCTGACCGGGATGGCCTCTCGACCCATGCTTCCTTGCCCTTTCGACATCTACAACGCCGACCTCCAATGATGTGCGCAGTCCTCGGTGGGACCCTTCCCTCTAGTCTCGACCGCTCAACGGGCGCGTCCTCTCCTTCAGCCGACCCCTGGGCTATGTCCCGCCCTCTCCTGCTCGAGATTACTTCCTCCTCACAAGCCTCTTCAACGAGTTGACAGCGCCCTTGCTGTCCCCAGCCGTTCGCTGCGACCCCGTCTGGCCGGAGGAGTATGATGCGCCGAACTGCGCGTACATCGCGTGTCCGTCGCGCGGCGACTGGTGGAATGAAGAGAATGCGTGTGGCGACGTGGGGCCGGTGGGGAAGAAGCTCGACACTGGCGACGACGGAGGCGAGGAGTAGTAAGAAGACATGTTGGGTTATGCGATGGCACGGTTGGGGGCAGTAGTAGTACACAGGTATGTGTATGTGAGACGGTATGCGAGGTACGTCAACGGCGGTGTAATCGCGGTCTCGGGCAGTGTATCAGCAACGTCTAGTGAAAGACTACTGGCGCGAAGAGTGGGTGTTTGTGGGCTCGAGTGGTTTGGGTGATTGAGGTGAGCCTTGTCGACCGAAGTCGTTGATGGTCACCAAGCCGCACTCCATGTCTTATACCCATTCCCACTGCTCAGACTCACTTTGCGATCCGTGCTTGGAATAAGGCCCATATACATCACTCGGAGGCTACACAAGGGGATTACCATTCGTGGATGAAGGACTTTGATGGGCGGCCGCTTTGAGGACAAACGCTTTGCTTGGATTGGCATAGCCGACCACTCCCACCACTCTATCCGCCGGTCACTTGGTCGAAGTGCTTGGAGAAGATTCCGCTCGAAGCTTGAAGTACAAGGTTAGCAGAGATCAGCGCCAGCGATTGACGTTATCGCTCGTCCAAGCTCTCCGATGATCTCAGGCTCGAGTCTGTGTCATAAAAAGCATATGTGCATATGTAGGACTCCAAGAATATTGCTCCAGACGGAGGTAGCATTGCGATATGTTAAGTATTCGATGCAAATGGTACAGCGTGACGACAGAGGTACTAGCAGCTATGAGTGTAGGATATGCCGGAACGATGAGGTGGCGATGAATGTGCGACTGGATGTATGCGGAAAAAGCGACGATGATACACTGAAGTCCGAAGCGTTATGCGAAACAGGACACGAGGAAGAACAAGACTAGAGTAGGGCGGAACCGTCCTTGCCTTCTGCGACGAGGCGTTTCCAGTCTTGCCGCCAGGCATTCATATTTGTCCGTAGTTTCTTGTCTGAAACGACCTTTTCTATCCACGCCAAGAGCGCATTCTCGTTCTCGGGAACGAAGAATGATGAGAGTAATGACAGCACGCTCTCGAAGTTAGCTGAACTCGAGGTAATGTGATCTGTGGCACGACGATCAGTTTGTAGTCCGATACCCTGCCTAGGTGAACAGACTGACCTCGGTATACCCATACGATCGCAACCGCGACGATGACGAAGATGTCATGACCTTCGAGTAGGAATGCGTCCCATAACCTCAGCTGGGCTTGGAAAGGCACGGAGTTGGCGAATAAGGTGATGTACCACTTCGTGGCGTACGACGTCGTTGAGATCATGTGCCTTTTGAATGCCGCAAAGACATCTGGCATCATTTGCTCCATGACACGCTCTTGCACGTATATAGCCTCCAACAAGCCCGGAAACCCTGGGCTGAATATGTCGTGCATGGAGTAGGAATCATGTATGCGGACGAGGCCGGCATACACCCGCTCCGGGTTAAAGTAGCAGAGTAACGTTGCGGCGATGGGTCCCATGCCTTGGCAATAGCCGCACTGTGGACATTTCAGTGACAAGCAGTGCAGGACGTGGAACAGTGATCGTTGTCTGCCCAAGCATCAGTATCAACGCTAACGCATAGAGCGCTGTAAGTGCTCACCCTTGGCCGTAACGGGTGCGAAACAGGACGTGTCCACTAATGGTCCGTGGCACGTCCAGATCAATCTGCACGTCGTAGGAAGAAGGCTGGTCGAGCCCTTCACGGTATTCTGCCTCGAGCTGGGCGACCTCTCGCTTGCTCGTCCTTGTAAATCGGTTCATCAGAACCTCCCAGGCGGCCGAACGCCAGCAGTCTGGAATACCCTTGAATGTTCGCTCTCTGAGTTTACGTTCCTTGTTAGGTTTGATACCCCAAAGGTCCACGTTTCCACCCTCATCCCGGGACTGAACTTGAAGCATGCGTCCCCACTTGGCCGTTCTCTCGGACTCCTTGATCGGCGCAGGAAGTGGTCGGTTGCGAACGTAGAAGAGGTGCACTGGCGGGAGCCTGGGGAGGGCCTGTCGACACCTTCGATAGTGGCTTGGACAGTGGACCGGCGGGTAGAAGAATAAGTCGATCATGCGAAGGTATCACGAAGAATCCGTAACTGAAGTGACAGCCGCATGAGCACACAGACAAGGGAGAGGTTCGCCAGGATACTCACCGATCTAGGCTGCTAAGGAGCTGTAACTCCTTCGGCGTGAGCTCGCGCGTCTTCTCAGTTTCATCGGCCAAGGCCTCCTCAGCTCGTAGTTCGCTTGCCCTGCTACCTCCTACACGCGCCCGCGTCCGTTCTACACCCTCCTCAACACCATCACCTTTAACGCCGATGACATCCAGCTGAGCATAGGTGCTACGAACATGGTATGAATCGCGATCTTCGCCCTCAGACGGGCCAGAGAGTTGACTGTGTTGGCTCTCCGGGGTGCTCGTCTTCAATGGCTTTCTTGAGGGTGACGTAGGAGGGGTAGAAGGTACTGTCAAGTGAGATGGCTGAGGGAGGGATGGTAACGCTCCCTTGGGTAATGACCCGGATGGCAACGGCGGCGATGAGTAAGGTGAATGCGGCGTACTCCTCGAAGACCCATTATGCTGAGATGTCTGCGGAATGCTCTGTTGGTAGTGTGAGCTCGTGCGGCTGACAGGACGACTACTTGGCGTGCTCGACGGCCTGCTACGCGACCGCGCGCCCGCGTCACTTGCTGTAGAGAGGGCACCGCTCCGACGTGGATTGTCCGGAAGAGCGATAATTCGGGTACCCGTCGAAGTCCTCGCCGAGCTAGATGTCGGTCTACTGTCGCTGTATGCTAGCTGTGTCGAGTCGTCAGAGAGATCCGACAGGCGCTGTACGCCAGAGTCGTCCCGGTTGAGCAACTTGCTTTGGGGCCGCATTACATCGTAAGTCGCGTCGTAATAGCCACTATCTTCTACTAGTCTGCTGTGAGGCGGGATATAGGAGTCCCGGTAGTCGGTCACAACGACCGCGACGTCTTTCGATGGTCGTCGTCGCGGGTTAGGGTCCAGATGAGGCGCGGAGGTAGGCCAGCCTTCCCCGTCCTCCCTCTTCGTACATGGAATAGATAGTGACTATGGTGGTTTCGGACGAGCTGCGGTCTGGTGGGAGCCAGCTCAGGTAGGGAAGAACCTGAGACGGACGTGCTCGTCGAGAGTGGTGACGGCTGGAGGCTGCGAACAGGGGTGGGCGTGGGTGGAATGAGTATTAAGGACGGGGCGTCCATGAAGTCGTCACTGCCAGATGACCGGCCAGAGCAAGGAGTGTAAGATAAAAGAATGAAAGGGAATGAAAGGACAGATTGGCGGAGTGCTCGGCGGCGGACAATTCACCGCGGTAGCTCAGGACAAGCGGCGGCAGGCTTCGGCAGACTCCGGTGACACATAGCCTGGGCTGCGGCGACCACAACGCTGAGGCGCATCAAACGTTCGTACTGTGCCCCCCTCCCTCTTGCTTGATACAATCACTCAACTATCATCTCCCTATGTTTCACGCCACGGTAAATTCAAGATGTGGCCTCTGCATTTCTCAAGCATTCGGTCCAGTCAACCCAACCGGGCGTAGACTCTGAATTCAGAAAGACTTTCTCCCATCCTCATGCGAGCCTGTGAGAATCATGGAGCAGAATTTGAGAATCCCCAGGCCTCAAAATTGGAGCGCCGCAATTAGTAGACGTCGAAAGCGATGCGGCCTGACAGTGACACGTTCCAGCCCGCAGTGTAAAAGTCTCCGCTTTCCCTGCTGGATGCGGCAGCTCGGTTCATGCCTTCACATTGGGGGGAAAAGCGCAAGCGTCCTGGGGGACGGCCATAGCGCTTCGCTCTATATCCGTGGAATGTCAGAATTTCGTTAGAATTGAGATTCTGAGGAAGTGAAGGGAACTAACCATTCAATGTTCACCAGCGTCACTCGGCAGATAGAATATCAGCAATCCTATATGCCGTGTTGGCTTGCAACCCATGGAACCTTCGCAGCCAGAAAGTTTGCATTGCACGTAACGACGTCAACGAATACACGAGGCAACATAGGCAGACCCCGTGCTTGTGAACACGAAGTGGGCCTGGGTTGCCACATTGCCATCGCCTTCGAGCGGGAGCCCGCAGGACCCAGGCTTTCAAATGCAGATGTATATCTCACGTGTAGTGTGAGAGTGCTAGAACAACATTGAGTTGGTTAGTATGCACAATTTTCAAAATTTCAAGCTTGACAGTAACACGCACCAGGTTGCTCGCGCGGCCGTCACGAGCTGTCTTTGTCTCCACGATCATGAGCAGAGACTGGCGTCGCGCAAGTACTCCGAGATTCAATGGTGGAACAGGGCGAGATGGCGCTACATGTTGCCAGCGCACTGGTGTGGATTGGAAGTATAGAGTTTGCACCGAGCCTACACCGTTTATATTATTTGATCGCCGGGACAACCCCTAGGTACTCGTGGCTGCGGTACCGCGATTGCATTAACTCGCGTAGTGTAAAAACCGTCCTGTGATAACTTAGTGTCTTTCCTGCCTAATGAAGTTGGGTTGGAAATAATATGGCGAGATAGGCAACATCTGACTTTACCTCGACAAGTGCGCCCGCCACCTTCTCGAATGCTTCCTTCGTCGTTACCCTCCTACAAGACTGCAATTCTTGGTGGTTCAGCCTGGTACAAGATGAGTGGCTCACCCGCTCCTCCAGAATCGTCCTCAAAGCAACTAGCCATTGGTAGCCGTCGCAGGGAGACGAGTCGAACGAGTCATGACCACGATCGATGGGGTACTCGAGGTAGAGATTGTTCAGTCGTGGGAAGGGGACGATGCCACCGTGCGGGCGTAAGAGGAATGTGGTAGCTGCCACGCCGCACGTCTTGAGATGAATCTCTTCAACACAGCTCATCTCTGGTAGAAATTTGAGATGAATAGCGTCATTTGAATTGGAAATCCGCAGGTCAACCACGCAACTGGTCGGGGGAAGGTGCTTGAGAATTTGGTCGAGTATGCACTCACTGGTAGCAGTACGTCCCAAGGAAATGGTAAACTGAAGTTCAATAGGATCTGCCGCGTTGTGACTGCTTCGTGCATGCGTCCAGCCGCGGACGGAGGGTAATCGATTCAGGTCAACATCGCAATGAGTAATTGCAGGGCTTCCATAAGACTTCGTGTGCGCCGCTATCTTCTCCAGCACCGCAGTCAGGGCGCCTTCCGAGTCTGCGAAATCATCCCACCACAACTGCTCGAGTTGAAGTCTGGCAGTGGACTGCATCGCGAGACAGCCGAGAAAGATGCCGCACAGCGTAGCCTCCCCCTGCAAGAGAACGAGCTCTCGTAAGCAGGGGAGCGCGACGGAGTGTGAGGTATGTAGTCGTCTGTGATGATCAAGTCCGCTAGGAAACAACTGCAGACTTTGTAGCTGTGGCAGTGATTGTAACGTGCGCAGGGTCCCCGGTCCCATCGAGATCAAAGCCGGCGACACTCCAACCTTCCCATGTGTCCAGATGCGTAAGGCGAGTCTACCCGCGGAGCTTGTCCCAAAATCGACTTGGAAGTCGGTGTTGGATAGAGACAGCGATGTACCGAAGGTTAGGTGCATCGAGATGGGTGAGGAAGCCGGTCCAGTCACAATCCCAATCATGTTGCCTAGGTTCGGTGTATTTGATCAGAACCAGTGCGTATAAAGTGCATGGATACCTCGTTCGCAGGTCATGCGCAACTTCGTTGGAGTGGAGGACCTCCAGGTAGCGAACCCTATAAATCTGTTCAAAGATTAATTCAAATGCTTGCTTGTCTTTGCTCTCCCAATTGCAAACTGCAACCCGAACGTGCAGCTCGGAGCCCGCCGATCGTTGAATTGCCATATAAACCCAATGACGAAGACGGGGGATCTCGATAAGACTCCACTGACTTGGGGACTGCAGGCAGATGTCCCTCCAGCGACCGCAGGTCTGCGCCAGCGTAACTGGCTCCCAAGGTTGTATTCTGCGAATATCAGCGTACGGTGGATCCAAGTAGTCGTGCCCGACGCGCGAATGCAGTAGAAAGATCTTGACGAGAATCTCAGTCGGTAAACCGCCTAGGTCCGTCAAGTCATTTACGCGACGGGCGATCGCCAGCATCGCCCTCCGATGTTCTTTGTACTGCAGCTGCAGCTGTGCTCGCTCGAGCCGAGCCGCTACTCTGCGCATGCGTCGTCAACTAACAGGTCACAGAGAAAAGTCATCCGCCTACCTAGACTTCATGGTTGGTGGCTTCTTCGCCACAGCACGAGGGCCCTGAACGTTAGGTGTGCGTTACTGAGTAGAACAGCGTGTAGGGTGAGTTCGGCAGGGTTAATCTTTCACATCGATGGTGGAATCTCGTGGGAAAATAAGCATGGGGATATCATTATCTGAATAATACAGCACCCAATGTCTACGGTCATGTGCCTCCACAGGCTTCAATTACAGAAAGTGTCAAGAAGACTCCTACAAAAATGATGTTCAGCGTACGGTAGAAAGAATAATAACCGAGACGTACCACTCAAGTCAACTTCTAACAGACAGCCAGTTGGCTGGAAGCCGAATTATCCAGCAACGTGGCTATATGCGATTCATTGACCCTACTGCAACCTTCTACCTGCAAGGACACCAGCGGGATGGTCCTAGAATCCTTGCGCATCCGGTTCTTGACAAGCATGACGAGGTGTGCTCCCTGAACGAGGTCGCAGTTTGTAATGTGCAGCCGCTGAAGCTTCGGACAGAGCTCTTCATGTAACGTTGCAGGGGAGAACCGAGGTGTCAGGGCGCGCATAGCGGGGACACCGATGAGAAGTTCACGGAGGTCCAATTCACGGAGAGACGACAGGGGCGCGAGAGCCTGGATGAGATGTCGATCGTGCAAGCTGGACCGTGCAAGCTTGAGGACAGTGAGACGACGAAGGCCCCCACAGAATCGAACAAACGCGGCCCCGATATCGTCGACGGCCTCGTAAACTGTGGTGTCTGGTAGCATTCTCCATTGCAGCTCGCTGAAGCCTAAATTGCTCACGTCCAACACTTCAAGAGAGGGGGCTCGTAGCATGTCGAGTACGTGTTGCGTAGTGACCAGCGAAGCACCAAGAATACTGAGGTGCCTGAGCGTCGATACGATAATGGGCTCCTGTGGTGCCCCCAGATAGGAAAGGGTGATATTGTCGAGTTGCAGGCTGGTAAGCTTTGAGCAGTTTCGTAACATGTCGCGCAGAGACGAATAAGGAACTGGTACCCTTGCAACAGAGATCGTATCTTCGGCTGTTGTTATAGGGAGATGCGGGAAACAGCCTGTAAAAACCACTTGACGCACAGCCACTTTTGTGGCCCAAGATGGCCACAGTACATAGCCTTCAGGAGCACCCATGCGTAGATGCCATAGAGGACTGGGCTGAAAGACACGTCTCTCGAGATGGTCCAGCGGGTGAAATATACGTATCTCAAGATGGTCCAGTTGAGTGGCGGTTAACCGAGGGAAGAGGTAGGCCATGACAATATCGGCGAGAGAGACAGCTTCTGTTGAGATGACGAGATTGCGTAACCGATGAAGGGATCGTTGAATCGTCCTCAGCGAGTCTGTGAGGTGCATTGCGATGCTGGTGTGCGAGTCCTCGAGCGCGAAGGTAAGGGAAAGAGCGGTATTTCCACCACGCAAGAGCCATGTTTCCAACGGGCGCCGTTCTCCTCGGGGGAACAAGGTTTGGGGAGGCTCGTCGTCTTCAACGCACCAGCCAAAGTCTGATGCGGGCTGGGGAATGCGGCGTTTAAGGACTAGCGAAACGTTACTCCAAGCCATAGGGCAAGCCAAGACGACGGAACGCCAATATTTGCAAACAGCAGCAGCCATCCACGGCCCATCTTCGTCGAGGTCCGCCCAGAGCACAAGGATGTAAGACAAGAGTTCGACAGGGAGTTTGCGGTCATGGATGCGTTCGAAGCATTGGTCTGTGCGACCAGGTCGCGATTTTACTTCTGACTCGAAGCCTGACAGAGTTGGTCAATTAGCGTAAATAAACCTGAGAGCCAGAGCATACCAAGCAGCGAGTGTTCGTATGCGGGCATTCTCAGCCACATGAATGTGGCACACGTCGAGTCCCCTGCAGTCGTGGTGGCCGTAAGAGTAGACCTGGGCCACAGTGACAAGATACTCAAAGCACAAGCGTAACTGTCACGTACGTTACGTCACATCGCGGTTTTGTGACTGCTCGTGATGCCGCCCGCGGCCCAAGCCGCTCGAGCCTCGACGTCGATGTTGCTTGTTGGCTTACTTCAACTTATAAACATCTCCATAAAGAAGCAACACTGTGGCGGCCAACTCCCGTTCAACCAGGGCTTATTTCGCTTGGGCTATGTTTGCGAATGGACGACATACTCGGATGTAGTAATGCTACGTTGTCTCAGCAGATCTTCGTGTTGTCAATACCCCGACACTGCCAGTCCACCACTAGGGCTGTACGACTGCTACTGTGCTTTGTTCCCTAGAAGCTGCAAGTCATACACCGTTACTCGACCAAAAAGTCTGAACTCTCCTCGAACACTATTCTCAGACTGCGTATCCCATCCTGCACTTCTTCTGCTGGCAAACCAAAGCTTTGTTTCCGGTTCACGTCTTCTGGGTACACCTCTGTCCAGAGCTTCCACTCGACACCCTCACTCGACTTGCCTGGAAGCTCCAAGGACGTCCGAGTGCCGGCGAAGCCTCCCTGGAATGTGAGCAAGATTTGTAGAGGGACTACTGGAGTGGAGAATGTTAGCTGGATGTATTGTGGTGTACCCTGGTGGGATCCGTAACAATTAGTGCGCTATATATTTCTCCGGTTACATGACCTACTTGCTGAGATGTCCAGCACGTCTCAGGGCTTCCATCCGTTAGGTACTTCTTGCCTACGGATTTGTCTAGCGTTGAACTAACTCTGTGAGAATAAGGTAAGTTATTGTCCTATACATCACTATCGAAACCTACTTGATCTTTGTATCCAATTCAATCAGCTGGGCAGGATCCGCCATGTCAGAAGAGGCTGAAGTTGCAACGAGTCCTTGATTTTGCTACCCATGCTAACAAGAGCCGCATTCTTCTCGCAGATTCTCCAGCGGCAGTCCCACGTGGCTGTGAATTGTGGCGCCTGTGACGCCGGTAGGCGGGCTTGTCTAGATCTTTTGTCAATCTCTAGCCAATCTTCTGCCTTCCTTCGGAGGGTCTTGCTCATCTGCTTCAACTCCCTATCCCTCCAAAATTTTGACGTGGCGGCTGCGGTATATAAAGGCGGACTTGGTCATTTCAAACGTATCCTCATACTTGGAACGACGATGTCTAACGCCGCAGCAAACCCGCTCCCTGACTGGCTCAACCGCGCAGAAGCCGAGGGCCATCTCGCAGCTGTAGTAGGTGCCCTTACGAAGCGCGAACGCGAGCGAACTAGTGCAAGCAACGCCTCGAAACACACCGGAAACTCGTCTTTGACCCATCGCATTGCGCACTTGCCTTCGACAGTCCTGAAGAGCAATGACGCTATCAAACACTACTCAATATCGGTGGCTTACCAGCCGGACAACAGGCCTGCGAACCGTTACTCGGACGTTGCGCCTTACGATCGGACTCGCGTTGTAGCAGGACATGATGGGTCGGAAGAGAAGGCCGGGCGATATTTGAACGCAAGTTGGGTCCGAGAATGGGCAGGAGGGAAATGGTGGATAGCGACGCAGGCACCCTTACCGGAGACGATCCACGCGTTCCTCAGTGTCATCCAAGAACCCGTGAGGCCTCCTCCGTACATCATCGAGCACGCCGTTGCCACTGGCTCGGCTAGTCGGGTACGCACAGTCGTTCAGCTCACGCGAGATATGGAGAACGGAATGCGCAAAGCGCACGCATACATTCCTTCGCATGTCGGCGAATCCTGGGTATCCGCCCCGGAACCCAATTGTCAAGCTCCACCTCTTAGGGTGACGCTAACCAATGTCACACACATGGACGACTGTCACTGTGTGCAGAGCACAGTGTCGATTCAACCTCTTTCACCCGATGGCACTACCGCCGTTACAAGCGAGCCCGTCGTCTTCAAACACATGCTGTTCTCCTCCTGGCCAGACCACAGCGTCCCACAGCCAGAGGATCGCACTGCCCTCCTCCGCTTCCTCCATCTTGTCGACCAGACCAATCGCGACCTCTCCTCCCAGCCTGACTCAATACGCGACCAGCTTGATCCCGACCCACCGATCATAGTTGGGTGCTCAGCTGGCATTGGTCGTACTGGGACGTTCATTGCTCTATCCTCACTACTTCGTGCCCATCAGTTTCTCGCGCCCGTCGCGTCATTCCTCAACACGACGAATAACACGAATTTACCGCCCTGGGAGCCGAGTCTCCTTGGGCCATTACCCGAAGAATTTCAAGAAGACATGGTTGCGCAGGAGGTTGACGCGCTCAGAGAGCAACGACCAGGGATGGTTCAGCGGCCGGACCAGTTCAAGCTCATTTATGAGAGCCTTATGATGGCGTTTGCGAGCGAGGCGAAGAACGTGGACGGCAAGGCATGAGGTCAATCACCGGAGATTATTAGCTGGGCTGTTTCATATATCTATGCGATAGCGTTGGAATCATGTCTTCATACTTACGTGTCTACTGTATCCATACGATGAGTTGTTTGCGCGAAGTGTATGTCTTCGAAGACGAGTGCCCTACGTGCGCGCCTTGATTGCGAGCGAGCGGAGCGAGTGAGCATATTCCTAAGGGGCTGAAGGCCGAACAAATATGTACAAACTCACAGCACGTAGCGCCCGTGCTTTTCAACATCGCTGGCGAAGTGAGAAATCTCCCTCCAACGTGGCCAAATGTCACCCAAATCCTGTACCGCCTGCACCAATCGATAGGCATCGTTGGTCCGCGCATTTTCGTGTAGCTTTTGTTGGGTTGTGTGGAGGTACATGCATGCTGCAGCGACTACGAGCTTCTGCCCTGCCCAAAAATCGCTGTATCAATAGGCGCTCATCCCTACCGACATGTCCCCGAACCTGACTCTTCCCCGACTTAAGTTATTCACAGTACGGCAGCACGCAGTCTCACAGGCCTGCGGTGTATAACGGCTCACAAACTGAACAAACCTCACATTCAGCAGCTCGCGAGCACGTGGCGCGAACCGCGGAAGTTACATGTTAGAGTTTTCACAGACTTGCCTTGTCGCTACCGTCCGTCACATCTGAGTCTGTCTACTCTGCCTAGGGAGACTACTTGTCGCCCGACCTCCTTCACGCCACCACTTTCTCTCCCGCCTCGAGTTCCGGAAGTAAATCTCACTGTGCGGAGGATGGTATACAGTAGAACAGGACACATGAGCCGGATTCTGTGACGACTGGCTTGCTTCATAAGCGTGGTGGCGCAATCCCACCCACTCTCACATGTTGCGGAACACCGTCATTCCATCTATCCGCTCAGCGAGGTCCAGCTTCAGCACGTCGTCGATATCATCCACGGCATCTGCGCGTGTAGTCCAGCTTTCCAGGCATTTCACCACCACTACCACTACCACCACCACCCCTCGAGCGAGCGGGATGTCCTTCCCTGAAAAGATCGACGCAATCGCCATTTCCAAGACTGGTGGCATCGAGGTCGTGGAGAGACAACCTGTGCCATTCCCTACGCAGAAGCCAGACCAGTTTATCGTAAAGGTGTGTATATGTGGCATTCTCGGTGAACCTCTGCTTATTATAGAGCATAGGTGAACTATGGAGGCGTGAACACAATCGACACTTACTACCGGTACGCATGGCGCATAGATCTTTTCAATAGTCCGTAATATTGAAGCTGTGTTAGCAAGGGTCTGTATCCTCTCAAGTCTTTTCCCCAGGTGCTAGGAAATGAGGCCTCCGGGACTATCGTTGCGCTCCCGACAGACCCGAATGTTCTGAATCATGCAAGTTTCAAGGCCAGAGGATACAAGATTGGAGGACGCGTCGCTATCGTAAGTCTGTATCATTAAAGTCATGGATCTCTCTCAGTGATCCTACTCGGTTGGCAGTATGGCCTCGGCTCGCACGCAGAATATGCCGTCAGTGGATGGAACCTCACCTTTCCTCTGCCAAACGAAGTGGGACTGGATGTCGCTGCTGCTGTGCTTTTGCAAGGTTTGTTTTCTTCACATGCATTGTGCTTCCGATGGTTAAACGTGGACAATAGGCCTTACCGCCATAACTCAAATGAACGAGGCTTACAGCGTTCAGAAGGGTGACATCATTCTCGTCCACACCGTTGCCGGTGGTCTTGGTCTCCTCTTCACCGCATACGCCAAGTCTCGTGGCGCAACTATCATCGGTACCACGTCGACCCCTGAGAAAGCGGAGATAGCCAAATCTTATGGGGCCGATCATGTCATTTTGTACCCCAAGGAGAACACGGTGCAGCGTGTGCTAGAAATCACAAATGGAGAGGGCGTGCATGCCGTATTCGACGGCGTTGGCAAAGACACGTATGTTCTGGCTTTTGCCATTCTTAGCAATGAAGACGCTGATAGATATATATGCACAGATTCATGGCGAACTTCGATCTCGTGAGGAGGAAGGGTACTCTGGTGAGCGTCGGGAATGCCTCTGGCGCAGTGGATCCCATACCACCTTTGAAACTGTCCCCCAAAACCTCAAACTTGTTCGACCGAGGTATGGCATTACCCAGTCCTCCGGCCACATGGGATGCAGAGCTGAGTTTTTCTTTGTAGCATGGGACACTATATCGCCGCTCCTGAAGAATTCGACCATTACTCCAAAGAGCTTTGGGATGCTGTCACCAACGGTCTATTCAAGGTCCGAGTTGAGAGCGTTAAACCCTTCACCACAGAAGGTGCCCAGGAAGCTCAGAAAGAATTGACAGCTCCGGGAGGGAAGACCGCAGGCAAGATTCTGATCAAGATTGTTGACGAGTGAATGTGTGTACATGATATAGGAACGGGAGTATCACAGCAACTGCTGTATTATCGTGCTGTATCATTGTGGATAGCTGAATATACATCAATGAATGGATATTGCTGCGCGTTTTGGCCGTGACCATATACATGTCTTGACCATTAACGCGAACGAGTCATGAGTGCTTCAGTCAAAGACACCCCAAGCGAGCGAGCGCTCTTCTCCGAGCTCTCAAATCTTAACCACCATGACCTTTCCTTTGTCCTGACCGAATCTGACTGCTTCAATACGACAACCTCTACACTCAGCATCTGCGTCGTATAACTTGGCTATCTCGGGTGAAAGCCGCGAATATTGGCCCTTGCCGGCATGCGCCTTGCTTTACGTTCACTGCGATAAGCACACCACCATCTCACGATGCACAGGTCGGCCGCATCTGTCTGGCAGTGGCGTAGATTCTTCACGGCAAGATACATGAGGCAGGACCGATTATATTATGTCCAGTATGACCTTGATATGCCGACCAGTTGCGCAATCCCTGTGTGTGCTTACCTTCGGAATAGCGGGACACCGTGGGCCTACCCACTCGAATGCTATCTCAAGGAGTAGGATTCCTCAAGCCTCGTCCGCACGCTCTTCACAGTACACCGTCACAGTGGCAATGAGCTTTCCAAGTGCAATCCAAGCTATCGCGTTTTCCAAGACGGGAGGGATTGAAGTTCTAGAGAAGCAGACAGTGCCCTTCCCGAAGCACGAGCCACACCATATTGTCGTGAAGGTATGCCTCTTCCAGTACAACTCGACCGCCACATCAGCCGTGGTAGATTGAGATTCACGACTGAGCATAGGTTATCTGGGGAGGCGTCAACACTGTTGATACTTAGTGAGAGGAATCGCCTCATGGCCTGACACCTCGTCACTCAAATCTGCCGCAGCAAGGGCTTGTATCTCATCAAGAAATTCCCTCACGTCGTAGGACAAGAAGCGACAGGAGTCATTGTCGCGCTGCCGACAGACCAGAGCGTTCTTGAAAATGAGCGGTTCAAGGCAAGAGGATACAAGATCGGAGGAAGGGTTGCCGTGGTACGTCTAATTATCAAAGCCTGCAATGAGAAAACTCATGTGGGATTATCAGTTGGAAGCAGGAGCGCGTGCGGAATACACCTCGCAAAACTGGGTCCATGTCTTGTCCGTTCCCGAAGAAGTACCCTTGGACGTAGCGGCTGCGGGCATAGTACAAGGTGCGGCTTCATGGTCTGACTCATGACCTGAAGGAACTCAAGTACGACAATCTATCACAGCTATGACTGCGATTACTCTCATGACGGAATCATACGATGTCCAGAAGGGCGACATCCTGCTCATACATACTGTCGCTGGCGGCCTAGGGCTACTGTTTACAGCATATGCTAAGTCTAGGGGCGCCATCGTTATCGGCACAACCTCCACAGCCGAGAAAGCTGAGATCGCGAAAGCGTACGGAGCTGACCACGTCGTTCTATACACTCGAGAGAACACTGTCCAGCGAGTGCTAGAGTTCACCAACGGTGAAGGTGTCCATGCTGTTTTAGATGGCGTAGGGAAGGATACGTAAGTCATTGCAATGTGACACGGTCAGTCATGGTGTCACTCATAGGCCGTGTAGCTTCCTTGCCAACTTCGACTTGGTGCGGAGAAAAGGAACACTTCTTACCTTAGGCAACAGTTCAGGCTCTCCCGACCCAACCTCATCTCTCAAGCTTTCACCTAAGAATCTCAAACTTCTGCGCCCAAGG
>JAKOGH010000070.1:0-10412 GCA_024811115.1 Terana coerulea
GGGCGGAGGGCAAGAATGATAAGTCAAGGTCCAATTTACAGCCGACGGTTCAACCCGGAGAGAAGAGGAGAGAGCATGGGGGCGGCAGCGGGCGCCTCATTACAGGGGCACCGGGCGGTCAGGAGACCAATGCAGCAGAATCGAGGGCGGGAATGCGAGGGCGGCGGGGCATGCAGAGTCAGGAGGGTTTCTAGCGTCTATTATTATTGGATGGTGCACTTGGAGGCTGGCGGCTCGCCGGACTTGCTGCTCGGGGACGACTTCTCGATCTCGGCGAGGCAGAGCTCGAAGACCTTGGCTGATGAAGGTGGGACGCGATAGGGGTTAGCACTGTGGGGGCCGTGGGGGACACGCAGAGATGACATACCGACGTTGCTGTTCGTCTTCGCGCTCGTCTCGACCCACGCCGCGTGGTTCTGCTTCGCGAGCTGCTGGCCCTCCTCCGCCTGGACCTGTCTGGGGCGACTATGAGGCGCGCTGCTCGCAACACAAAAAGGAGGCGTCGGCGTTGGGCACAGTCCGCACGCGCGCAGGGCCCGGGACGCACGCACCTCGTCTGCAGGTCCGTCTTCGAGCCGACGATGACGCACGGCACCTGGTGCAGGCCGCAGAAGGACACGATCTTGTCGTACACGATCTGCACCATCTCGAACGACTTGCGCGACGCGACCGAGTACACGAGCACGAAGCCGTGGATGCCGATCGCGTGCTTCGAGTTCAGGATCGTGAACTCGTCCTATGTGTGTGCGCGGGCGCGGGCGCGGCGGGGTCAGCGACGGGTGCGCGCGAACGAAGGGAGGGGAGGACGTACCTGGCCGGCGGTGTCTATGATGTCACACTCATAGTTCTTCCCGTCGTACGGGATCGTTTTCGAGAACGTGCTCTCGATGGTCGGGTAGTAGGACTCGACGAACTGGCTCTCGATGAACTGAATCACGAGCGAGGACTTGCCTGGGGGCCGCGGTCAGCACGGGGGCGTCGGCCGACGGCCAGCGGTGCGCACGGCCACTCACCGACGGAGCGGGACCCGAGGACAGCAATCTTGCGCTTCTTGAGAGCTTCGGGCATGCTGGACGCGGCGAAGGGGAGGGGGACAGGGGTGTGCGGCGGAGGCGGTCGCGGGGTTAATATACGGGAGGGCTGATGGAATGGAGGGCAGGAGCGTAAAAAGGTGGAGAGGGGCAAGTAACGGGGTCGGCTTCGCGGTGTCCACCTATTTTCCGCGCCGTTTCTCCGGGGCGCCGAGGGCGTGTGGGCGGGGCGAGGGGCGGTGGTGGTCGTGGTCGCGCGTCGCAGCCGGCGACGGCGAGGGGGCGGGGGCGGGGGCGAGAGGAGGTGGACGGGCGGAGGCAGGCGAGGGGTATTTAAGGGCTGACCCGGCGGCGGGGCAACGCGAATGTGGGTGGCCGGATCGGGGCAGGCCCGGCTAAACGAGAAGGCAGCGAGCGAGGCTCCTGCAGACTCTGCGTGCTTGCATCTCTTTTCTTCCAACCCACCCCTGCCAACCGCCAGAACAGAGCAGAAACGTTGCGGTTAAAATTGAGTTGGGGCCCCGCGGGCTCGCCTCGAGAGGTCCACCCATCCGTCTCCCGCCCACGCCCCGCGGCTCGCCCG
The DNA here is from genome assembly GCA_024811115.1 of Terana coerulea. Lineage (NCBI taxonomy): Eukaryota > Fungi > Basidiomycota > Agaricomycetes > Polyporales > Phanerochaetaceae > Terana > Terana coerulea. The sequence continues at coordinate 1,615 of JAKOGH010000070.1, forward strand.
GTCCCCCTGCCTCCCCTGGTCCCCGTCCCCGTCCCCCACGCCTCCAGGCGGTCGCTGATGCAACTGGCTCCCGCTCAGCTGGCTGCTGCCTGCCTCTTCCTCCCTGCGACTTCTCAGCCCAGCCCGGGCGTGCCTGCCGCCTTCTGAACCTTCGCCCCGCGTTCGCCTCGCCCGTCGCCCGCAATGTGCTGCTCGTCTTCCCCGTGCGCCGTGCGCTGTCGGACGCTGTACACATCCCGTCCATCGGGCTGCCTCTCCGGACGCTGCGCTGCTCTGAGTCAGTTGCGTGTCCATCCCATGCATTGCTATGTCCTGTGCCCGCCGCCGGGTCTGCTGACGCCGTCGTGCAATGCAAGGCAAAGACCCGTCGGGCTCGTCGCAGAGGAAAGCACCGTCCGGAGCGCATGCGTGATCCCATCGGTGCGTACGCCCGCTGCCTCTCGCCCTGCGACTGCCTTGTCCTGGAACGAGCCCCGCAAAACGTTCCAAGCGCGCCCACACCGCGGCACGGCCATCCCTGCATATTATCCCTGCACGCCCGTCTCTCTCTACCCCCGAGCGAGTGCAGGAAGGCTGCCGCCACAGGAGGCGCACATATCCCATATCCCCTGCCCGCCGCAGCGCAGCGGCGCTTGCACGCGAGATAAGGCTGGCTGGCGCACACCGTGTACGGCACTGCACGCTCGCGAGCATCTCAACGAGGCGTCCTGGCGCATGCGGAGATGCGGGCGCGCCGGACACACACCCACCGTCATCTATCACGAATCTTACGGCCGTGGACGCCGCAGGGCCTCATGTCGCGCAGGCTCGCTGCTCGCCGCCTGCGCGGATATGTTTTAGCTGTTCGCGGACGCAGGCTGCTGGCTCACAGCAAACTCTAGGAACGGACGCGAGGCGCGGCTCAATCACCGGCGTATGGGCCCATCACGCTGTGAACGCATCTCTCCCGCGACCCTCCGCGTTTCAAGGAGCCCGTCGCGACGCCGCGGCGCGCAAAACGACGACGATCTCCAGTCTCCTACCTCAGCTTTCGCCCCTCCGAGTGTGAGCAAGGGCGTGAGAATTTCTGGGCCCATTCGGGCCTCTCTCGCCGTTCCTCAACTCTTCAGGGCGGCTGGCGCCATATGTTGGCGTCTAGCCTCACCGGCCGGGATCGGTCGCGTGGAGGACCTAAATGGGGTAGGCGTCTCGGCGCAGTGGGCCCATGGGCTGCCGTCATGCGCAAAGTTTGTATGCTTCCAAATGCATTTTGCCCTACCTGCTGCAATGGGTACATGTACAGGTAGTTCAACAAGATATAGAAATTTATTTAAGCCTTTTCCTGCAGCCTAAATGTGTCAACTTCTTGTTCCTTGCTTTCTTTGCTACCTTAGGTCACCAAATGCAGCCATTTTCTAGGACAAACTGTTCATCTGGCTAATGAGAAATATGCCATAGTAAGCAAACATGTTTTGAGATGCTCTGCACACACTTGGAAGCACACAGGTTGAGCAACAAAGCCAATGAGAGCATGAACTCTGCCTGGTCACGGCGAGACCGGACATGAGTCCGGGGTGACATAATCGCGCGCTAATATATGGCGCCAGCCGCCCTGAAGAGTTGAGGAACGGCGTGAGAGGCCCGAATGGGCCCAAGCATTCTCACGCCCTTGCTCACACTCGGAGGGGCGAAAGCTGAGGTAGGAGACTGGACGATCTCCCACTCTCCCCATGCAAGTAGTTATCTCCCGCGGCGTGGGCGAGCACGTGCAGCGCCGCCGCTGCAGCTCCCGAAGAAAACTCTGCACCGCGCCGCGCGAGGGTCTCGGCCGGTGTTGCTAGGAACGACAGCGACGGCGCGCGTCCGCACAGAGTGCGGCGACACGTAAAGGTTGGGTGTACGCCCCTTCCTCGTGATTTTCCTGGGCGAGCACGTTCGCGAGAACCCCTCTGGCGGCGCGCGCCCGGCCATCGCCGCCGCTTCCTCTGTGCGCGTTCTGGACATCCATCCCGGACGCACTTACCAGGGACAAGGCAGTCTCACTTCCGACAATCAGCCCCGCGGCAGCCGTGCGCAGATGCATGAACGGGGAAGTACGTCGGGCATATCCAGATACCCTCGGGTGCATGTATTCCAGTGCTACAGCGCGAGTGCTCGACGTAATGGGATGTACTGTTTGCATCTCCCAGTGGTGATCACAGCCAGGCCTCTGACGGAACGCGTGATGAACTGTACGGTGTACGAGCCAGCGCGCGTCGGAGGAAGTCTAAATCCTGGACCTTGCCCATAGAGGAGCGATCGACGGGCGGGAAGACCAGGGCCTGCAAGGCAACGTCCGGACGCTCTGCACACCGGAGATGGCCAGCCCTCGCAACAACGCGCGGCGATTGACTTTCTGCTAACCCGTCCAGTTAGCATATACGCCGCCACACGTCGCTTCGGCCATACAGCCAGTAGCTTACTGTAAAAAGAGGCTGGGGATATGTGGAAGCTATATATGCGTATGTGACTGCTGCCCCGTGGCGGCGACGACAACTGCAACTGAGCTTGCGGCGAAGCACCGCACCGCGCCCCTGTGCAAACACGACAACCGTCTATCTCTCCGTGGAGCGCCGCCCGAGAAAGACGGCAGGCGGGGCGTGACGTGGGTGCCGCGCCGCGTGCAGCATGCCGTACGCGCCCCGCGTCCAGGGTCCTCTGCTGTCACCCTTCCTCTCGTCTTCCCCGTATCTCCCTGCGGGCGTACCTCGTAAGCTTCGCGGGGCGGACGGGTGTGATGGTTGCCACCGCCTGCTTACCTAGCTACATGACGCCAGCTCGCCACGGAATGCCGGGCAATACAGTCCACCTATGTAGTGTGCCACCGTGTGTGCGTGCCGCGGACATAGGTGCGCCACGGCGAGCGGGCCCGCGCGTCCCACGCCCGGTCATCAGTGGGAACGCGCACGCACGCCACCCGCGCGTCCGGCGCGTCGGGCGGTGTCGTCGTGGCGGCCACGCCGCGGGGGACGCTAGGCCCGGGAAGGCGAAGATGGCCAGACTGGGACGGGCGGCCAGGCGGAGCGCGCCTGCGGTGTGACGAGCAGTGGTTGCGTGCACCGCTGGCTGTCGGCTTCGGACGCGCAGGTCATGCTGTGTCACGATAAGTAGCCTGCTTCTGTCACCAGAGTCAGTCAAATTTTCATGCGCAGTAGAGCAATTGGCAACGCACCCGCGAATTTTTGCGAATAATAGGCAGAAGAACTGCCTGCGCAGCCGTTCATTTCGCGAGAGGCACTGAAGAGCCTCCGGGGCTCTCCCGCCAGAAGGCGTGACCGCGCGCGTCCGGACGCGCAGACAAAGTAAGGACAAAGGTACACAGGCAGCCCAGACCGAGGCCGCAGGGCAAGAGATAGATAGGCTTTCAGAGGAAATGCCTCCGCCCCGCCGGGTCCTCCACGTGGGCTGCAACACTGATCCAGGGCGGCGGCATCCATGCGAGACACGCCTATATTGTATCCGGCGGGCCCGCGAAGGGCTTGTCCCTCCGTTGCGTCTTCTCAGGCAGATCGGCAGCAGTATGCAATAATGGCGCGGCGACAGGGATGCGGGACGGAGAAGAGGGCGACGCCACTATCGCTGGCCGCGCGACGGGCTGGGCACGTTGCGGCGCGATAACGGAAAGGAGGGGATGCTTCAGAGGTCGAGAGATGCCTGGAGAGTTCTGGTAGGTCGCCGGTCAGGGAGGAGGCGGGGGCGAAGCTGCCCAATGGCGTGGCGGCGGCGGGCGAAACTGGTAACGTTTGCGTACGGGCGGGCCGCCAGCACGCCAATCTTCCCTTGGCTCTGACCTCGCCGCACGACAGGGCCGTACCTACTCATCGAAGAGACAGGGGCATGTTTAAGTGTCGAATTCGAAGTCCGGGATGGCTGGAACGCTAAAATCGCTCACAGGGAATGTGGTCTCCGTAGGTCTCCCATCGCCTTGCAGGCAATCAGGGTGTTAATCTTGCAGATAGCAATATGCACCCTCGGAGCGTCCAGCCGTACATGGCTCGCAATTTTGTTTGGCGGACGAGCCTCGAGGTCGTAATATCGTGTTCTGGGGCGGTGTTGCGAAAAGATTTGTGTCGGCTGAGTGTGTGAGACAGGGTCACTACGCACATCTAGAGAACATCACATCTGTTACTTACTCGATGAGATGGATATAACGACGTCGCCTTGCGATCACGTCTCTGACGATAGCGAGAGTGACTTCCTGGGGAAAAGTAAATATTCGTAATGAACTAGCAGAATGATAGTCAGTAATGAAGAAGCTATTTGTGGCTCAACGAGGATTTTGTCGACTCGATACACCGTCGTGGAGTGCAGAAACATGGTTTGCATACGCATACAACCAGCTTTCCTGAAGGTATGGATGGATTAAACACAAAGCTGTGAATGAGTCGATGCGAATCTTTTCCCGAAAATACTTGGAAGGCCGTGAAAGCTTACCGTTCATGTTCTACGACGCGCCTTCTACTCTCACTACCTGAGGGACAATGTTGGAGATAATCTGCTAAATATGTGGTCCGAGACACATTAATATTTGTCGGAGAATGTAATGTACTTACCTTGTTCCAGTTTTGACAGCTGCGAGCGGGTATAGAATAAAGCAGCAAGACACCTGAAGTTCTGCTGCTGTGGCAGATGTCTTGCAGTCGTTGTGAGTGAGTCAAGCTAAGTCAGGATTTGGTCCAGACATGCACGATCGCGATTGGGGGAGGTTAGGGTCACACAACGTGCCAGAACACGAGCACGTGAGAGGCGTGTTCTTCCCACGTGCCACGTGAAGGTTCATTTTAGAACCTCGAAACGCGAGTGGTGTCTTTCCTGCACCTCCACTTTGTCAGCCTGCACCACCACCTTTCAGTTCAGCTCAACTCTTACCGTCGCCACCCCGTCTCTGAACACTTGCTTTACATCGCCATGTCTGCCGTCTCTACCCCCGACGCCTCGCCCGCGCACGTCCAGCCTCTGCACAACCCTGCCCAAGCGGCGAAGGTCGTCGTCCCACAGGCACCACTCGGCAACGCGACGAACGGGAGCACGACTGCCGTACCAGCACCGGGATAGGCGCGAAGGCACTGCTAGCGAAGAGGATGGCAAAGAACGTGTACGTGGCTCCCGAATGAACGCCACAATGGCTGTGGTTTTGATCCCCGGCGTGTCCAGAAACCCCGCGTTCGTCTCGCCGACGGACAACCTTATGACACCGTGCACGAAGAAGATTAGTGCTGCAAAGAAGAAGAACTTCGCAAAGTGAGTGTCAGAGTCGTTGATCTTGTCGGAGGTGTGCTTACTGGAGCACGTTCGGAAGGGGCGCTGCCAAGCCCATGCCGTCGCTGTTCGCACAACAAGAGGCCAAGGAGTCTGACTCAAGCGGCGACGAATCAAAGAAGCAGGACGACGACGAGAACCCGTTCTAAGTCCTCGGCGCCCTCTCACCACGGCCTCTCTCTCCCTCGTCATGACCGTCACGTCTTCTCTGTCGCTTGCATTGTTCGTTGTTCGCTCGCATCGCTCTGTTGTGTCCTATCTCCAACGACTGTGTCGTCTGTATTATGGCTATCTATCCCTTAAATCGAACGGTGGTTGCTCTGTATCATTCCGGCGCCTTGTGAACGAACTGTTCGACGTCTCGCGGTTGTGCATTGTCCAGGCAACCTTGCGCGTCCCAATAAATGGGCGGTATTGATTGGCTTTGCCGAGTGTTCGGGGGCTTGGCAGGCTCAAGTACTATACGTACTTGAAGAGACGACCCTGCTCGCGCTGGAACTATGCGCCCTCACCCTTTTGTGATTCAGAACTTGCGCCTGAGCGATGTGTCGCAGTGCATGCAAATCATTTTCGCCACGCCGGCGCTGCGCACAGCGACTTAGCGGGTGCCTGCCGACATTTCGAAGTGATGGGTACCGATTTACCGCTGCGGACGTGCACGGGCTTGCTGGTATTTTCTAATTATATGTAGAGTATGATTTGGGAGAGTAGTCGTTGGTCGTGTTGATTAGCCTGGACGTTTGCCTCAGCATACAGTCTGAATCTTGAAGGCTGTGAACGATCATGTCGGGAGAGACAGAGAGCGATGCGCATTGCGGCTTAAGTACTGCAATGGCGCAGGGAGGCAGGACAGCAGAGCGCCATCAACTCGATGCTGTGTAGGTAGCGAACGGGGTGTTCGGGGGCCGCATGCCGTATAACCTGCCTCCATTCGCAACAACAGCAACGCCCACGACTTCCTCCACACCCTCACCTTTTCTTTTTCCAGGCGCGGCAGGACAGGTCCTCGACGCCGCTCTTTCTTCACGGCTCACGTCTAGCAAGCTTCACGACTCGTCATGGCTGATAACAGACGCCCCCACTGCCCTCCTCCAACCCTTCGCAGGCCTCGATTGGCAACAGCGAGCACGACCCGTTTGCCGACCGCCCGCACCTTGCCTTTCACGAACCGCCGCCGAGCGCATACGCGAGCACCGTCTCGCTCCCGCAGGAGTTTGGCGGGCGCGGCTCGGAGTACTACGACGACGAGACGGAGAAGGTGCCTCTGACGTCCGCAGGAGGATTGTATCCGCCAAAGTAAGCGCCATCTCATTCTCGCGGTCGCACGCGTGTCTCAAGGGCATTGTCTGCAGCCCTGTTGACCCCGATGCTTACGGCGACCCTACGGCCGTCCCATTTCTGTGGCATCCTCATCGAGTGGGGTGTCGAGTCTGCCTGGAGGCGCAGACAGACCATCAAGCGCGGTGTCACCCGCAAGGTCAAGCTTACTCAAGGCAACTTCATCACCGAGTATCCGGTGCCATCGCCGGTATACAGTGCCATCGAGGGCAAATGGACGAGCGGCGCGGACGACCGAGTTCTCGTAAGTGAAACAGGCATACCTGTGCGGCTGCATCTGACGATGCTCGATGTAGCCACATGCGCTACACTGCCGCCACCTGTGATCCTGACGACTTCTCCGAGGCGACGGGCTACTCGTTCCGCACGAAAATGTACAACCGCCAGACGGAGCTGCTGATTGCCGTGACTTCGTACAACGAGGACAAGACGCTGTATGCACGCACGCTGCACGGCGTTATGCTGAACATCCGCGACATCTGCAAGACGAAGCAGTCCAAGTACTGGCGCCGCACCGCGGAGGAGGGCGTGCCCGCATGGCAAAAGATCACCGTCGCGTTGATCATCGACGGTCTCGAGGCCATGGACAAGACCGTGCTGGACATTCTCGCTACGGTGGGTGTCTACCAGGATGGTGTCATGAAGAAGCAAGTCGACGGCAAAGATACTGTTGCCCACATTTTCGAGTACACAACCCAGTTGTCCGTCGACGCGACGCCGCAACTGGTCATCCCCAGGGTGAAGACCCCAACAATCTCGTGCCTGTGCAGATCATTCTTGTCATCAAGGCGAAGAACCAAAAGAAGATTAACTCACATCGATGGTTGTTCAATGCCATTGGTCGGATATTGGAGGTTCGTTTATTTATAGCACGTCCTTCTTCCAGGTTGCTAATGGACCTTTAGCCCGAAATCTGCGTCCTACTTGACGCGGGTACCAAGCCTGGTCGCAAGTCGATCTACTACCTCTGGGAAGCCTTCTATAATGACCCCAACCTCGGAGGTTGCTGCGGAGAGATTCATGCCATGATTGAGGGAGGAAAGAAGCTCTTGAACCCGCTGGTTGCAGCACAGAACTTCGAGTACAAGATGTCGAACATTTTGGGTGCGTAGCTTTCGTGCCTATCGCTGAACGACCGCTGAATTCTTGTAGATAAACCGCTGGAGAGTAGCTTCGGATACGTCTCCGTGTTGCCTGGTGCATTCTCGGCGTACCGCTTCCGCGCTATCCTTGGACGGCCACTCGAGCAATACTTCCACGGCGACCACTCGCTCGCTGACCGCTTGGGCCCCAAGGGTATCTACGGCATGAACATTTTTACCAAGAACATGTTCTTGGCCGAGGATCGTATTCTCTGCTTCGAGCTTGTTGCGAAAGCCAACGACCGGTGGACGCTCACCTACGTCAAGCCCAGCAAAGCCGAGACGGACGTGCCAGAGTCGGCTGCCGAGCTGATCGGTCAGCGCAGACGTTGGCTCAACGGCTCCTTTGCCGCCTCCGTCTACGCCGTCGTCAACTTTTTCAAGCTCTACCGCTCCGGCCACGGCCTCATCCGCATGTTCTTCTTCCACATCCAGGCCCTGTACAACGTCTTCTCACTCATCTTCTCCTGGTTCTCGCTCGCCAACATCTGGCTCACGTTCTCCATCATCATTGACCTCCTACCGGACCAGAACATCAAGCTCTTCGGGACGGTGGGCGTCACGCATTGGGTGAACTTGGGTCTGAAGTGGCTGTACCTCGCGTTTTTGGCGTTGCAGTTCGTTCTTGCGCTAGGTAACCGGCCGAAGGGTGAACGCGCGGCGTACGCGATCACCCTATGGGTGTATGCCTTCTTGGCGGTGTACCTCTTGGTGTGCTCCTTGATCTTGACCGTCGACGCTTTCAAGGCCATCCCGGGGCAGTTGAAGGGTTTGAGTCCGTCCCAAGTTGCCAAGACGTTCATCAGCGGTCCCGTCGGTGCACTGATTGCTGCCGCGACGTCGACGTTCGGCATCTATTTCTTCGCGTCTTTCCTCTACGTATGTCTTTCCGTGACAATGCTCGATTTTTCTTACGTACTGACTGGATCTGCAGCGGGACCCGTGGCACATGTTCACGAGCTTCTTCCAGTACATCTGCTTGGCCCCGAGCTTCACCAACGTGCTGAACGTGTACGCGTTCTGCAACCTGCACGATGTCTC
>JAKOGH010000071.1:0-10024 GCA_024811115.1 Terana coerulea
CGAGCATCTGCATATGCGATTATTAAGTGGCTATAGTATATCGAGGGGACGAAGCGCGTACGTGTTGGCAAGCAACAAAGACGCAGCGTACGGAGGTAGCGAGGCGCGGCTCATCAATAGCGTGTTCGGGAACCCGGCCATTCGATGGTTTCCATTTGGCCGTAACGCTTATGGACGAAGTGAAAATTAGCTTGATGGTGCGAGTCGTAGTTGCACAAATGTCGATGAGGGACCGGAGCATTGAAAGATGCCCCGATACGCTGGAGCGGTAGATTGAAGTTAACTGGTCAGGCGCAGTGGATGATGTTCGTAACGGAGTTGACGATCTATAGTTATCCGGAATGAGAAAATGCAGAATGAAAGAGCCAGATAATTGCTGACCTGATTGTACCGAGCAGCGTCCAGGCCAAAATGATTTTGTGCAATGTCGCCACTCAAGCAGACCAGCTTTTCGTCATCCAGCGGCTCGACGGGTAACATGCGGGACTCAAATACTGTCTTCAACCTGACCTGAGGGTCGGCGGACAGTCGATTCACAGCGAAGACACGAGCGACCTTGGTGTCGGAGAGAAGGGCGGCGAGAATATGGGACCGACGTTGCCGGTGGCGCCAGTCAAGAGCACGACGATATCTCGTGGTTCTGGGCGGTTGCGGTTGCCTTGACCTGTACCGTGCCGTGAAGCGTGCAACTAGCTGCTCGATCTCTTCCACTTGGATGCCCGGTGGCGTCTCTGCATGCTCGAGGTCATCGGCCAACCGCATCATGCTGGCAATGACAGCCGCGAGCTCATGAATAGTGGGGTACTCAAAAACGAGATTTGAAGGAATCCTCGCCGCCCGCACGCGAAAGCCGCCTGCTGCAGAGGATTTCAGGCCTCCGATGACGGCGGGTTTCGAAGGAAGGTGGCGCTCAAGCTACAGCGTGACTGTCAGCCAGCGTATAGGTCGCACGAATAGAACGTACCTGTCAAAACCCTGGTCGAACAGATTGGCGGAGGCCAACCCTACTACTCTACTATTCAGCAGACTGCGCGAGTTCAACAAGCCACGGTCGGAGGTCCTCTTCGCTCCAAGATAGCGGCGGATTGACGTCGTGAGCACCAGAGCTATTTACCACGGTTTAGTACCTAAGACTCTGGTTAGCCCTATCGAACCCTGCATAAAACAATTTCTCACAAATTCTAGATCTCGTTTGCATACGCGGAAAGAGCCTGTTTGCGGATAATTGTGCCCTTGCCTGCACGAGGCAATGGCCGATCGGGACGGGTCGTAATGACCATCTCCTTGAAGATCCTGGCAAACGTTGGTGCCTTTGCATTGGCTTGATCAATAGTGGGCCTGAGTGGCTGTCAGAGCATGCTTGCCATGTCAAAGCTCGCACTCACCAGATTGCATTACGGGAAGAAGCGCTAAGGCGATGTCGTCGTTGGGATCGAAGGAAGTAGCGGGCTCAATCAAGACCCCGCCTGCTCTCGCTGACGGCCGAACATCATACATCCGCAACCAGGGGCTGGCGCCGATGTGACCTTCTTTGCTGCAAAGATACAATCTTCTCTCCTGAAATGCGCCACATTAGTCGAAGAAGAACCAAGATCGTACATGGACGGACCTGTCACCAGTGTGATCACGTCATCCTTTGCATCCAACACTATTCACAGACGTTAAGACGTGAAGAAGCAAGCTATGACTGTAGCGGCTTACATTTTCCAGAGCCCATCCCTGGTCGGATGCGGCTCGAACAAATCAGCGGTTGCAAACGCCCTTTCTCCGGGCACGTTGTGCGCAGCGAGCAGATACTATCATTCTCCTGCGGTCAGTTATCAGTATAGCGGACACCGGCGAAGCTGATCATGCGCACCGTGATAACTAGCTCGACGTCCGTCTCCTTTGAGGCTCCCATCGCACAGTCGCTTGCCAGCGGATAGCCGCTTGTAATCCCAATCGGCATCGATGTTCATAGGAGCTAGGGGCCCGGCGCATCGTCCCATGGGCCTTTCATTGGTCCGCCAAATTCCGTCCACCGTACTCCGGGGGCGAACATTCGGATACCCTCTTCGACCATTTTGTTTCCAACAGTGGGAGCGGCCCGCCCCCGTAGATCTGCAGTTCATTCAGCGGGATGCAGCGCAGAATACAATGTTTGCCCACCAATAGATCCAGAGTCTTGATATATTTCATGATCTGGGGTGATTGAGACCACGCCTATGCGCATTTAATTGAGCAAGCACATTTAATTTAGCAGGAGCGCCCTCTGAGATGTGCACATCCACTCACCGTTACAATTGAGGGCACTGTATACAGCGCCCGGCAGCCCGTCAGTTTGGACACTTCATACATGCTTTGGGCATCAGGAACGACAGGTGATGCCGGATGTTGAGGGTGTATACGCCCATAAAGTTGGAGGTGAGAAGTGGGAAGCAAAGCTGTGCGGTGAAGCCCATGGTGTGAAAGGTCGGCAGACCCATGGTAGCGAAGCAGACACCCCTAGCGCGAGCATCCTTGACATAGCCTGGTGGATAAGCAATTAGTGCCCTCTAGCGACGAAATTCAATGCAAAATATCAACGCACTGCGAGTCATCCACGTCCACAAGTACTTCTGAGTGAAGGGGATCGACTTCGGAAGGCCGGTGGATCCAGATGAGTGGATGTACAGAACTAGCGCTGGTCTGAAGAGTCAGAAGCATCTTGACGAGGATATGGCATACTTGTAATATCTGGCGTGGCTTCAGCCTTGGCGAAGGCCGGAAAGACCATCTCTAGCGACGGAAAGTCTTCCAATTGAATAAGTACACCCTTGCTCGCCATGGCAGCGTGGACCTGCGACGCGAGTGCTGACGTAGAAGCTTGGATAATAACGCGGCGGCTGTTACTGGCTTCCAGCATATTGCAGATGGCTTCGACTGAATTCCTGGGCGACTTGGGGAATGGCTGTGCCTTGATTAGAAGAACATTCTACCGTGTCAACGCCGATACTCACCGCCAGTCCTGCCCTAAAAGCCCCAAAAGTCCCGCGTATAGCACGATGTCTGTGTGCAGGAGTAGAGCCACGACCTCTCCATCCCGCCCGTGCGCTTGGGCCGAAATACATGAGCTACGAGATGGCTTGCACGGTCCAAGTCACCGAAAGTCAAGGAATCGACCTTGGACGAGTCGTGCGGGAAGGAAATATCGGCCCATGGCGAGTTTTCGTTATACCGAGCTTGGAAGTCAGAGAACTCGGGAGTGTACGGATCGAGCCGTCAAGAGGGGCAAAACAGGCGGCATTGTTGCGAAACGTCGGCGACCGGTGTGTTCGCAGTGCAAGGGAGTTGCTCTACAAGTACCGAAGCTTCAGAGACTGTTATCGAACGATCTTTACATGATCAAGCCACAATGCGCAGTCGTCAGTTTAGAAACTGGAGCGATGAGGTTTATATTTGACTTACGAAAGAGCGCAGAGGAGTGCACGGAGCTGCGCTCACCCTGTACGTACAACCAAAGCCCCATTAAGTCGCAGTAGCCAGATTAGCGCAGCTACTACGCACCAACCTAGCATCCCGTCAGGCGTTCTTCAGGCGTTCGACTGCCCAGCGTCCCTAAAGATCGCAATGACATGCCGGCGGGACGCCAGCGGGACCATTGCTGCCCCCGCACCGTTGCCGCACCTACAATCTTACAATTGTCGGTCGGGCCTAGTGTTCCGCAATCGAGGACGCCGCCGTTTCGATAATGGAATGGCTACTTCCAGGGAAGGTCCGAATATCTGCTCGCAACGGCTCATGAGTACATTTTGCAGAGCATGTGCATGAGGGACAGTAAGCTCTTAAACTCACTGCATGACATGTAGCTATGTCCGAGATCATGCATTGATGTCGGCAAATCCTCCACATCGGACACAAGCTAACAATGTCCTGAGCAGCGCCACGGCGCCAGCAGTCACCCCGTCGACCCCCTCTCAAAAAATGGCGCTTTGGATTCAAAAAGGTACAGTGCAAGACTATCGGACAAGAGCATAGGCTAAGGTGCGTGAAGCAGAATGAGAAGATGTTGGTACTCACTACACATCCTCCTAGCTGTGATGGATTTGGTGCAAGTGGCAGCATGCCTAGAGATACTAGAGGCGTCCGATCACCAAGCCGGCTGAGGTCCGAGAGTCGGGTGTCGATCGTCGGATCAGTAAATTCGGCATTGAGCGCGCGGTTTCAAGCGCGTCCCCACCTCCAACCTTGTCGATGCTGCGGCCTTGCCTCCAAGCATTACGATGGCTCGACTCGGAGGAAGCGGCAGCACCTACTGACCGATTTTGGACATTACCACCATCAACCACTCGCGACTTACTTACGATAACGTAGTCTCGTTCCCATCCGTATCTATGACATTGGCCCTACGGGGCCTGCCGTGCGGAGATCGAAAAGTCGATGCATAGTAATGTCATAGAACGTCTGGTCACTTCCGATCATCCAGGGTGTAGATCGCTCGCCGCGTGATAGCGCGCGAGCACTCTAAGCCACTGCTCTTGAGCCTCCAGTCTCACTGCAGCGCATATATGCCCGTAGTTTCCATTGTACCATTTTGTTTCATATAGTGTAAGATTGCATAGATATATGAATTATCAAGAACTCTACAAATTGGGACAGCCAGGCTGCCAGAGGTGTGCTAGAAGCTGAAGGGATTGGACTGAGGGACAGGGCACACCAGTATATAAACAGCCTCTCGGAATAAGGATTGAAGGTGGGAGAATGTACTCCTAAGCTACCTTCTGCGATGCCCAAAGCCCTCAGGTACTCGCCACCTCTCCAGAAACAGCCCTACTACAGCCCTTGTTCACGCAGGTTGTTTCTAGCATCGTTGGCTGGCTTGGGGCGAAGTTATTGACCGGGGTGCACGTGAGGCAAGCGCAGGAGGCGATAAGGGGGAAACCAGAAGAACTGAGGGAAGAACAGAGGGTAAAGAACGAAGGACGGGGGCGAAGGGCGTTGTGAGCAAGGACAAAGCGAGGAAGGCCGTCGACGTGCAACGCAAGCCCGAGAGGCGTCACGTGCGGCGATCTACACCTGGATGATCGGAAGTCATGAGACGTTCTAACGCATCACCGTGCATCGATTATTCGATCTCCGCACGGCAGGCCCCGCCTTGATGCCTTAGACACGGAATGGGAACGAGACTAACGATAACGCACCAAACGCTGTCATCCCCAACGCACACCAGATCTAATACCACGCAACCTGTGGCATTTGACGACGCCGTGGCGAAGCAGGGACAAGCGGAGAAGGTATATTGCTCATCCCTCGCGCTGACTTACTCATGGTCGTACGACGACTGGTTTCTTACCACGCGTCTCTAGGCAAACTCGACTTACCAGCAGTGCTCGGGCTTCATGAAAATATCTCCCAGCCGAGTGCGTCTACACTCAGCAACGGAGCGCAGCTAGCGACTTTTGCCTTATCTACGACATTTCGACCCACTCTGTAAGGAATTACGCCCACAACTTGGTGTGAATGGCGACCTACCTCCAGCGAAGATCGTGCGGAGGTGTGTTCAGATCCGGCCGCACTGGCACAGCCTGAGATGTCATTGAGAATGGAGCTGGCGAGGGACACGACTGCAAGGTCGCCCCACATGAATACTTATATGACTTGTCTTCCCTGACTACATGCATCATCCCAGGTATTTTCGCGCTGGTAGCCTGGGGCTGCGATGTCTCCTCATCTTTGGTTCGTTGCCAACGTCCTGCATTACCGACCCTGCCTCATGCTATTGGTAGCTTACCATATGAAATACGGCCGCTATTAAGCCCGGGATACACGCCCCAACGTTTTCGCGTTCAGCCAAACCCCGTACGTCGACGCTACGGCCCTGAATAGCAAGCCCCTGCGTCACAGGGAGTCTGGCATGAATCACGATGCCGAGTGCCAAACAGGGAGTGTCTCCGCCCGTACGGTTAGGCCCACAGAACCTCCACCAACATGCCGGACATCTCGTGCGTGTTTTCTGTATTCGCTTGCTGCCAGCAAACCTCTGACGAATGGTAGGGTAGCGAAAATGAGGCATGCGATACATACTGGAGCTGATAGAGGACGACGGTCAATGGTAGCAGCGTACTGTTTCTGCGGAGGTGTGTTGCTAGCCCCACTATGATTCAAGTACGCCTGTATCTCATTCCAGTGCAGTCTCCCGTTGTACCGTCGCCCAACACCATTTCATCGTGCTGAGGTATTTCCGAGTGCTAGTGCTGACTCGTCTCAATGCACCTAAGAGTATCCATCAACGCCAGGTGCTACACGGAATTCGTATGTCTGGACCACGCCCAACAAATGATTGTCCCCTGGAATGGCATTGAAATCAATTTGTTGTTGACCTGCATGTTCCAGAATGAAGGCCACGAGAAAGATGCCGTACTGTCGCTCGCAATGACTGAGACTGTAATGTAGTATGGATAGTCGACTAGATTTCTGGCTATACTCATACCGTGCTCGACCAGGGTGACATCGTGCACGCGTCGAAACGCGAGATTCCGCTTCAGTGCTTAGGTGCTCAACGCCTTGCTCCCGTCGTCCACCACCCAATCCTCGACCACCCGGACAGGCAGCTACAATCTACCGTACACCTGCGCTTTCACGAACAGTATCAAACTCAGCACAGTTTGCTTTCGCTCTGGCCATTACGACTCATTTCAGCCGGAGACTGACAGACGGTTTTGGACCGACGACCATGGTGTGAGTACGCGGACCGGACTCGACATCATCCAAGTAGCACCGGAGATGGAAGAGAAGTTAGCTGCTAGCTAAGTACGTTCTGTACTCGCATGCCGTGGCTCGTCTTTGACTTGAACGATGTGCAGTACGAACACCTTGCAAAAGATCGCCGCAACGCCCCATATGGCCTTGTGACATGGAGACCCGGCCGACCTCTATTAAGCGAACTAACAATCCTACATAAAACCTGTCTGCACTCTCGTGGGATTTGATTTGGACACGGGCGCAGTCGCCTCAACTGGTATCGAGATATCCACCATGCAAAGACAGAGGGCGAAGAAACTGAGAAGAGTTGATTGACTACAACACTAGGACTCTGATACATGCTATTACATATTGCTTGCGTTCCTTGTCCTTCTCCGATACATGACCTTTACAGGGTCCGGCAATATACTGAGTCCGACAAATAAGGGATCAGGCTGCCCGCCATTGTTTTCTAGGCAAATGTCGTAACGAGAGAGAATGTAGGCCATCATGACCTTAACCTCCATGGCAGCGAGGAAACGCCCAGGACTAGGCTCATGAGCAGGTGTTGACGCACTGAATGGACTGCAGGAAAACTCACCATGCGTGCCTGCCATGCCCAAATGGAAGATAAGTGGCGGAGGTAGTAACAAAATGTCGCGTTCCTAGACGACGGGTTCTCTTCATTGTCTTGGTTGTCTTGAACATAACGCGATGGGTCGAATAGGGTTGGGTCCGGGATAATACTCATCGTCGAGATGCGTTGCCCGGGCTGCTGCTGCAATGAGAGTACCTTTTGGAACATACAACTCATTAGACAGAGTGAATGATACTAGGGAGGTGCGAAATAGTGATGCTGTGCATGCAGGCAGCCTCTATATCAGTCATAAAACCGTTTTTGACGAGGACGATGCGCACTGAGATGCAACCCTGTGTACCTTTGACTCTCCCGCAGCATACTGTCGAGCTTATGCATGTGGTCGATGGCGTCCTTAGACCATCCCCGTGCTGCGACTACTTCATCAACTTCGCCTTGGAGAAGTTGGGTCAGCAGAGGCCTCGCGGCAAGGGCATAGAGTGCGTGTGTGAAAGACTGTAAGGTCAAAATGTCCATGAGATATCGACCAGGCTAGCCGTCACATAAGCTCATGACATACAGCCGGTAGTCGCATCTATGGACGCAAAGTCCATGAAGAGCATCATGCGCGCCAAGTCCTCCATACCGAGGCCTCGGAGCTTGAGCTCCTCAATGCACCATTGCAGCATGTCGTTCTGGTGCACCAACACTCAGTTGTAGCCTCAGCTTGAGCATATACTCTACGCACCGGCCTGTCAATCCACTTATCCCCCATTTGTCCAAAAGCGCAATGCGTTCTTGTGCCACCGGTTGGAGATAGTCGAGTGTGCCTGATGTGGCGGTCAACAGCGGAGATGAATCTCCCGACCAAAGGCTTCACTAATGGAGGAGGAAAGCGAGGAATTTCAAGGCGACAGCGGCGTCCGCAGTGAATTGAACGGAGCTGTCAAGATACCCCTGATTGCGAGCTGTAGGTTATGAGTAAAGTATAAGCTTGGCTGAAGGTGATAACACCTACCTAGCGGAAGGCCGACAAAGATGCGACTGCCTGCACGAGCAATGATTTTGCGCGTAACGTCAGTGGCTGTCACTGCTATCCATTCTATACAATGCGAAGTAGCATTACGGTCAGCATCACGTTGCGTTCAAAGAACATAAAATGACGAACCTGTGTCGCGAGCAGGGACAAGCTCCTGAAACGCCATGTCTATTTCCTCGTAAATGTCGTTGAAGAATACAGAGGTTCTTGGTGAAGTGCGCTTGTACAATTCTTGCTTGCGACTGGACTGGATCATCACGAAGCCATGAGCCAAAGATGTAATGAAAGCCAAGAAACTGCATTCGAGACATCGGACGGTCCAAAGTCACAGTGCAACATACTGTGGTTGCACGTACATCACAGATCCCATTAGCAAGTGACACCACTTCATCCGGGAGCTTTTGCACTTCGTTAATGAGCTTTGCGCTGGTAAGGACAACCACCCAACGATCGAATACGGCGACTTTGAACGCGTTGCCCTTATGCTGAAAGATGCGTTGCCGCGACGTGAGTACAGGTATGAGTACAATTAAAAGCGTACCACACCTTCTCATAGCCTCGTTGTATAACAGAGTTTGCATCTGCTACGAACCTGTACGCTCCAACGTAAGACAGTATGGGTATTGATGACCTCGCCTTCCGTGAGGGATGTGACCGAAGCTGGAGACGTTGTTTTGTAAGCCCAAAATCGGTACGCAGCAAGTATATGGCACTTACTCGAATCGCGTTATAACAACTAAGGAGGAAGGTTAAGGAAATGGCATAACAAGCATATATAGCGAGTTGGGACATTATGGAGATTCTGCGAAGGAAATCGGGTAAGCTTGGCCTGCACGGTGGCTCCACAAGCTCAAAGGACGGGGAGGACTTAACGCACAACGAGGTAGTTCAATGGTAAGGTGCAGGTACCCTGGGATCATAACGCGCGGTGGAACATGGAGCCTTCGGACACCGTGAAGCTACCACAACATCATCAAATCTAAATTGAGATTATCATCAGTTACGCGTATACCACGCTCCGATAAGGAGCAGCGTGCACGCACCGATGCGGTAAGCCTGCGCTCTTAACAGGTGTCGTTCCCAATGTCCTGTTTGACCAAGTTGAATGATGCATGCAGCAGAGCGTTACGGCATCAAGATTCCCTGATGCGCAACATGGAAGGGAAGCTACAGGGCGGTACTGCTTGACCACGGGACTCCGGGCACAAGTATGAGGTCCGTAGCGCAATTACATGACTCTGCTTCTCTCAGAGCCAGCGTATTGCCCGTGCCTACGCTTCCCGAAAGTACCGGATAGTGTCGTAGAACTGTATCATATCGGTCGTCTGAAGTGGTTGCATGACTCTTGCTTAATTAATCTGCGTACCTAACGGGTGTAAGATCGAGATGACATGCGCCTCGCCTCTGCGTTTCCAATAGCACATTGTCTCGTTGCTTTCCGCTACGGGGCAGGACCGGAGAGGGCTACAAACGTCCTTCGGAGGTCCGCTGGCCCGGACTTTCCCGTGAGGGAACACCGCTCGTGCACACGCCTGAATTAGACGTGACTGTCATCTTTCAAGCCTGTGCAAGCGTCGAGCAGCCATACGTGAGAGACACAACACATCCTAAAATCTGTCCGAGCTTCACATCAGTATGAATCATGATATGCAAAATACTCACTCACTATGAGAATTCTTCAGGTACAATGTGCTCAGCGCAAGCATCTG
>JAKOGH010000072.1:0-212708 GCA_024811115.1 Terana coerulea
TGGGAAATAACAGCCCAGGACTTTGTGCTTCTCAGACATGACCTTGCACTTGGGCTGGAAACAAGGTTTGTATGAGTTTAATGTGTAATCCATGTGAGTGCAAAGCGTCTACACTAACCTTCACTAATGAAGTTCATGTCAATCTGCCGCGGCACCGGTTTGAGACTCGCCACGTCTTCGAGAGCAGCGCGTTGCAGATCATGTACAGTGGGCTGAGTGGCAGCGCAGCTCGGGCTTGCCAAGCGGCGGAGCTGGGTGGCGGCCGAGCGCCTTGTGTTCTTCCGACATGAGCTTGCGAGCCTCAGCTGGATACGACATGCGTCAGTAAACAGAGGCTGCTATGGCTTAGTCGGTGCACGCACCTTCTCCAATAGCACTGTCCACACCAGCCATCCTCCGGTTTGCGTTGCGTGGCAGACTGAGTGACGGCAGCTGCGTCTTTGGTGACCTGGCATCTGCTGATAATCAGGCACAATTTGAAGGAGAAAAATAGAGGAGCCCATTCTTGTAACATAGGGTTTTATGTTCCTGACATGAGTTTACAGGCCTCAGCCGTTTACGGAGGTCAATTGACACATCTCATACGAGCGTAAATCTTGGCCACTAACCTACAATGGAGGTCACGTTAGCCTGGCTGGCAGTACCAGTCTTGAAGGCGGCTGTAACTTGAGAGCGCCATGTAGGGGTCATACAGCGGGCTGAGCGGCAGTAGATTTGAAAGTGCGCTGTGGCTGATTCGGGCTTAATCGGCAAAGAGGCGGCTTGCAATGAACGAGTGCCCTGCGCTAGCTTGTACTATTTTGACATAAGTTTGAGGGCTTCAGCTATACGCAATATGCATCAGGAAACTGGTATTATTGCTGCACAATCAAGGTACACACCCTTCGGCTGGCATTCAGGTCCACGCCAGTCGGGTGACTACGAGGGCATATACCTTGCCCTAATAGAGGAAGTAAGGGAGATGGAGTGTCCCCAGCCAAGTCCTAAAAATCATCCCTCTTTGGCGGCAACTCCAGCTACGTGTGAACTTCTGGGCGTCTCTAGGTATTCTTTTCATTTTCCATTGTCTTCTACCCTATCTATTATCCTTTCATCAATACTCATGGTTTTCATATGTTTCTCTATTGTTCTGAACCACTCTAGTACATACACAAGGATACCGGGTGGTACTGTACAGGTTAGGACTACACATATATAAGTAGCTACCATTTGCAATGCAGAAAGCCAGTCTCGAGCTGGTCTGTTCCCCAGCTAGTTACTCGGAGACTGCACCACTAGTTCCGTCCCAGTTGAGAGTGTCGCACCTGGTACAGTTGTACTAGTTGTTATTGACATAAGCTCGAGACTATTGCACCACCCTGCAACAATCTCTCGTTGCTCCACCCGTTCTACCCAGAACATCCATCTACCCTTTTGCCTGGTCCGTTCTGTATGGCGTTTGGCGTGAGATTGAGTTTCGAACCCTAGCCCTAGTACATCGGACTGTGATCACTGCAAGGGGACGGCCTGTGAACCTCGGTATTGACTATCCCCCGTGTCATTACCCCGTGCACACGTGACTAGTTACTCAATTAGTACCCTGTTGATCCAACTCAACGGTTCCGAGCTTCATCTTGGATAGCTGTACCTGACACCCTAACCCGGTGCTCTTTGATCAGCTGGGAACCTTTGGCACACCCGGGTGTGGAAGGTAAAGGCAGTAATCGGAAGGCAAGACAGGCGCTCTTTGGGCTTGTGTCCCTCAGAGTCAAGCTGCAACCGAGAAGCTTCCGTAGACTGCAGCAGGATCAAACAGCAAAACACTGGTAACTCATAGCTGTATTAGTAGTAGCACGCGCTGTGAACTTGTATCCCTCTAAGACAACGTCTACCTCGTACTCTTCATCTCGGTTGAAGAGTATTGCAGGTTGCCTAAAATAGGCTTCTATTCGTTTATGGCTTGAGGCAAACTTGCCCTTGTATAAGACGACCCTATCATTTCTCCACAACTTGCAGAGACCGATCTATCGAAACACAACGCAGTAAGTGGTATTTGTGCCGCAATCCAAGGTGCATTCACAAAGACACCAATTCAAAGGTCAAGTGTGAAACTTGCGCAGTAGACTTAGAAACTAAACGCAAGTACGCATCATACTACGCTTTAAAGCCAACGATACCGCTATCGATCCACCCACTCCCGCAGTTGTCCCTCAGCTGTTACCAGTTGATTTCCAAACTCTGCGTGCTCCATTTCCTATCATCCCGGTTAATCTGAAGCGTGAGAAGTCGTCGCCCAGTAAAGAAAACAAGGACCACGGGGATGGAGACGCCCTACTACCTGATCACACCGAACATGTAGAGTTTTCACAAATAGCCGACATCATGGCTACCGCTACTTTCACACAGGCAGGATTAGAGACAAATTACTCCGAACTCTGTGCATGCTAGCCGACTTGAACCACAATAGCCTGAGGCTTGGAAACAAACTCATCTATTTCCATTTTCTAGAAGGCATGACCCTAACAAGGGAATGTTCTGAACAATCCTGTTCACATGCTGGCGGAAACTTGACATGCCAATGTTGTGGAATTTGCGCTCCAGGAGCCCAAAGAGATGAGGGGTGGCAAGCAACCAAGACCAGCTGGCTTGGAGGACCCTTCTTTGGAGGTGACGCGGAGGCGGAGGCGGCGGTTCAAGGTGGAGGTCGAGGAAATTGAGATCGCGATAATGATGACGTATGATAACGGAACACGAATTGCAATGGTCTGGCGAACAAGCCGGACACCTTCAACGGAAGCCAGAAGACTGGGAAGCCTGGTGGAAGCAAATCAGGCTGAACATCTTTGCGAACCACTACAAAAAGCTCTGATCAGATCGAGCAAAAATCACATTTGTCCTATCCTACATGCAGGGCGGATCAGCCAGAGTGGGCCGAAGCCTATCTCGAGCACTGATTTTGCACGCGCAGATTGGAGTACTTTTCAAGAGCGTCTGGTCAAGCAATTCTCGCACAACCGACACTCGGACGCACTGCAGAAGCTGAAGGAGCTGAAGCAGGGAAATATTAGCGTCCGAGAGTTCAGAACACGCTTCAAGATGTATGCCTCCCGCACAGGGTGATGGCGCACTGCAGGAGCAGCTCGATGAGCAGTCAGTGATTCTCATTGACTACCTCGACAAAGCACTCTAGAAGCGAGTCTCGACGCGGTCTGGAGTCGAGAAGATGTTCCGAAATGATACTTGGCATATATGCGCATCGCCGAGAACTTGGACGAGAACCAGAAGGCACTACCAGCGGAAGAACCTCGCGGGCAGTCAGTCCCACAAGCCGGCTTCCAAGCCACAAACTCAAAGTCAAGCGCCGGCAGCGCTCTTCACAAACCCAAGCCGCCTCAACAAGATCATCGAGATGGAACTGGCATAACTCTACGGAGGGCCAGCCAACCGATGAACCTAGACAGGGCCCGAAAGGAAGGGCTTTGTTTCAATTGCCATCAGAAAGGACACTTGTCGCGCGACTGCCCTATGCCGAAGCAACCTCGTCAGTGCGTTGCATCTCCACAGACCTTCCTGATGAGAAGGACGATAAGCCCAAGCCGTCGTTGGCTTAAGCTAACTCGTTCCTCGATAATTGGAGGAACGCATTCATTGCGTAGTCGAGTCCTCGTTCATGAAACTTCTCAAGGGTTTTCAGGTGGCTCAAGCGAAAGCACAGACGTGAAGAGCCTAGAAACATTTCTCAGCTACTGTTGTACCATAGTGTTAGACAAGTCATCACAATGTTATTTTGAAGGGCGTCTGCTGAGCAGCGCGCGGTTCAACACCGTGTTTAATTCCCCGTTTATTACCAGGAAACACGTCTGCACTGATAGTAGAGAAAGAACCTGTGCCAAAACCCAAATGGGTGAGAGAAGTCCCGTAGACTCCAGCGTGGGATCCATCAGTGGACCACGTGACAATGCCGAAGCGGCTGTTAAGATTCTGGAAGGATAGGTGCATGCAAAGCGTCAAGTAGATGCTACGCTAGTAAGCGCTCAAAATATTGCTTCTACGTCACGCGACGAAGCAACTATATACCTTTCAGAACTAAAACGCTGCTCGAGATATATTCGAGGCTGTAAAGGCAATCAGATTGATGCTCCGATGATCGCCACTACATTGGACTCCTCTGAATCCTTTTTGGTAAAAGCTCTGCTAGACTCCGGATGCACTGGATCGTCGATTAATCAGACATTTGTACAGGAACATGGCATTGCGACGATCAAATTTCCTGTTCCAATCCCAGTGTACAATGCCGACGGCAGTCATAATGTCGGAGGTCCGATCACAGAATGTGTTGATCTCAGAGTTAAGATTCAGGATCACATGGAATGAATGTCATTCGCTGTTATAAACCTGGGGAATACTTTCATTCTCCTCAGTTATGAGTGGTTGGAATTATACAACCCATCAATCAACTGAAAAGATTGCACACTCCAGTTCTATAAATGCCCAGCCACTTGTGATTATGTACAACGCCTAATTGGCATTGAGGATGATGAACACGAAATCCTGAATGATCCGGAGGCTCATCTTGAGGAGGGGAACAAATCTTCGCTGACTGGCAACGCTACGTCACAACAGGCGGCGCTCACATCCGTGCTAAAACCAACGTGGCTATGGATCTGGCAATCGAAGAAAACGCTAAGAAAGCAAAGAAACCCTTCAAGGAACTCGTCCCTGAGCACTACCATGAGTACAAGGACGTTTTTGCTAAAGAAAACTTCGATTCACTGCTGAACGACGCCCGTGGGATCACGTAATTGAGCTAACGCCAGGCGCTACGCTGGTGGGAGGAAAATTATACCCTCACACGCTAGATGAACAGAAAGTGCTGAATGACTTCTTAGAAGAGAACCTTCGATCCGAATGTATCCGCCCTTCTAAGTCACCCTGGGCAGCTCTGTTCTTCTTTGTCAAGAAAGATGGCTCGCTTCAACTAGTACAGGACTACCACAAGCTTAACAATTTAACGATCAAAAATCGTTACCCACTTCCTCTGATCCAGGAACTAGTAGACAAGCTAAAAGGGTCCAAGTACTTCACGAAGTTAGATATTAGATGGAGCTACAACAACATTCGAATTAAGGAAGGCGACGAAGAGAAGGCGGCGTTTATAACAAACTGTGGACTCTTCAAACCTCTAGTCATGTTCTTTCGGTCTCACCAATTTGCCAGCCATGTTCCAAATAATGATGAACAACATCTTCCGAGATCTGATCCAGGAAGGACACGTGATGGTCTACATTGACAACATCATGATCTGTATCAAGGATCTGGAAGAACATCGTCGCATTGTGCAGCGTAGTCCTGAACGTGATGCGGGAACACCGGTTGTATCTCAAAGCAAAGAAGTGCAAATTCGAACGGCTCGAGATCAAGTACCTCAGCATGATCATCTCTGAAGGACAAGTCCAGATGGATCCTGTCAAAGTAGAAGGCGTCAGGAAATAGCCGAAGCCCAGGTGCA
This sequence comes from Terana coerulea, assembly GCA_024811115.1. Classification (NCBI taxonomy): domain Eukaryota; kingdom Fungi; phylum Basidiomycota; class Agaricomycetes; order Polyporales; family Phanerochaetaceae; genus Terana; species Terana coerulea. Next base: position 5,489 of record JAKOGH010000072.1, read on the forward strand.
AACGGGACATTCAGGCATTCCTCGGCTTTACTAACTTCTACCGACAATTCATCAAAGACTTCGGCAAAATCATGAAACTGCTCACTTCCCTCACCGGCAACGCCACGCTTCATATGGAATCCTGAACAAGCCAAAGCCTTCAAAGAACTCAAGAACCGCATCTGTTCTGCTCCAGTCCTAGCAATGCCCATGGACGAAGACAAGTTTCGGATTGAATGTGACGCTTCTGACTTCACCTATGGTGCAACCCTCAAACAACACCAGGACGGCAAATGGAAGCCTGTTGCATTTCTCTTTAAAGCATTCACAGCCACCAAGCGCAACTACGAGATCTACAATAAAGAACTCATGTCTATCATATCGGCACTTGATGAATGGCGCCAGTACCTAATGGGCGCTCGGCAGGACTTCGAAATCTGGACAGATCACAAGAACCTAGAGTACTTCCCGGAAGCCACAGAAGCTGAATCAATGGCAAGCCTGATGGTGTGCCGAACCTGCCGAATACCACTTCCTTCTCCAGCACAAACCCTGGTCGGACCAACGGAAAGGCAGATGGACTTTCATGACAATCTGGATATGAGAATGGGAAAGATGATAACACAGACATTATAGTATTAAAACCAGAACACTTTCGTGCACTATCCCTATATAGTATAGATCAGCACATGCTCGATGGACCAGCCATGGAATGGCTAGTAGATATTAAAAAGCACAAAGCCAATAAAGACAAAGTAGTTATGGTAGCGCTAACAAAGAAGGAGACAGACTGGAAGGAAGACAAAGAAGGATTAGTCACATGGAAAGATCGCATCTACATCCCCATACATCGGAAACTTCGCAAACAGATCATCCAGCACCACCACAACTCATACCTCGTCGGACATCCAGGTCAACACAAGACCCACGAGTTGATCACGCGCAACTACTGGTGGCCACGCATTCGCGGAGACATTAGGAAGTACATCGAAGGATGTGTCCACTGCTAGAAGACCAAAGTTCACACCAGATCCAAACTCGGCCCGCTTCACCCGAACGAAATCGCCTCTTGACCCTCAGGAGATCATCTTTGTCGACAAAATCGGTCCACTCCCCCCCGTCGCTAGGATTCGACACCATCATCATGATTGTCTGTGTGTTCTCCAAACAGATAATCTGCATCCCCTCCACTATTGAACTCAACATGCAAGGATGGAGCAAAATCCTGCATGACCATGTTGTCGCCCTATCACGGCATCCCACGGAAGATCGTTAGCGATCAAGGAGCAGAATTCAAGAACGAGTACATATCTGAACTTTATAAGTCTCTGGGAATCGAAGCCAATGCATCCACAGCCTATTATCCGTAGACTAATGGTCAGATGGAACGGATTAACGCTGAAGTCAAATAGTACCTCTGACTCTTCATCAACTACTGACAATCTGATTGGGCCGAGTGGCTACCCCTTGCATCATTTTCGTATAACGACAAGGTCAACAGCTCCACTGAACAAACTCCATTCTTCGTCAACAAAGGCTACCACCCTAACTCCCGGAAATGAACCCTACCGGAGTAAGAAGGAAACCGTGAGAGACTTTGTAGATCGAATGAAATCAGTGCAAGAAGAAACGCAGGCAGCTATTGGATTAGCATAGGAGACGATGAAGCGCTTTCATGACGGGCGGAAGGGAAAACACGTGAATACAAGCCAGGAGACCTCGTATGGCTTGAAGGGACCAATATCACCACAGATCGACCAATGAAGAAGCTTGACAACAAGCGCTATGGCCCGTTCAAAGTTAAACAAAAACATGGCGCCTCTACTTACCAGCTCGAACTCCCTAAAGTGTGGAGAAAGATCTATCCCACGGTCAATGAGATGTGGCTCTTACCGTTCGAGAACCCTTCTTTGAATCCCAGGCACATGAACCCAAAGTATCCAATCTAATTGATGGACAAGAAGAACATGAGGTCACAGAGATCCTAGATGCCAAGTTGGATAAAGGAATTCTCAAATACAGGGTTCTACGGAAGCATGAAACCGGTCCACGCAAGTACACATGGGAACCACAATCCAACCTTACCCATTGCCAGGATCTCACCGACGCCTTCTATAAGCACGTACCAGGTGCCCCTTGTTCTTTGACTATTCGAATTCCCCCTGTTGCATTCCAACCCAACACCAATCAGTTCATCGGACATATCGGTTCAAGGCTATACAATTGGGAAATAGGTCGTACAGATCAAGATGCCGAGTTCCACAGATCACACGGACGTGATCCTTAGAGAGGGGTTATGTTATGAACTTCTGGGCATCTCTAGGGTATTCTTTTCATTTTCCATTGTCTTCTACCCCTATCTATTGTTCTTTCATCAATACTCGTGGTTTCCGTATGTTTCTCTATTGTTCTGGACCGCTCTAGTACATACACGAGGATACTGGGTGGTACTGTACAGGTTAGGACTACACATTTATAAGTAGCTACCATCTGCAACAGAGAAAGCCAGTCTCGAGCTGGTCTGTTCCTCAGCTAGTTACTCGGAGACTGCACCACTAGTTCCGTCCCAGTTGAGAGTGTCGCACCTGGTACAGTTGTACTAGTTGTTGTTGACATTACGACGATTGCTATGGTGTGAGGCCCGTGCCTTAGTCTGTGGCCACCTTCACCGCCTGCACACTGGTGTGTTGTAGGCCTAAGTTGCGCGTCGAGAACAAGATGGAATGCTGGAACATAGTGTGACTGGGGCTTGGCTACACGACAAGACGGCGAATGTGCTTGTCTGCACGATGGAAGCATATCTTCGGTACGTATTGTCTGTGACATTGTAAACACAAACGGAAGAGGGTTTAACAACCTTGCGTCACTGCCAATTTCACCGGCCGAAGAGGAGCTCGATGCGTCAGACGCATGCCGCCACGAAGATTAAACACATCGGCATTTGTCTTCTGCAGAAACGCTGTGCAGCCCTCACTAATTGTGAAAAACATTACTACACAAGGGACAATATGATAGAGAGCAGAGACATACCAAGCATAGGTCATAGTGAATTATTCCTCCAATCTATATCGCCCGCTCTCCACACCCATTCTATTCACACCTGACACTTGCTTCTTCCATGTAGCACCCTTTCGTCATCCAAGCCCACCATTGCCCCGTGTGTCCCGCCCTTAAACGCCGCTCTTCAAAACTGTTGTATCCCTCTTTCGCCTTATCGGTGCTGCGGCTGCGAAGCGTACTATGTCCAGCGCGTCCCTTGATGCCGTGCTTGGGGGTGACACGCCGTTCGATGCCAGAGTTGGCATTCAGCTCGGGCTCTACGGCAGTTGTATGTCAGATACAACTCAAATATGGGTGGAGAGAGAGAAGGACGCACCGAATGGGACTCGCTCTGACTCGACCTGGATGTGAGGCCGCTCGGCCGCTCTCAAAGTTGGCTTTGGCGTCTCACAGATGGCTTAGCCTTCATTGCAGTTACACATCGACGTTTTTTATGGCGATGAGACGAGGGCAAGACATGTGAGGCCCTTATGCCAGGCTTTGACTTGTTCGAAGGGATGGTCGTGGAATTCACGTTCACGTGACGTGGCTGCTCACGTTTGGTAACGTTTCTCACACTTCGTCACAGCACGTCACGTCACGTCACACGCTGTGATAGAACGTTACCGAACGTGAATACTGCGTACTATGCACCTAAATTTTAGCATAAATAGCTCCATATTTGAGGCTTCTATAGCCAAGGAAGCAGCCATGATGCATGTGTTCTAGATTGACCTCTCCGGCATGTTCACCGAGCGCTTTCCGTAAGCGGCAATCGACACCTTTCAAGTCAAACACGACCAAACATCATGATGTGCCGCTGTCATGCCATGTACTTACCACGCGTACCGTAGACTCGTCTCCATCTTAAACCTTCCGTTGAAGGTAAAAATCCAATTTATGACATACAAAGAGTGTTCTTTCGAAATATCAAGTGTTGGAATTAGATCCCCCGGTTCCCAGAGCCACATTTCTGAAGGTATCTTCCGAGTCGAATGATCATGATCAGCACTACGTATACCATCTGTGCATCTCCGAGTCGCACTGCCACGCATTCTTCAAGACATTCAGGAGCACCGTGCGTCACAATAAAGGGCTTCAACGGACTCAGGCTAGAGCATACCAGCTCGCCGTGCATCTCCTGGGCCACTGTAAAATACTCTTCTGATCGTGATCCAAAATCTATAATATGGACGTGAATGTAAGATGAGTAGTTAACAGTAGCAACACAGCTCAGGCGGTGTGCCGCAGGCCTTGCTAATAATGGTGCACACGTGTGCATGTCACAGAGGGTCTAACCGAGATTCGCTGGGCTCTGTGACTAGCGACAGCCCAATGTGCGATGGTAGCTCGCAAATTCTCTGTTTAGCGTTGCTAAATATCTTGTACTGTCGCTCTTGTGCTAAATTCTAATTTATGACTTTAATCTTGGATTACCGCGATACTTGTAAACACAGTTGCACATAAATATACATGACATGAAGCATATGTTGCTGGATAGCTGAAGACCCCTTCATCAAGCCCAAATAGAACCCCCTTCACCGTTCCTACATTGCTTAGAGTTATACAGAGACTACAGTACAGCCGCCATTCTCGCAGGATTCGGCACACTACCGAGCTCAAAAGTGTCGCCGGTCCATGCCCATACGCGCACGTTTGACCTGTCCGGCTTCAATGCCTCAACCCGAAGAATGAGGCGCGCAAGGGTAATCGCAATAAAGCCCCATACATTGCTAAGATGAGTGATAAGTGTATATGGTACCAGGAATAGCGCCAATGAACACTTACAACACTACCAAGAACACTGTTTGCGGCTAGCCCCAAGCACTGATATAGCATAAGAAGTATCAATAGAGCGTTCAAACTCACAGGTGCAATCGAGCTAAGCAGAAGGTTCAGAACGCGCAGACCTTCGGACACATGCTTGATCAGCGTTTTGCAGTGCCGTTATTAAAAGCCCTCGACGCACCGAAAATGCCCTAAGAGGATTCCATTAGACTGATGTGATTCATTAGTAGATATTGTCAAGTGTACGTACAGCAAACCAGATTGCCCCGTCACGGCGCAGCGACGCAATTACATCTCCTGGGTGACGGTATGGACGATCAAACGAGTTCATCACAGCAACAGCAACAGCAAATGTGTCAAAGGCCACCTGGGAGGGACGTCAAATAACCGTATTCTATAGCCAGTGTGAAGGGGGAAAGCCATACCAGACAGGCCCAAAAGCCCTTGGCTACATTAGGCTGATGGACAAGGAGGCATGTATCCATAATGTCGAAGTAGATTGTGAACCCTGAGACGTTATCAGCACAGACATCATTATCACTTCAGGGACATACTACGATATTCCACAACAGCGTTTATCCCAAGAACGATGGCAGGAATATAAGTCGCAATCAGTATAGCAACCAGTATTATCAAAGCACTTTTTCTATGATCCCAAAGTGCGTAGTGATGGAATGTCATATACACTATAGTGAGACGTCAGTGCTATCTCTTGCGAGCATGACAGTACTCACCATTGGTAGAGATGGAGAACACCATCGTAAGAATGAAAAGAACGACCACAAAGGACATGCATCTGCAGCTGTACTGTCAGGCAGTGTACACAGCTTCTTGAGCACCTCAACGTACGCCTGTTACTAGATTGTAAGCGACAAGTACTGAATATCACGAGGTGAAATCTTACAGCATCATCAAGCCTTGGACGGTAACCACTGAACACTATGTGAATATGCAGATATTAGTATTACGACGAGGACACAGAAACCAGCCAGGGCTTACTGTACGCAACATATATAAGGCTACCCTCAATTCCGTACCGACTGGCGAAGTAAAAGCCTTCGTGTAGTCCAGCTTTCTGCGCCAAATAATTGTGACCTCATCACCAAGGGTCAGCATGTGGTCGTATAAAGCACACGCCAGCGCGGACACTACATGCATTAGTGTCAATGGGATGAAGTGTACGAAGTAGGGAGACATGCTGAAGCGGACCTTGTAGGTATCGAGTCAAGGAGAGTCCGTTAAACGCTGATGAGAGTACTGCATGCTTCACCGAGGCAATTCCGGAAGGATCCATGGCATGGAAGGCTAAGGTCGTGCTTACCTTGTCGAGGGCTCGCCCATTATAGGGGGACACTTATATAGACCGGCGAAAATTCTTCCAGCATCTTTGTCATCACAAGATGGTAGACCAACAAGGGCCGCCTGCCTGACAGCTGAGAAGTAGGAACAGCTTGGGAGTGCATCCGTATCCCATCAGCTCTAGTTTCTGTCAACTAGGAGCTATCGCAGAGAACACTCAACCAACTGTTAGCCACTAGATGCCGTTGAGATGGTAGTGACGCGCACGTTTGGCCCAGGTACTATCTGGCTACAGCGTAGCATCTGCGCTCATTGATCATCTACTGCATCGCTGAGTGGCTTCGTTTAGGGACATTGCGGCACCGGCGAGTTTTCAATAGTGCGGCTGGGAATGTCCAAAACCTTGACTCTGTATCGCTCGTTTCTGTGGCACACCATGCGATTGAGCGAAGAGACTGCAACGACACAGGTACGCAGATATCTCGGTGACATACCTCGACTACATAGAGATTCCATCGATGGATTCTCATGTACTTCAAATGGCGTTGTTCGTGGCAGGTACACGAAGTGGTAAGAGCCCATTGGTCAATATGTCCGCCTTAGAGCCTAGACTGGCGTACACTCGTGACTCGGGACCTGGACTGTGCCTATTATACGCCAATTCTTCTTGGAGTTGAACACCATGCCGTTGGAAGGTCACCCCAATAGAGTTCGGTGGCAACTTGAATTTTCCGCTCTCTGGGCTGTTGGCCAGACCCTGCTGGATGACATCTTCTCGTCCTTTTCAGGGGCTTGTGCCGGTACTGCCACTAAAGGGGCTTCTGAAAACTCTACTTTCAACGCCGCGGTTCGCGGTCCTTCGCAATATATAGTTACGGACCTCAAGTATTGGAATGAATGGCGAGCGCATGGTTATCTCATGTCCACAGAGTTTGCGTTCAAACAGATCCGGATGAGCTTGCAAGGCTGTGTCCCGATTGGCTGTGGTACTCGGCACCGCGACAGAACCACCTGAACACGGGGAAAGCGCGGTAACAATGCCGCTGGAGATGAGCGTGATAACTTCAGACGGAGCTTCATCGAGCGTCTATCGGGTAATGTTGAGTAGCCGGATGCAGACGCCAGTGACGGTGTGGGTAGCATTGAGTTGGTTTCGAACGATGAACCACCACGACTTGACCATGACCACCATGACGGGCTTCCATAAGTAGCCCCGTTCATTGCCACACCTCGTCAATGCAGGATGATCCAAACCCACGGCCGTCCGACTTGCATTACAGATATCTATCACATCTGTGCCTCGCGTATCGGTCCGTTCGCCCTTTTGAGCAACGAACACTTCAAAATCTACTCATCAAGTGCTTCAGACCTTCTCAGCCATGAGCAGACAGCTCCAGACTTGCTTCTGCCTCGCATTCATTCATTCGTGCAGCACGACGACGTTGGCATGTACTTCTCGGCGAAACGCGGAGTGGAGGCATGAGGCCGCAACCCGTGCACAGTTTGCGTGAGCAGTTGTATATTCGCCACTTCAGCATACTTATGAATACTCTGTATCGTTCAGATGGCTCATTCCACACATACGCTGCTGGGACAAGTAGAAATGCCGTTCTATGATATTCAACCGGCGGGACCGAAGCTCAGATTTGGTGAGTCCATGGTTTATTACTATCATGTGGAACAAGAAGTTGGTACCATCTATAGTTCCCGGTAGCTTAAGTGACCACACCCAACACCCGCCATATGAAGCCCATGATACACGAAGCTTCGCGCGATGCGGTGTTTTCACATTAGTACTCTGCGATCCAGACTGCTGGAAGATTCTATCTGCTCATTTCGCGGCTGTGATGCATCCAGTCTTTCTGTTGGGCCAGACAAGGCACAGAAACCGCAAGCCTTTCACCGGCATCTATGTATGTTGCCTCATCCGAGCTGAATGCTGACTTGTTCGTCCAGTATTCGAGTGTTACATGCAAGGCTTCTTCTGGCGTCATGCTATTGCGTCGCGCCATAAGACAGTGGCTGCTCATGAAGCATGCCAGGACGCCGTTCTCTCCCTTCGCCCTCTATATCAGCCGTGTCACGGTGTAGCATCCGCAACCATAATTGCCTTTACCATGTCCTCACCGGAGCGTCCTGACCACTCCAGCGTGAAGTCGGACGTGGCAATCAACATGATCGATGTTTCCAACCTACCGTTTGAGGACAAAGCCACTCGTCCTCCCTCGCAAAGGTCTGCAATTTTGGCTGATATTTCTTGCGATATGTGTGTCGCTGTTTCTTTCGGCACTTGACTATGTGAGTACGTGCTGTAGGAGCTGAATGCATGTATACTTATTGGTGATAGACGGCCGTCTCCACAACTCTTCCTACCATCGTGAATGATCTTCACGGTGACAACTTTGTGTGGATTGCCTCGTCGTATGCTCTTGCCTCGACCGCTCTACTTCCCGCTACCGGAGGTATGGCTGAGGTAAGTAGTTAACCCATCATGTGGGGCCGGTAATTAGTCAACATTTAACCCTAGATTTTTGGCCGCCGATCCACCATGCTCGCGGCTCAAGCCATCTTTGCACTTGGGAGCGGTCTCTGCGGTTCTGCTCGTAGCATGAATTGGCTCATTGCTGCGCGAAGTAAGCACTCATGCTTTCGTCTCTTGCAGTGTTCTCATCGCCAGATATATAGCCATTCAAGGTGCGGGTGGTGGTGGCTTGTTAGCCGTGACGAGCATCATCATCTCCGACATTGTGCCCTTGGCTGAGAGGGCTACGTATAACGGCCTCATTGGAATGTGAGTCAATCAATCATGTTACGTGTCTGACAGTTGTTTGACGGTTACTCAGGACTTGGGGTGTTGCGTGTGCTATTGGGCCGGTTGTAGGCGGAGCATTTGCGCAGAACGGACAGTGGCGCTGGTTGTTCTGTACGTCTTTCGAATTGGCCCACTGCCCTACGTTCGCTGCTCATTCTATGACACAGATCTCAACCTGCCCCTCACAGGCATTGCTATGGTACTTGTTATCATGTTCTTGAATCTCAAGACTCCTCCTGGGTCTTTTCGCGAGAAGGTCTCTCGAATGGACTGGATGTACGTGCATGCTAGCATCAGACGGGGTTAATATTGACTACGACACCAGAGGCAATTTCCTAGTAATATCCAGCTCTAGTGCATGCATCATTGCGTTGACTTGGGGAGGCGTACGATTTCCTTGGACCTCTGCAAATGTCCTCGTTCCGCTGACGATGGGCCTGGTCGGCTTCGCATTCTTTTTGTTCTATGAGGCAACATTTGCCAAGGAGCCTTTGGTGAGTCTGCCCGTTAGTTTGCTGGATGAGGCCTTGCAACTCATCATACCTGAACCACCCCAGATACCTATCATGCTCGTTTCAAACCGAACAAGTCTCAGCGGGTATGTCATCTGATCCATCAATGGGCGGTAGCATACTGACAGGTACCACAGTTACATCCAAACTTTCATTGGTCCTATAATTGTGATCTCAACGATCTGTGTGTCCAACGCATCCTCACCGTTTTTGACATTCTGACATAATCCTATGACAGTTTTTCTTCCGGTTTACACTCAGGCTTGCAAGGGCGCGCGCCCTATTCGGTCGGGAGTCGAGGCCTTCGGACTTGCTATGACACTTGGCCCATCCCTTGTCCTTGCTGGGGTCTCGATTTCCATCACCAAGGTGTACCGCGTGCAGCTCTGGGCGGCGTGGTGCTTTACTATCGTTGCAATGGCAACGATGTCTACCCTGCGCGTTGACAGCCCGCTATCTCAGATAGTAGGATATCCCATCTTCCTTGGGGTCGGTGCTGGTATGTTCTATGCAGCGACGTACTTCCCGGTCCTGGCGCCACTGCCCATCTCAGAGAACGCGCACGCACTCGCGTTCTTCGCCTTCTGTCGCTCCTTCGCCGGCGTGAGTGGTGCATCATCACGATGTGGATACTAGACTGACCAGAGTCTGCGCAGGTATGGGGAGTGACGGTTGGCACGGCCGTCCTCCAGACGCAGCTAGTCAAGCGGCTCCCGTCGGAGTTCCTGGCCGAGTTCCCTGCAGGCGTTGCCATCGCTTACTCTATCATCCCTACCATCCCGGAGCTGCAGGAGCCGTTCCGCACAGAAGTTCGCGACGCATTTGCCTCGAGCGTCGCGGTTATCTGGCAAGTCATGGCAGGCATTGCTAGCATTGGCCTCATCGCTTCGCTGTTCATGAAAGGGCTGCCGCTGCACACAGAGGTGGATAGGAAGTGGGGCTGGAAGGCGCTGACGCTCGTAGGAAAGCCAGTCCCGATGTAAGTCTCAACAACATGTCACGACTGCCGATGTAAGCTACGCTACCGTTGTATGTCTCCCTTCTCATTCCCCGTTTGTTGAATTCCCGTTTGTTGAATTTTGTATTTGTGCTCAACAAGTCTACTGCTTATGCATTATTTGTTGTCTGTTTGTTAATTACATGCACGCAATGCTACATCTGCACCGAATGCACTCTTGCGCGGTACAACTTGAAACAGCTCAACCTCTTGCTCGCCGCAATACCGAAGTACCATGAGGCTCGCACTACGATGGCGCCGAGTATTCACATGGTACGACTTGGCCAGCGTTGCGGTGAACACAGCGTCGACCAAGACATAATGAGTCCTACACATGTAAGAGCATGATTATTCAACCACTTGCTTCTGCCGCCGTGACGAACGTGACCTACTTCGGCAGTGGTTGAGTTCTGCGGGGGTTCTAGAATCCTCGGGGAGGAACTCATTCAGCACTCGGTCACAAATCAAGAGGCCATAAGGTTTTGTTCACATGCATGGAGCATACGCCCGGCGGTTCCAATACAACAGCACAACAGCATGGCGTGAGACCCTCGCTTTCAAATCATGTCCCGGTCCAAGTATATCGCTGCAGATCCTTTCAGCACTGATAACAAACCTCTGTCGCAAACCTTCAAACTGGGGGAAGACATAGGGAGTGTGTGCTGAGCTTTACCTAAAAGTGGGAATGAGGCTTTTGCACGACACATGAGACAACTGGATCCTTGTAATCTTGGGCTATTTACGTACCGCATAAAATAGTGTACTTCGCAAAGCGGCGAAGACCAGGCATAGTTTGGATGGATACGGTGGGAACATTATTCGCGTCGCTCTTATCGTAGCAGTCAGTAGGGCAGTTTCTGCACCTGACCCATAAGCCATGCTAAGGTCAGACAGCCAGCTTGATTGTACCATCTCATTGCGAGTATGTCAATAAACGTGAGAGAGTGCGCACCTTATGGGCAAACAAGCTTCGTTCGCGTCAGATATGCTTATATGACAGGTGATTTAGCTGCAGACCTCTCGTTACAAAGAGAGCCCGCGCCGGGAACTCCGTGCATAGCCGCTGTAAACCATCGATGCATCGCGTGAGGGAATGAAACAAATACCAAGCAGCGTCAAGAAGCTGACGAGAATGAAATACGCCGGAAGCTTCGGGTGCGGCGAACAGAGCTCATATCATTACATCCCACGTGCGATGTAGATGTCTGTGGCGTGGTATCTTGAGCAGCTTCAGAGAAGTAACCTTACGCCTCGTGACAATACGCTACTTACCCACAGGTCATTTGTAGTACGGCTGTTCCGCCGTCTCGATCTGGAAGTGTGAAGACTAAATTCTTCTGGTTCACTCTCGTGCCGTTTGACGGGTCACGAGGCAAAGAACCTCACCTAAATACTCAAAGTTGCGTGAATTGCAGTGTTCAAAACGAGCGAAAAACTAGAGTGTCTACCTTCGCAACGCGACACTGGTACCGGGTTTGCGTGGAATACGTGTTCTATGGGGCAAACGGCAGATTATGTACAACTGGTTGCGATAGTACTGCACTTGCGCTGCGTGTTTCGTTGCGGTCAGTTGCATTGAAGTGAGGGTCCTTGAGCTCCGACTTGGCCGGTTGACCGCCGAAGCGACCTTCGGCAAGGTCCGAGTGATCCCACGCCACGTATTCGGCCCGCCCATCCGAGTCACTCAAACGCCGTCACGGTCGTCGCCCTCAGAGTCACATTGCCTTCTCTGCTCAACGCTTCTGCTATATCTTTGTTGTCGCCGCTGAATTGCTGGCATATCTGACATTTAAGGTATGATACAAGATGCGCTCGCAGGCCTCAATATTCAATTTCCGCTTATCGCTCACCTGCTCACTTCCGATGAGTCCCAGCGCGGTGTCGGCGTAACAACGGCGTAACGTCGACTCCACATTCACCGCGACTTTGCTGTAATTCCCGTAGTCCTCCTCGTGAGTTTGGTGCATCGCATAGTTCTGAAGATATGTCAGTGATAAGCGGCGTTACATGGAAGACGATATTTGGGGCACTTGACGTTTGGGAAACCAGTAAGGAGACTTTCCAACACGGCTCGAGCACCCTCAAGGAGCTAACAAGTTATTCATGGACACAGACTCTGAACTCTACTTTCGGCCTCGGGCCATTTCATACCAGCCCTTACGTGGCCACGGGCTGTACAATGAACCCGGTTGGGCATTTACACGATAGATCCCCACTCTACGTAATTGCACTGTTTCCGTTGTTCGGTCGGCATCGGGCGCATCCCAGTGACGAACCGACCGCAACGTTTGGACACCGCCTGGGCTCTTCAAGTGCAACTACGCGGACTGAAAGCCCTTGATGCAGAAGGCAGTTCTAACAATTCGCCCTTGGACGGCATTCTCGCCCACGGGGAACGCACGCTTTGTCCTGAGGAGAAGAGGGCCGTTGGCTGCCGTCTGTTGCTTGACATGCTGGACCTGCTCGTCATCTACGCAAAGGTCGCTGGTGATATTTGGGTGGACGAGATGGTAAGCAATGCTTTACATCAGCTGGCACTGTAAAGGCTGACAGTCGCAAGCTTAGACTTTTCTGTACTGCTCACACATGGACCGTGCGGCCGCAAGCAAGGGCAACACCTGCCCCTTCTCAATGCTTCTTCTACGTCATGAGCGTCTTGTGCGTGTGCAAAGCCATACAGTTTTCTGAGCAGTCTGACCCTAAACACAGCAAAAAGCAGGAACAAGCATTCCTCTGTGGCTTGGGACTCGGAAGGCTTTGTCAGCGCCTTGAATGATCGAGGCAGACGACACTCAGCTTAGAGCCGCTGCGTGTGTCCTCATGTGGGCGAGCACCACATGTGGCGGGCGAGTACTATCACCCTGTCATTTTTGTGTAAATGTTGAGCCTGATACAGTGCTTGCTCGTCTATGCGCTCACTTGCCACGAGTTTCAAATATCGTCCATGTCTCCGGAAGGCAAGGCTACATCGCAGATTCGAAAGCAAGGTACAAACGTGGCTGGTGCGTGGTACAGGCGTCGATGAGTGATGTTAGCTTACGCCGAGCCCAGGCTATTCCTTCAACGACACCACGATAAAATATGAAAAGCAATCATGTGTGGCCTCGCTCTTCGATAATGGCGTGGAACTGTCCACCACAACGGGGCAGACGCTTGCTTCTAGGACCAGGGCCTTCGACGATCTGCGTCACGACCGTGCAACGGAAATGGATCCTACGGCCATCCAGGAGCACATCGAGTGTGTCTTCACTGATCCTCCGCATCAATATCTTCGCCATCCTCAGCTTAATTATGACTCCGCTGAGTCCAATGCCGTGACCCTCACTCGATGTACATGGATCCTACTATTAGTAACTATTGAAATACTCAAGCTTTAACATGGTAGAGAGAAACCAGCCACAGACGCGTTACGAATAGTAGAGCCATGTCTAGTTAACACCTCGAAGCTTTCAGCCAATAGTTTCCATAGTACTTAGTGAAGATGTGAGTAGCAAGCCATAGCAACATTCCAGGTTCACTCGTGAAGTCGTCGGTTAACCATGTACGTAATTCTCATAATATGACATTAATACCGTTGATTGCACATGCAATGGTTATAATACACCCCATTGGTGAGTCTCTATGCTACAGTTGAATCTCGCTTGCTTCCACGGTCGCAAGGCACAGCGAGCTCGAGCATCACAAGCCAATGTCAGCAAATGTGCGCGCTGAGCCATCGTTCTCGTTCTCATCCGCAGCGCCTTGGGCAGTAGCAGCCGCACTGCCAGCCTCTGGGCGGTGGTCAAGTTTCTTCTGTTCCTCGGATTGGATGGTGACAGCAGCGTCCTTGGTTACCTGACATTCATGTAGTGAGGTTTCATAGCATAAATATAACAGAAATTGCGGCATACCGTCTCATCGGCGCGTTTATCAGCTACGCTCTGCGCCTGAGCGGCCAACGATTCAGACGGCGGCCGGTAGCCAAGAGTCTTCTGTTCTTCGGATTGGAGGGTGCGTGCCTCGTCGGTGGTGATGGTGTTAAGGTTGATGGCGGAGCCCTCAGATTGACTGGCTCGGCGTTGGCTCTCGATCTTCTTCGCGTCCTCAAGAGCGGCTTTGGCAAGGGTGGCAGGATCGACGCCCGCAACCGCACTAGGGTGCTTCGCTGCAGCGGCCTGAGCTGCAGCTGCGAGCGAGCCGACTGGTGGGCGGTAACCCAGGGCCTTGTGTTCCTCAGACATGAGTTTGCGGGCCTCGGCTGGAAACGAGGTTTGCACGAGGTTAATGTATAATACATGCGAGTGTGAACCTTCTCCACTAACCTTCACCGACGAAGTTCAAGTCGATCTGGCTTGCAGCACCGGTCTCGAGGTTAGCCGCGTCCTCAAAAGCCGCACGTTGTAGATCGTGTCCAACGGGCTGTGTAGCTGCGGCACCCTGAGGGTGCTTGGAAGCAGCGGCTTGGGCTTGAGCGGCGAGAGAACCGGGTGGAGGGCGGTGGCCGAGCGCCTTGTGTTCTTCCGACATGAGCTTGCGGGCCTCAGCTGAATACGACACGTGTCAGTCAACGGAGACCGCGGCAGCATAGTCAGCGTACGCACCTTCTCCGATAGCGCTCAAGTCCACACCAGCTCTCCCCGCTCTGCTTTAATACGCTCCGCATCCGCCAGGGCAGCCTGTTGAATCAGGTCTTCGCTGATGTGTGCGGCGGTTTCAGGATGCTTGGCCGCTTCGGCTTGCGCCTCAGCTGCGAGAGAACCCGGAGGAGGTCGGTAACCAAGAGCCTTGTGCTCTGCAGACATCAGCTTTCTGGCCTCAGCTGTGAGTATGCGTCAGATGGGTGCTCATTCAACGCAGTGTTTATGACTTACCTTCGCTGACGTTCTTGAGGTCGATGTTGGGCGCACCGAATCGGCTAGCATCCTGGTGGGCTGAGTGAACGAGAGAAGGAGCGTTTGTGGACATCATCTTGAGAGCGTTGAGATTGAATGTTGGGACGAGTCGCAAAATAGTGAAAGTCGTGGATGGGCGTGGTCGTAAGGGCAATGAGAAGTGGGGCGACACACGAGGTTTTATATCTCCCTCGGCCATCACCCCAAGCTGAGCAGTAACGTCATCTTGCGCCAATAACAGTGGAGACCTCGCTTCCACGGATGGCGAGCAAGGCAGGTGGAGTGTGCGAATCAAGTCCCAATTGGGAATCACCCTTTTTCTCGGCAAAGGCCGGCGCCACAATGGTTGCTTGGGCGCCCATCAATTTGCTCTCGAACCGCAACCACCACCGACCCACCGACCGGCTTGGACGGTAGGAGAATCTCTCTACAGCTCAAAATATTCCGCGCCCAAAGACTGCGGCGTTACAGTGAAGCACGTACGAGGACGTTGACCTTCAAGATGGTATCTGTTGAACGTCCGCGTGAAGCTCACAAGCATGCCCACGTTTTCACTCTACACCGCCTACATGAGTAACTCGGGCTTATGGCACCGATATGGAATGCCCTCTGACTCTCAAAAGTAGTATGTGCTGCATCATATCACTTTCAAGACCCGACTGGGCAATTAGTGCTCTTGGCGACACGTCCGTTCTACTCGAGGTAAGTTGCCTCTCCTCAGTCCTGTCTGTGCCCATGACTGACCGGGCAGTCTGTAGCAAATTCCCATTTCCCGCTTGTATTGCACTTAACGAATGCCGGAGACGCCACAACACCATTCTTTATGTCCCGTCCACATTCTCTTTGGATGCAGTATTTGGTCAGTAAACTCTGAGTCCATGATACGGCTGAAGTGTGCTCATGTGGCTCCAGGAGTGCACTCGGGTGCTTGTGCTGAGGCCGTCGTCACGACAATTGCGAAGGTTAGGAGCGGGGCGGCACGTGTGATTCCTTCATACACAGGACCTATGGGCTCGGAAATATATTGGAGGCGGCAGGACGACTGCTTCTTGATGTACTCGCATGCGATTCGGAGCGTCAAGGATACGGTCTGAGGTGATAGCCATCTGCTGCTTAGCCCTGCTGAATATCGTTCACTCATGTGAAGTTTACATTAAACTAGAGACCAATCAGAATGACAGTGTTCGGGACACCCAACTTTGACCGGTCCCGCTAAACCGTCAATATCGCGGATTGCAACACTACCCATTCGTCCAGCCGTATCTGAGTGTCCGTTCCCTGACGTAAGACTTGATGCTCAGGGACCTCTCGCGCAAATTCCGAGATCGGGAGTTTGAGGTGCAAGGCTGTTACTCCCCAGTACATTACAGCTGCAGCTTACGTGCATTACTTTGGCTGCAGGTTCTTACGCTTTACGTGCCACCACTTTTACCATCCCGAGTCAGACGCTGGCTGTTCCTTTCGCCTACCACGAGGCTCGAACCGCGCGCGATGCCCAGCGCTCGAAGAACGATGAAGGCTTGCTTCGCGTCGATTGAAAGCTTCTGCTCCAAGGACATTCTACAGCATACCTCTTTCTACTAATGTAAGTAAGGACCAATAAACTCCGAGCGCGTGTATCTTGGACGTCCCTGAACTTAGTGACCATCAAGGTTCAGCAGAAACAACGACTATCCCTTACAAATAAATCCCTTACCTCATTCAGGATATTATCTATGACCGGCACACCAGACTACTCCACGGAGTTGAAATATCATTGCAAGCGATAAGCAAGCCCATGAGCAATCCATGAACCGAGCATAACGGGCGCTTCAAGAAAATACAACCTCTGTGGCGTGGCACGTGGTGAGTAGGCACCGCTGGTATTTGTGTGATGCGCACGACTGACCTACTGCAACAGTGTCAGAAATGGCCTCGCAGCTACGCCATGCCGACAGCTTTACCGACTTGCCCTCAATGCCCACTTTCCGAGTCCTAAGTACATGAAAGTTGTCGGCCTATCGAGCGCCCCATAGGGGCATCATCCCCGCTTTACCGACATTGACAGATGCATGTTCTCTTTGGGCCTGAATGCTGAAAAGTCATCACGAGGTGGACACATGTCTAGTACCGGTGCGACCTCGTTCCTCGAATTTACCATCAGCGGCGTCGACCGTGCACAATCAAAAGTCATCGTCCCAACTGCGCTTCGCCCGCGGATCCATCTCCCACTCTCTCTTCTCGGATTTGACACAGCCATGGCAATGATCTCGAGCCAGACTCCGAGCGCCAGGTTACCTTCACAGTCGACTGGTAGTGTCTCCTGCAGTGCCAAGTCCGAAATCGAGACGGCGATAGGGCCGGAAACAGATGGCGGCAGGCCCGAGCTCGCAGCTGCCCCAGAGCGATTATCCAAGGGCCCAAAATTTTGGCTAGTCTTTGCTTCCTTGTGCGTTTCCATGTTTCTTTCTGCGTTGGAGTACGTGAGTGTTATATCCCCACTACCGCCACATAGGCTAATCTCCTACTCTCCAGACGGCCGTCTCGACGGCACTACCCACCATCGTGCACGACCTGCACGGCGGTGACTTCGTCTGGGTCGTATCCGCCTATGCTCTTGCGGCGACAGCGCTGCTCCCTACTACCGGCGCATTAGCTCAGGTGTGCCCTTATATAACGCTTCGTCCCACTGTGCCTTACCCAACCACCGAGTGCAGGTTTTGGGCGGCGTCCGTCCATGCTAGCAGCTTTAGCTTTGTTCGCATTGGGAAGTGGGCTATGTGGAGGTGCAAGAACCATGAATTGGCTGATCGCAGCTCGTAGTACGTGCAACATTTGGTCTATTGAAAGCTATCTCTGACAGGTCTGTTGCTCAGCCATCCAGGGTGCGGGCGGTGGCGCCATCTTGTCTTTGACCAGCATTATAATCTCAGACCTCGTATCACTTAGCGAGCGTGCTGTATACAACGGGTTCATTGGGATGTGAGTCGAAGCAATTAGCGCCATGTCAACTGACCAACCGCTCCCAGGACGTGGAGTGTTGCTGCTGCCATTGGACCTGTAGTCGGCGGAGCTCTTGCGCAACATGGTCACTGGCGATGGCTGTTCTGTACGCTTAATTTCTCGAAGTCATTTGCTACACATTTGACAAGAAGTTCTTCATCGCATAGATCTTAATCTGCCTATTGCAAGCGTGGCTGCCGTTCTAGTCACCCTGTTCTTGAACGTGAAGACACCTCCGGGATCCTTCCGCGAAAGGATTCTTCGCATGGACTGGATGTAAGGATTCTCGTAGAACTCAGCCTTGTCCCAACTAATTACTTCATAGCGGCAATATCCTGGTCATAGGTTGCTCCAGTTCACTCGTGGTTGCTCTCACGTGGGGCGGAGTCCGCTTTCCATGGACTTCAGTGCATGTGCTAACACCGCTCATCATCGGCGCTGGCGGGCTCGTGTTCTTTTTGTTGTACGAGGCCAAGTATGCGACTGAGCCACTGGTGCGCTTTCACCCGCCCCACGTTTTCGACTTTTCACGTCTGAAAATAGGTCCCGTTGGCCCTACTCGCAAACCGCACGAGCTTCAGCGGGTGCGTGTATCATTCATTCATTTAGGCAACTATGCGTATTGACGAAAGTTGATGACATCTAGGTACCTTCAGACCTTCATTGCCCCTATACTCACGTACACCATTCTATGTATGGCCGTTGCCCTAGTAATCTCTGCATTCACTGATGTCACTGCATCTTCAGACTTCGTTCCCATCTACTATCAGGCATGTTGGGGATCGTCCCCGCTTCGCTCTGGCGTGGAGCTATTTGGGATGGTTCTTTCTGTGGGCCCGATACTCATCGTGACGGCCACAACGATCTCCATCACGAAGACGTACAGGGTGCAGCTATGGCTTGGGTGGGCCTTCTACATCGCAGGCATGGGCGCCCTCTCGACTCTGCACGCCGGTTCTTCCATCGCACTTGCTAGCGGCGCACTTGTTCTCCTAGGCTTCGCCAGCGGGATCTTGTACGCATCGACGTACTTTCCTGTCCTCGCCCCTTTGCCGGTATCAGAGAACGCCCACGCCCTTGCGTTCTTTGCGTTCTGTCGCTCCTTCGCCGGGGTAAGCACCGTCCTACATATAATCATTCACCCGGATACGTTGCTTATTAGGTCGTGATTAAGGTGTGGGGCGTCACAATTGGCACTACGGTGCTGCAGGCGCAGCTCGGCAAGCGCCTCCCGACGGAGTTCGTCGACCAGTTCCCTGGCGGCATCTCGATTGCCTACTCCATCATACCGGCCATTCCAAGCCTCCAGGAGCCCTTCCGCACGCAAGTCAGGACGGCGTTTGCCGAAAGTTTGGCGGTGCTTTGGCAGGTCATGGTCGGCATCGCTGGGCTCGGGCTGGTGTGCTCGTTGCTCATGAAGGGTCTGCCGCTTCACACCCAAGTCGATGAGAAGTGGGGGATGGAGCATGATGAAAACGAAAAGGACACTATGCCATAGCGACGATATTACTGGGGCGACAACGCAATGTGCCTTGTTTCGTAGCAAAAGTCGGCTATGTACCTACAACCCGCCGCATTGGTACCGGCGTATTAGTCTTTAGACTGTGCATTACATAAGTACCCACAGCGAGCCTTGAATTGAAGTGTTCATTTGGAATTCGAGTTCGTGTATATTTGACACGCTATTAGGGTCACGGTGAGAGCGATTAACAATGCAAGAACACCAGAACTGTAGAGGAGAGCCAGAAAACCCAACCATGGATGCCAATGGAAGAGCAGAGACTGAGATCAGACAGCGAAACGTCTACAGCAGTAAAGAATGCTGGTTGTCAGACCGCGTGAACACCGCATCACCACGGAGTTCAAGGGGACTAGAAAAATAAGCATTGAAAAATCATGATTGTACTGACGAAACACTCACCGCAGGCAAACCCAGATTTTGGCCTCATGAAAAGTGCTCAAAAGGGTCCGGAAGTTTTTCCTACTCATGACCTTCGAATTCCCATATACGGAAGGTTCTCGAGTCGGTGAATAGGAAAAACTTATAAAGGCTTTTCGGGTACTTTCTATGCGCCCAAAATTGGGCGTTGCCTGCAGTGACTAGGTATCGGACTCATCAGGCTCTTCAACGATTTCAATGCCTTCCTCTCGAGCACGCTCTATCACCCGCTGCTCTTGGGCCTTCGCAAACTCCATGAGTGAGTGTAGAATGTCTCGTTGTCCTGTCGTGCTCGTGAGAAATATGCAATAAAATGTAATCCAGAACATACCTTCGATATAGTGGTCCAGCATCTCGGCAACCTCTGGTCTGATCCCTATCTCTTCCGCGCCAGTGACAGCGACCGACGAGTTGGGCGGCAGCCGCCCCAGCAGGTCTTCCGCCATCTCCGCAAGCACCTCCGTAGCCCACAACTCGTCCTCAGTTGAATATGCAGCCCGCTCGGCATCATCGACGTCATGTCGATTCTGAGCCTCTACAGCCTCCTTGACGGCTGCCCACACCGGCTCCGCGCCCGCTGCATCGCGGCCAACCTCCCATTTGGGGTTCGCGCGCTGCACGCCGCCGATCTTGAGGACAATGGTGTCGTCCGGGTTGTTCGGGAGCGCGAAGCCGTAGCCGAGGATGAGCTCCGCGTTGGGCTTCGGGCCGTAGTTGTTGAACAGCTCGGAGCCAGCGGGCGTTGCGGCGTGGAGGACAAGTGAGATGGCGGTGACTGAGGTCGGGCCGGCGGATGACGACGTGCGCGGCGTGTCCACGACCCATGATACGGGCTGACCGCGGGCGTGATTGAGCGAGTCGACTCCGGGTAGGAGAACAGGATAGGAGGACGGGGTGGATACCAGTGAAGGGTTCGCGGAGAGTAGGGTGGAAGGAAACGCCCGAGAGGAGAGGTACGTCGATGCCGTTAGATACAGCTCCCACGTGAACCGATGGGCCAAGTATGAGTTGGATACGGCGATGCGGTCTTTGCACATTAGCCATTCGGTTTCCCAAGCCTTTTGTCGGTCGAGGGATGCACCGTACAGATTCGTTCCTCGGAAGAGTTCCTGCTCTTGCGGCGTGAAATGTAGCGGTGTGCGCAACTTGTCTGCGACAGGGAGAATGTCGACGTATGGTCTGTGCTCTAGCTCACGCGGAGCACTAAACGAACACGACCGCTTTAGTATGACGCAGGTAAAAAATCATTGTGAACGCACTTTGGACCATCCAGGATGTAGTGCATAGCGATGTACGCGCAAATGAGCTGTCGCTCGGACCATCCTGAAAGCGTCGGCGAGATTGCTTCCACCCTAAATATTCCAGCCAACGCTCTTCGGGCTACGTCTGGCGTGATTGCGAGGCCGGAAGGACAGGAAACGATCCGTTCGTCCGGCAGTATATCGCGGGCCGCAACGATGTCGATTCCAGACGATACTAAACCAATCATGTCAATGCTATATCACAGGTTAGCATTGGTCCCGCCTGTGGCGACGGCCAGCCGGATTGGATGCGTACCTGGCTTAAAGCAGACATCAGGATGAATGTATCCCCCTCGCTCGGAAAACCACGTCTTGAATCTGACAATTCTGCGTGTTACATCGTCGTGCAATTTTACTCTGGTCACAGACATGTTAGAAAGTGGCACCCCGAAAGGGTTGGGATGACAAGGGTAGGAGAGATGGATGTGGTGAAGACCAAAAGGCCGGAGATGGGTTCCGTCGTCACTCGTGTACTCACTTACTGTAGAGTTCTGCCATGAACGCGCTTGGAACGCGCTAAACGAATTTGGCCCTAACCCGACCGCTGCCTCATTTTCTAAGTTTCCCACGCTCATGTCTGTGTGCAGACCTTCGCTTTACTTTGACTTGCTCGACTTGCCGTAGTTACACACGTAAATCCTCCTTTGCTGCATCAACTTGCTCAGTCATGCCGCGTGCAACGACAGACCGTTTCAGTCGGGCCCACCAACCCTCCACAAAACCCAAAACCCAGGACAATGCAGAGTCCTCGAATGCCGTGCGGAACCCTATATTCAACACAGAACGATTCGGTCAGCACATTCTGAAGAACCCGCAGACTGCTGATACGTACGTCAGCGTTTTTGAATACCTTCCTTCGCTCATTGATTCATTAGTATTGTTGAGAAGGTATGCTTGCCTCCTATAAACCACAGACCCACGTCGGACTCAAGGACTGCCATTAGGCGAATTTGCGACCGACGGACAAGGTGCTAGAAGTTGGTCCTGGTACCGGAAACCTGACTGTACGGATACTTGAGAAGGCGAAGCATGTCACGGCTATCGAGATGGATCCTCGTATGGCTGCCGAGTTGACGAAGCGTGTGCAGGGAAAGTGAGTACCGTTATTATCATTTACACAACCCCTCTAGAGCGTGGTGCTAGGCCTGAACAGCGGAAACTGGAAATCATGATTGGCGACTTTGTGAAGGCCACTCTTCCTTACTTCGATGTCTGCATCTCCAACACGCCATACCAAATCTCTTCACCCTTGATCTTCCGCCTTCTCTCCCACCGACCCTCTTCCGCACCGCCATTCTCATGTTCCAACGAGAATTTGCTCTACGACTGGTCGCAAAACCAAGCACAGAGTTGTGGTCGAGACTATCTGCGAATGTTCAGCTCTACGCCAAGGTGGACCTCATCATGCACGTCGGCAAGAACAACTTCCGTCCACCACCAAAGGTGGAGAGCAGTGTCATCCGGCTGGTACCCCTGGATCCGCCACCGCCGGTAGAATTCGGCGAGTTTGACGGCCTCGGACGTATCATCTTCAGCAGACGCAACAAGGTCATCCACGCGGGTTTCATGGCGAAGGGCGTGATGGAGATGCTAGAGAGTAATTGGAGAACATGGGCGTCGACAAATAATGTGGTGCGTTATATGTAAAGGCTTGGTGGTAGTCTGTTCCAGTGTTGACGGCTTCCCAGATCATTGAAGATGACTTTGACATCAAGAAGAAGGTAGAGGAGGTTCTAAACGAGACGGGTTTCTCGGAGCAAAGAGCAGCCAAGATGAGTGTAGACGACTTGCTCAAGTACGCCCGTCCTATGCCCCTCGGTTATCTCACACTCACATACATTTTATCATGTCAGGTTACTCTCGGCATTCCACGACGTCGGCATACACTTCGCCTGAGCTTGCCGGCTGTCCTCCATGGGTAGACACGAGTTTCAAAAGTACACTATCATGCTATAATGGATCATGAGCCCCACGTCGGATCTAGCGGACCAACGCCGTCATGCGATAGTCTGCGATGCCGCGTGTTGAATTTCTCACAAGCGGGCTACCCTAGACCGCAGACCACCGGCCTTACTGAGGCAGCAGTATACGACCCGTCTTCGCCCAACTGTCTGCCCGCCAGTGAACTTTCCTCCATCTACCGCGACCTCCCTTCCTCACGCGGCTCCTGCAGTCTTCGCCAGGTAAGCTTCGTACTGCTTCGGTGTGAGGGATTTCTGTAAAAGTGAAGGCGTAAACCTTGAGGCGGGTATGCGGTGAAGGCGCTTTGCCACATACCTGGCTGAAAGCGTGCATTTGGGCGATCTGGTCTTTGAGAAGTTCGTTTACTGAGAGCCAATGTCAACGTTGCGGTTACACCAGCGAGTAAAATGCAAGGAATCAGTACTGTATCGATGCCTCGCGAGAGTGGTTTTGCCATCAAATGCCTGCAAAAACCGAGATCCACGTCAGACTAGGCCGTCCGTCGCTCCCCTTAGCGACCACGTACTTCGCTCACAACCAGCACGGCGTAGTTCTCGCCGCAGCCATTGGACTCGTCGAGAATCTCGAGGTGTGAGACGGGGATGGCGGTACGAATGGCTGACTCAAGCTCGGCGGTCGCGATCATGGTGGTGGGGAGAGGCAATCTGATAAGATAGCCGCACAACGTGCGATACTCGACCATTTGGCTTTGTTAGGATCCAAAGCCTTTGCCTGCCTTTGCGAACGTCGTAGCTGTCCCCAAGACGGACGTCCGACCCCATGATTAGTCGTTATGTGTGAGTCTGTGCTAAATCTGTGCTGGTCCAACGGAGCCCAATGTGTATAAAGAGTGTATAGCGGTCCATCGTTGCTGGAGGATGTTGGTGCTAGGGACAGCACGTGACATCAATACGATGCTTGTATCCGCAGCCTTCACTCTCATATGGCATGCATAGCGAGTCATGAATCATACATGCAAAGTGTTATATACAGTTCCGCGATCTTACATGACCTCCTCGAGATGCCTTTCAGCAGCCCGAGGCAAGTCCGAGGAAGAGGAGCGAAGTCTGGCTTATTTGCGTTCAGCCTCCGCTATCGCCGCCTGAACAGCCGCGTGGCCATCAGCCGGCGCTGCGGCACCTGCGAACGTCGCGCAAAGCTGTCGATCGTCCTTAGGATCACTCTGTCATTGCACTACTCTCCGAGTGGTACAACGTTCCAGTTCCCACTAGCTCTGCTCTTCTTTAGAGCCAGGTGTGTGGCATGATTAGGGAAAGGCGGATACACTTCTCATGCACTGTTCAACGCAGCAGCGGATTCCCACGAACAGATTCGCCTCGCTTTCGGTTGCGCTTTAGCCCGCCGTATGCCGTCGTTCGCAGGCAAGCACCACTCCCACATTCTTTTCATTCCATTCTCATACGACTTTTCACATAAACAGAGCTTCGCGCTAGAGCAGAGAAGGCAAAGGATGCCTCTGTCGAGAAGATTGGCAATACGCGGGACAAGTATTCGAGTCAGTCCAGCAAGAAGTTAGATTGGGATGCAAATCATAAGCGTCCACCACCTATTCCCTCCGATTCTAGCCACACGAGGAGCCAGAGCAACATCAGCAGCTCCTCCAGTATACGTGCTCCAGCCCCCAGCCGCCTCCACAGCGCGCACCGCCTGTGATTCGGAGGGACACCAGACCGGATCAAGTACCTTCGCATTCACAACCTCCACCGCCTTCTCGAACACGTCCTGCACCAGTCGCAGTGTCACCAAAGCCCACTACTACTGATAAGATCGACTGGGCCAACCTTTCCCCTGAGCACAAGCTAGTGTTCTTCAGCTGGCTAGATGAATTCTTTGAGCGGCTGCTTGGTGTGAAGATACCGCCAAGGAATACTGAGATGGCCACACAGGTCGTTGGTCGACCTGTCGCACCTCCTCGGCCAGTGAGTCACGCGATAGATCTGCTGTCAAACATTTGCTAAGATCACTCGTCGCTAGACTATACCCGTGGCAACTAGGCCGTCTCTACCATCCGCCAATTCTAGTGGTATGCTTCAAGCTCTCGTTGGTGCTGTACTCAATGTCTAATCACATTCTACATATAGACTCGCTGAACATGTCATATCCTCCTATGACCACGCATGGCAGTTCCGCGGAGGATCTCGCTCATTATTTCGCTCCCTCTAGTCACTGGAATGCGCCGTGGTATCTGAATGACGAGCTACCTGAACCCCTGCAGGCGGACGGACCACCGTATATAGCAGCAGCTTGGGAGCTCCGGGGTACTGTGAAGACGGTCTCTGGCTGTGCACTCTTCGCAGATCTCACCATGTGCTGGTACTCTGTCTCGTTCTCCACTACAAACCCCAACGCCTCGCCGAACAACACATCGGCCGTGCAGCGTAACGCGCAATACTCGAGACGACCCGATGCCCGAGACCAGGCCGCTTTGATGGAAGCTCACGAAATCTACGGCGAGACCATCGCTGCCTTCGCGGAGAGCTTCGAAGGGACAGGCGAGTACTGCGCCCGCGGCGACTCTTGGGACCTCGCAGCGGAGGCGCTCAAGTACTTCGACCAGTATGACTACATCCCGAAGCCTGTCCCGAGCGTATCTCGAACGCACGGCCACCTCTTATTTGAAGGCAAGGTCTCGCACAACGGCGCTCACCAGGCTGGACGGTGGCGGGGCGGAGACAACATGGTCCGGCGGGGGATATCGTCGAGTGGAAAAGTGCTCGAATCGAGACGGGACCCGGAGGCTATGCCATTCTTACTAGCCATACTGCAGTCGTCGTAAACGATACGGTCCCAAATGCATCTCCCTCAGACGGCGCTTTCATCGGGCCGTCAGACCTCGGGTCACTTGAAGTCGTCGAACAGAGTGCAGGCAAGCCGCCTGCGAGGGCCACTTACGATCCAAACCAAATGCAGGAGGGCGAGATGTGGATATACAGGCCGATTGGAATGGAGGCATACTTAGGCGCCTTGCTGGTACCTCAGTGTCCAGCAACTGCCAGCGTGCTTCACATTTGAATAGAAAGTAAGTGAGCCCTTGACTCTCGTTGGTATTATACTCAACATGTGAACTAGATGTCCACAGAAGCAATGTAATACCACACTTGTAATTCTATTGACTTAACACGCGGCTTGTGGATGTTGCGTAAGCTTTCGTCTTTTGCTGGCGCAATATCGGTACCGTGGATAATGCCCATTAGCGACCGACGGTGTTGGCTTAACCTGTTATGTTTTTACAGCTCGCACCAATATGATGTATGAAGGAACCGGGGTCGCTGCTGCGTGGCTCGTTCGACTGCGGGCGCCACACACGGTTTCATCGCCGATGACGCTCGGAGGCAGGTTGACCGACTCATCTGGCTCAGAATGATGAAACGTACGTGCAAATGCCGCCGAAATGCATGGGAAACAGCACGTACTGCGTAACACTGCTATCAGACGGATCAAGATATACTGGAGGTCTGTCTTGAAATGAAGTTACTGCGCTTTCCGTCCTTCAGCGTCCCTGGAGCTCGCGTAGCAAGCCCCGCCTTCCGTTGCCGCCGCATGGTCACGTTAGCTCTGTGAGTTATTGGAGTCTGCTACAAATCTCAGCCTGCTAAATGAGTTCCGCGAGGTTGAAGTACAGTGGGTATAGTATTGCACTGTGCTACTGCTACCGAGGAACGTAACATGTCCGCAAGCCTAACAGCCTCGACATACAGGAAGGCCCTTGTGACTTGTAATGATGCAGCGGCAGGGGCATTTGAGTCCGACCAGCGGACACTCGCGCGGCATTTGCTACAATATCTCAACCACGGCGTACTGATGCCGCTCAAGACAGGTAAACGTGTCTCGGCTCTGTCGCTGTACCTTGATGCGCCTGCACTATGCAATGATACCTGTGGCGTAAGTACGTAACTGCTATTTAGCCCTACTGTACCTTGCTGACGGCCGGCCGCCGCTTTCGCAGCCGACACGCTTACTGGAATGCGGGCAGTGACTGGCGGCGACCCAGTGAACCGTCTCTAACCGGGATGAAGGCTAAATACGCGTCGCAGTGCCGAAGAAAATCGGCACAAGTGGTCGTATAAAAGGCTCATCCTGGTGTGCGGTTTCATCACGCCCTAACATCGAGAAAGTGAACTATCATGCAGCTCCTCTCGATTCTTTCTCTCGCTGTCCTGGCTTCTTTCGCCTATGCCCAGGGCCCCTTACTGTGCATCCCTGGCGAATAGTAGGTTGCTCATGCTTCCGCTGAAGAAATATACCGCTCACGGCTCTCTCAATAGCACATGCTCAGGCAACGAAATCTACAAGTGTGATGCCGAGCAGCACTTCGAACCGTACAGGAGCTGTGGGGTAAGTGAACTGCTCATATTTTATACACTTGAGACTAACGTCTTGGGCAATACTAGGCTCTTCAGTGCGTCGTGAATGACGATTCTAGCAAGGCTTGGTGTGCATAAACCTCTCCATTGCGTGACTCGAATGTTGCCGCCTTTCGAATATTGAGGTGTGCAACATGACTTTTGCAGTAAACAAGTGTCGTTCTCAGCTGACCTGATATTCCAGGCACCCGGTTTGGGAGGTCGCATATTGTAGCTCTATTAGCCACGCTCAGATATTTTGGCTCCAGAGACGTCGCTGCATGAATTGATGAATATGTAGTGAATTCTGGCACTGGCAATGTATGCGAGGATGGTGAGATCGGGTTCGCTTCAAGAGACTTCAACACTAGTGATGTATGAGTAAAAATGGAGGAGTTACGTGTGATTACGTCGTTCATCTACGAGGCTTGGACAACGCTTGCTGAGGGCCCTTCAATGGGGACTTGGCAATAATGCGCGTTGTCGGATCAAGGGACGCACAGCGGCCTTGCCCAACTCCTGGACGGCAAAGAGGCCTATTTTTATACATTATCATCTGATACCTACGACACAGATGGAGGATCAGGGACATGCAGAAAGCACACCGTGAAGTGCAATCCCGCGTCGGTATGCAGCATGACCTCAGCCGTTACATTCGCTCCGCTTCTCAACGGAACTCTCGGACGCTGAGGAAAGAGCATAAAAAGACACGACTCGGTGCTCCCTCTTGCTCAGCACAGAACGCAAAACCCCCTTGACGGGAACAACATGCGCTTCACTAGCTCTATTGCCCTAGTTGTGGCTGTGGCAGTATCTGCTGCCACTGCTCAGACATCACAGTGCAGTCCTGGAACATAGTAAGTCATAGAGCAGCATGATGTGAAGTATGAGAATCCCACGAAATGCTTGACGCAGCGCTTGTCGCCTTGCCCCTGGCAGCGCCGAAGGCCAGTTCATTGAACTGTGCAATGAAGACGGCCAGTGGCAGTATGTAGGCTACTGTGGAGTAAGCCCGATTGCTAGTCCAACGAGCGTGTCACCCAATAACTGAGCTTTTCTAGGCATAGTCCACGAGTTCCGTTGCATCGCCGTTACGCTGCGCGGTGGATGAAACATGGATCGGACCTCTAGACGATGCTGGAGAAGGCATTCACAGCCATATATGTCTCACTTGAACGTGTTGCTTGTTCTCATTCTGCGTGAAATACTATCGGATCCACCTGGTTAGGCCAATTGAGGCTATTGGCACGACGGAGATACAGGCTAAGACGACATTGAAAAGGCCACGACCAACGTCGGAACCGCTCACTGAGCGTTCCGAACAGAGTCGAGCTACCGTGTGGTACTTGTCTTGCCTGCAGGCAATTAAAATCAGCAGCCCGCGTAAGTAATTGTAGACACTCTTACCTCCGCAGTAAAAATGCGAATGCGTGCAAGCAAGCGTACCAGCCCGCTGCATAACCGGTGTAATGGCACCCCACCGGCCTGTCCTAAGCACGAGAAACACCGTATGACAGGGTATAAAACATCAATCATACCTCCAAATTTTTGCGCGCACCACTGAACACCCTGCTACGTCTCTGCAGAGATGGGATGGTGACAGGTCAGTGGTAGTCGTGTTACAAAATACTGCGCCAGCCCAACGCCAGCGGCCGTTCGAATATGAGCTGATGGCGGCTATTTCCGACATCAATTGATGCGCTGATGCGAGGGCGCTTGCTTATTCGCTGTCCAACCGGCCTTTCCAACGCCTTTCAGTCACATTCAGTATCAACCAGTACTCACTTACCTTGCTATGTAGGCCTCGTAGGCCCAGAGTTCTCGGATAGGAGCACATAAAACCTGAATAATTTGGCCAAGTCACTACAGCACTTGAATCTCGCAGGTGGGGTACCCTGATCATTCCCGAGCAATTTTCAGCAGGATACCGTGACCTTCGCATGCACGCTGGACTTTCGTCTTGGCCTTTGATGCATAAGCAGCACCTATTACCTAAGTAATGATAGTCTTCACGATTGGGTGCTCTAGTGTCCTGTGCCGAACGGGAAGACGACATTATAGCCAACTGCCACTCACCAGTAAGTGCTCTCTCTTTTGACGAGCAGCAATAGTGATTCAACAATGAATAGCATTACTACTTGTGGTGATACGACGAGAGCTTCCTGATCGAGCCTTGTCTTCAATAATGTCAGTGGCTAGGGACTTGAGAGGTCACAAATGCTTCAGGCCGACGTTTTCGTTCCATTCTTGGTTGGATGCTTCTCCCGACTTGTTTCCGATTGAATGTACTTCGTGCACAGGCGGAATGGCACGTTTGCATATACACATGCCGCAAAGGCGCTGCTCCTCTCGGTGAAGCATTCCGACATCTCGTGCAACGCAATGCGTCCTTACGCGGCACAAATTTCGCTCCCGACTTCTGACAACACTCCTACGCATCTTCTCTTACGGCTTATGTGCCATGACCAAGCCTTCAGGTGTCAAGTCACATCGCATAGAGTAATCCAAAGCCGTCTCAACATATATAATGCACGGCTACTTTCAACTTTGTATCATTCAGAAACCCACTTGCCAGCGATTCACCCCTCCGCCATGGGGCTCACGGACAACATCGACGTTGATGCATATATGGCACTTCACTGGATGAAGTTTCTCGTTATACCTTTTTGCTCGCTTACTGGCTCCGTCAACTGAGCAGACCGTCCATCCGAAACTTGCGCGGCCCTCCCGTTAGGTCTGCAATCCTTGGTATGTCCTCTTCCTCCTGACATATCTGCTGTAGTGACTTGCGCTTCCAGGCAATGTACATGAAATCTCTTATGCAGAAAATGTGGGTGATCTCGAGTTCAGCTGGATGAAGGAGTACGGGACGGCTTGGCGACTTCGTGGTGTGCTTGGGGTCAGTCTGAACAGTATCTCTACAGCTAAGCCATGCTAGCTAACAACTGTTGCGCAGAAAAATGTTCTAATGATAGCGGACCCAAAGGCATGTTTAAATACAGTCTTCCGGCCAGAGAATGTGCGTTTATTGTTATCTACAGGCTCTGCAACACATCCTCCAGAAATCTGGCTACAACTACCCGAAGACTCGTCAGAATACCGTGACTCTTTTCAACATTACTGGGACTAGTATCTTGAGTACAGGTGCGTCCTTCGGACCGTAGATGCCGTCATGATGGCTGAAGCCTTTGGCGTAGACGGAGAGATTCACGCCAGGCAGAGGAAGGTTATGAATCCCGCTTTCACCGCGTCCCAGTTGCGCTCGTTGCTACCGTTATTCCGTAGAAGCGCTAGCAAGGTAGGGGTTCACACTTCTCTTCATGATCTGCTCTGTCTTATTCGCTGCGTTATAGCTTTCTCAGCTGTGGAAGGATGACGTCTTTTCTCAAGCGCCTGGGGGCAAGACCTTCTCTGTGTACAGCTGGCTCACCCGGACGACATTAGATGTCATCGGTGAAGGTACGTATCTGTAATGATTCAAATCAGTGATGCTCATGTCTCTCTGGTTTTGTGATTTGTGCAGCTGCCTTTGACTTCGACTTCGGGGCTCTGGACAACACAGAGAACGAACTGAGTAGAGCTTACCATGGCATGTTGTGAGTCGAATATCTGCCGGTACACCTCCCGACTTCTCATGACACCATTCACTACAGCGCGGATTCACAGTTGTTCCCGACGAGCTGGACGATTATCTTCGAAGCCCTTTGGGACTATTTGCCGGAGCCGCTTCTGTACTTCATTCGTTACATTCCGACCCGCGAATATATCCGCTTCCGCACGACTGTCAACGCTATCACCAAGGTCGCCCAGCAGTTTATTCATCAGAAGCACCAAGACATGCTCTCGGGGGATAACGCAAGCAAGGACGTTATGAGTATTCTGAGTATATCTTGCATATATGGAGATTTACATTTCTAGTCTGACATCGCTTATCACAGTTCGCGCCAACGCTTCCGAAGACCCGCGGACCAAGCTCAATGAGCACGAGATGGTTTCGCAAATCTCTGCTCTGACTCTGGCAGGCCACGACACCACGGCAGCCACCGTCAGCTGGCTCCTCTGGGAACTCGCCAAACAGCCCGACTATCAAGAAAAGATGCGCCAGGAGATCAATGAAAAGCGCAGCGAAATCAGCGACGACTTCACCATAGACGACCTGGAGTCTATGCCTTACCTTCAAGCTGCTATCAAGGTTAGTGGTACCCTGGCTCAGAACAGGAGTCCCATCGAACACGTTTTTGCTTCGCAGGAGGTCTTGCGCCTGCACCCAATTGCCTTCCAGCTCTATCGAAAGGCCGGCAAAGACGATGTCATTCCTCTCGCGAGTCCTATCAAGACAGCCACCGGCGAAATGATCTCGCAGATTCCTGTGTCGGCTGGGCAGACAATTATCGCCTCACTTTGCACGTATAACCGGTACGCTCCGCATACTGTTCTTCCCGTATGTGCTAACCTTATCTCGCAGCTTAACCAGTGTATGGGGAGATGATGCTCATGCATTTGACCCTATGCGGTTCATTGGCCGTGATACTGAGAAGGACGTCCGCGTTGGGATGTACGCAAATTTGTGAGTGCAGCTTCGCTACGACTAGCACAACAGCTGATGGTCGTTGCCGAACACCAGGATGTCCTTCTGTAAGTGCCTTAGTTTGTTAATGCCACGACTGAGATTGACATATATTTAGCCGCCGGACTGAGGGCCTGCATTGGGTAAGCGGTTTTCGCATTTAAATGCACTGTTACTGCGTGCTGATTTGCCTTCCAGCTGGAGATTCTCGCAAGTGCCCCTTGGTGCTTCCCATCATACGTCAGCTAAACTTGAACAACATCACCAGGCTCATCGAGATGCAAGCGATCGTCGTCGAGCTCCTCGAGAATTTCAATTTCGCTCTAGCTGAAGACAAACCGGATATACGCCGCATGCCTCTGATGGCGATGGCCCCCATGGTCAAGGGTAAAATTCACGAAGGTGTTCAGTTGCCTCTCCATGTGACGCCGGTTTCTTGATTTCGCCATGTATCGACCCGCAACTACCAACAGCGCAATATGGAGGCGGTAGCCACCCTTCGTGTATTTGTCGTCTCCCTTACTCTTTGTTTAGACCCAGCTGATACAACCAGCTGATACCATTCGTTTGATCCACATTTTCACTCCCTTCATACCAATAAACCGTACACATTACGAGCTACATCTGCAGTTATGTATCCAGCCTTATGAGTCGCAGCTAGCTAGTAGCTTTAGATCACTCCTCCATCCAATCGGGGCTCAAGCCTAGGTTATATATCCTGTTTGCGTTGTCGAAAAGGGCCCGTTTAATGACACCGATTGCCTGTGATTCTGTCATTTCTTGCTTCGTCACATACTCGGCCAAAACCTGCGTTTGACACAACACAGGATCAGCACGAGTTATCGCCTCAGATAAGATGCAACGCACCTTCCAGAGCACTTCCCTTGCTTGACGCGTGCCAAGATAATAGGATTCTGGCCACCAATGACCGTCGGCTGACAGTCTCGTCAGTATTCAACTGCGATGACTATTGCCAAAATGAATACCCACTGGACCACATGATCTTGTTCGTCGGAGCCAGCTCCAAGACCTGGCGAACGACGCTGGCCTGCCCTTCAGCGCTCAAAAATGGGAAAACCTCGCCGAAGTCAAGGAATACGTTGGGGTATACGGCCGTGAGGTATCCTGCGTCGCGGGTATAGGGGTAGCTGGAATGCAAGAGCACAATCTTCGCGTTTGGGTACGCTTTGATGAGGGGCTGCATGTGCGACGGTGACGAGAGGGCCAGCGTGATATCGTTGTCGCCAAGACCGGTGTGGAATTGCACTGACAAGTAAAGCATAAGCATAGCGGCAAAGCCAGGAATAAATGTGAAATACCAGGTTTGCCGCACTCCCCAGAGATGCGGAGTGTGGTATTAACGATATAGTCGTTGAGAGGCTTGTCCGCGAGTCGGAGCGTTTGCGTCGTGTCGTATCGCAGCATTATCATCATAAGACAATGCTCGAGTGCATCAAATCCCTTCCCTTCGTGCATCACACCTATATCCAGACCAGTCCGGTAGCATGCGATAGACTTGAAGCCAGCGACCTCGGGGTCGTGAGCGCTACTTGTCAAGGCCTCGGAGAACCGCTCCGAAAAGATGCGGTGCACGCGTAGAGGAGTCAGAGAGAACTCCTGAACGTTAGTATTATCGAGTATGCCCTTGAGAATATCCTGATAGATCGTAACGTGAGCTCGATCGTGGCTTCGCAGAATAGACATACCTCGGCGAGGACCTCTACTCTTACTATCCTCTTTGTCGGACTGCTCGTGAACCTGTCATGCCACTTGTAGCTCTCGGCATACTGGCTCGACCCTCCTAGCCCATCGTCAATCAGGATGCACTGTATTCCAGTCGGCTCCATGGATATCTTGCAAAGCCTATCGTATTCCATCTTCTCCCTGGCTTCCTTGACGCGTTCCCATGTCGGTTCACCCCTGAGCCCGAAGACCTGGCTGAGCTGTTGCGTCGCTCGAAAGCATGCCAAAGTATGGATAGCATCCTCCGTCAGCGCACTACCCGATGCTTCGGAAATAAGGCCCTCAAACTCAAGCCGAGAGCGATGCTGTGCCTTAAGCAGAGGGTGGGCATGATTGTCGATCGCTGGATAACTCAGAGCGACTCGGGCGAGCTGTCCTGTTCCATAGCTGTTCATCCCGGAGGTGTAGATCCTGTTTCTGTTTACACTCAGCTTACACAGAATGGCATGGATGCAGCTCGACTCACTGTTAGAGACAAAGCAATGCCGTGAGCATATCATGAGCATGATAGTCAAATGATAGTCAAGAGACGAGGTTGACAAGCGCCCTCAAGCGCTTAACGGAGGGGACCCATGGCCTACTTATTAGACCAATCGAATGTATCGAGCTGCTCGTCGTTGTTGCTTTTGAGAGCACGAACATCGCACTGCATGTTGAATAATAGTTCACAGAGGAGTGGTAGGAGTGGTATGATACTAATTCATAACAGAATTGGCGGACGCTTAATCTAGACTGGTAGTCCAAGCAACTCCCACCATGCAGCTACCCAAGTCTCCTACAGAGCCGTAACATGCAATGGCATCTGCATGCCTTCGAACATCTTATCCTTGACCATGGGGCCCATGATGCCGGCTGGCACGCGAATGATTTCCGGCTTGTCGGAGGGGATGGCGAACTTGAAGTTCTCGATAAGGTCGACCACAATGGCCTGCATCTCAATCAGGCTACGGTGCATCTGCGTTAGTCCTGTAGCTGTACCGAGCGAATCAAAAACATACGAGAACCGCCAACTATGAAGTGAGGTCAGCATATTGCCCATGACGTTTGTAATTTGGGAACTTACCCAATGCACCCACGCACACCAGCCGCTGTAAATCAAAGTCAGCTCAGCTCAGACCCAGTTCAAATCTCGCAAAGAACTCACAAAAGGACATCCTTACGAGGAAGTGTGATCAGCGAAGCCGAGAGATAGGCGAGAAGGAATGACTCACAAATTACCATACATTCCGAGCCGGGTCTCCTTGTCGACACGCTTCTCAATGTGGCGCATGGGGTTCCACAGATGAGAGTCTTCACCCCATACGCTCGGTAGTCTGACGATGTGGCGTCAGAGGTTGACTGGACATGCCAAGGGGTAGCAGTACTCACCGGTTGTACGCGCAAATCGAAGGTATGATCACCTGTCCAGCAGCGATCGGGATTTCGGAAATCACTTCCCCAGTCTTGGTCACTATGGGACTTGAGAGAGGAAGGACGTCGTCCTTGGAGGCCGCGCGGTTCAAATGGTAGACGATTGCGTGATAGCGGAGGGTTTCCTGCCGAATGGACCAGCGTCAGAAGAAAGCGGTGAACGGATGACTAGACCTCACCGTCAGAGCAGCGTGAAGACACTGCATCGACTCCAGGTCGTCCATCGTAAACTCGGCGTCGCCGCGGGCGATGATTTCACTGCGCTTCTGAATAATCTCTTTGCGCAACTTGTCCTGGTACTCGGGGTGTTTCGCCAGTTCCCAGAGGAGCCACGTGATGGTGTTGGCGGTGGTCTCGTGGCCGGCGAGAGTGAGGGCGGCCATCTCCGCTTGCATCTCCTCTTGCGAGAGCTTAGACTTCGGGTTCTCGGAAGCATTGGCGCGGACTAAAGTTCCACAGCGTCAGATCGTCAATGTGAAGGATCTGCAGAAAGGATATTACCCAGAACACTCATGACGTCCTTGTTACTCTTGTCCTCCGATAAAGTGTGCGAACTCTTTTGACTGATCAGTTGGTTCGACACCCGTTTCATGACATCGAGCGTATATCTGAATCGGGTGTATTCGCGTGTGGGGATGTAGCGAACATATTCCAAGAGGTTCCGTGGAATGTATTTCCACAGGGCTTGGAAAATGGTGTTCCAGGTAGCGGGGAATAGGACGGAGTCGGCGCTACAGTGAACACTAAGTAACACCACAACTAAGAACCAACGCGGACATACAACATATTGTGATAAGCCTTGCTCATCTCATTCTCGGAGTTGTCGAGAGCACCAAATTGGAACTCAAAAGCCGCTGTTGGAACCAACCGGTAAGTCTCTCATTGCTACAACCACGAGAGATCACCCACTTTCGCCGATAACGTCCAGAGTTGTGCGAGCCAACCATTTGTTAACGGCAATTTTTTTGCCCTCCGGAGCTTGACTCAGGACTTGATCTTTCCACATCTGACACATCTGAGGGCGAGCTGTCAGCAGCGTGAGATTAGAATTTCTGTATACCTAACCTTTGCGGAGCTGCGACGGAAGAGCGGAAGGAAAGAGCGAAGCTGAGAGGCTGTGAAAGCTGGGTTCATAACCTTCCTGTGTCTCGAATGGTCATCCCCATCTAACCAAGTGTTAGCTTCTCAAAATTCCCGTAAGTGAGCAACATACCGGGCGCGTAGAGAATACTGCGGCCTGTTACATTGAAAGTTCCGATCTGCGCCTGCCAGCTCTTCGGGAAGTTGTAGCCCGACTTGTGGAATATGTACTGAAGAGCCTAGCCACCAGCATCGACCCCATAAGTTTCACGTTGAATAGATAATTTTGCTACATACCTTTGGATCCGCCACCATCAAGGCGTCGGCCTGCAGATATGACATGTGACAAAGGCTTGATTGAGAAAGAACAAGGACGTACACCAAGGGGCGCTGTCAATCTCCAAACATTTCCGTACTCTTTCATCCACTTGAAGTCCAGATCCCCGACATTCTCTTGAAAGAAAATATCTTGTGTATTACCTAAGGTGGTAGAGTGTATTGAGTTGAGCGAATGGTTATCGGTAAACAATTGACTCACCAAGGAGCCACGATTTCTGAGGGGGCCTTGGATATGCTTGACGGAGTGATGGTGCAGCCATCGGTACCACCGGAGTAGTAAGGAGGCGGCAACCACAACACCGAGAATTGAGACAGCCACAAGCATGTTCAGAGTGCTGCTGTCTAAAGCGGAGTTTACGGTGGGCGAAATATGGTCGCCATCTGCTTTAATATGAGCCTCGGCAAAGCACTCCGGCGGTAGAAGCACTGCCGACGTCCGCAGGCACTACAGCCTGGCCGAAAAATAGCTCTTGACATTGGCCAGACAAAGCCGAAAGGTTCTCATGACCGTTATCACGCGAGTGCCGGTCTGCTTTCGCATGTCCGTGCGGGGCTGCTCTACCAATTGGCGACGACGGAGGTGAGCCGTGGGAACTTCGAAGCAGCATTTCTGTATACATTGATGAGTATCTCGGAGCAACGTGGAATAGCCCTCAAATGAGTACTTACTCATACACCTTGTGGGGAGAGCTGTCCACGAGTAGACAAGACGCATTTACTGTGTTTAGATACGATGCCGCCATCACGAGATTGGCGGACTAAATTGATCCCCGCAAACGAACCAGCCCCCGGAACTGGTGAGTCAATCAGACTTACATCAGTTCATTCCTTGCATTGTCGTCGGCACGAGAATGCGCATCGTGTACGAGTTCGACTTCGCTTGGTGTGGACCGGCGTTTTGTCTGCGCAGCGTGGGAGACGGTGCACAGTCGACTCGCCAGCTAATCTTCGACTCCATTGGCGCAGCGGACATACCAATGGTGTAGAGTTCGAAGGGTAAGTCGATGAAGCAGCTAGTAGAGACATGTATGAGCTCGAGCTTCGACGCTCAGTTGGGAGCTTACCACGCTGGAATGACCCGACCGCTGAACTTGCGATCTTCGGTAAGGGTCGTTGGCGCAGTCTACTGCAGTTTCCAATTGGAATCAGGAACAGAGCTGCTGTCCGGCTGAGACGAAGCGCACCGCGTCAGAAGTGACTGAGCTGCGCCTTTACTCATTTAACAAGAGTCAACGTTACCGCAGTCCGAGCGCGCTACCTCTGCGGGGACACGCAGGTGATTACTTTGCTTTGCAGAAGCGGATTGCACAAAGCAGGAGAACAGCGGCTTGAGGTCATCCTTAGCTACGGATGCAGTCAGTCTGATATCGCTACTACTAGGTAACAGTGCCTTACAGTGCAGCCAAATCCTGCGGTCATCCCAATGGAAAGCCAGCTACCAGACGACGCGGCCGCGTTGAGCTTAGGGTATAGTCACGCCGCCAGAGAGGTATCGGATACGCAACGCAAATCCTGCACAAAAGTGAGGAATAAGCCTTCAACGCAATGGAGTCGCTAAAATGGTGACTCACCACTTCCCTGGACGCGGATATTGCAATTTGGTGTCGATTGTGGCTATCCACCGGACCAGAGACTGGAACAGCAACCAACGTCTACTATCCCGTAAGGGCGATTGAGCACAAGATTTATATTCAGCAATTGATCAGTACGATTACAAGAAGATTGCGGAAAGACATCATTGTAATGC
This sequence comes from Terana coerulea, assembly GCA_024811115.1. Classification (NCBI taxonomy): domain Eukaryota; kingdom Fungi; phylum Basidiomycota; class Agaricomycetes; order Polyporales; family Phanerochaetaceae; genus Terana; species Terana coerulea. The sequence continues at coordinate 44,220 of JAKOGH010000072.1, forward strand.
ATGCATCCAGTGATGTCACTTCCAACGCCTCTTTCCCGGAGCAGGAGTCTTCGGCTCGGTCTTCACCCATCTGAAGTCGCTCTTCCGTACCTTTGTGAGGTCCGTTCTGGACCACTCCGCAGGCGTCATATCCTCAACAGCATTGATGAGCATGTCCATGCATATCTCCGAGACTTGCTTGCTGACATCCTTCGGTGCGTTCCTCAAACCCTCGAGCCGAGGGTCGATCCACTGCACACAGCGAGCAGAATCGATCTCCTCATCCTCGTTCATCAGCATGAGCACGAACTTGACGCGCTTGGGGTCGTGCTCCGTGGGTATCAGGCCCTTGAGCGTGGGCATCTTCTTGCGGTGTTCCTCTATTGGGACGACCTCCGCGTGATAGATCTACGCGAACGTGGTCAGGCTTCGGAAGCTGTGAAGGCTGGGTCGTGCGAGAGATGACGTACGAGGAAGTCCCGCAATCGCTCTTCTGATTTGAAGTTGGGATCAACGTAGATGGTCAAGCTGTGACATCTCAGAATTACTTCAAGAAAAGAGGGAAAGAAATCGTCCTCACCAATGGGTCTGGTTCCGCTCCGGAGGATGGTTAGCAAGGTCAAGGCACTGCAACGCAACGTCGTAAATGACCATACGCCACACTTCAACCCACTTGCTCAGTCTTGTGTCGAATTCAATGAGATTTCTTGCATGAGTGCCCTTGGGTGGCAAGCGATAATCGCCATCGCCCTTCTGTTGCAGCGAGGTGTGAGGAGTACATGTGTCTTTGTGTCCCATTTTCCAAGCGGTCGTTTGGCATTCCTTCGACTGCAGATGGATATTTCGTGAGAGCGATGTCTCCATATGATAGTATATAGAGCTTACGCAGTACGTGGTCATTCTAGAGTACAAACGTGAGTAAGCATTGCGCCTAGTTGACAGGTATTCGTACCGACACACCTGCATCTCGCGCAGCGTTTGAGCTCTTGAATAGGGATCTTTTTGTTGCACATATAGCATGTGCCCTTCATGTTGACGCAAATAGATGGGGGAGTATGGGCCAAAATCGTATAAGTCGCTCTCTAAATCATAGACAGTGAGGTTGCTAGTGGTGGTTGAAGTTGGGATGCACGGTAGCATGCCAATTAGCCAAGCGCTCGACCCCGGCCATCAAAAGAGATTGATGTGACAATGTGACATCGTGTCATCCCTAACGCATGCCAGGGCATACTGTAAGAGTAAGTGTTCAGTCACTTGATCATGCTGGTATGTTCAGTCCACCATAAGTCCACCATCCGCCGCCTGTGCTCAAGTTGACCCTTGCGCAGATATTCCCTTGTCTTTCTAAGGAATAATTCAGACATACCAACTGCGATGCTTCCTATTTCCGTCGATGTGCCGGCGACCAACATTCAAGACTGGTCGGCGGTCGCTTAGGCGGTGCTGCCCGCCAGCTGTAGAGTGAATCTGCCTACAGCTATGTCATGTGTCATTGTAAGCCATACGTCTTACTATTTGTGGCTTCGGTAGGTGGGCTTACTCCGGGCTTGCTAGTAGCCAACCGCACACCTGGTGGTGTCGACGTCATTCATCACAGAAGTCGCTCCTCTGAGAGCAGCGCAGTCATGTCCAGCCCACATGATCTCACAGAAGGGATGCCGAGGTTTCCTCACCCGCAGAACAATGCCAGTGGTGAACATTGTAGGACGACTCACCGAAATATCAGCAGGCAAGGTGGCAAAGCGCTCACCAATGGGGCGCGGGGAGTTGCGCCTGCCGTAACCACCGACTCCTCCATCCTTCTCGCATTGCACAACAAGGTCATCGACGTGCTGTTCTTTGTCCTGCTTTCGGCTGATTCAAAGCTTTGTTCGCGCTGAAGAGCCATGAGCCGAACATCAAGCATCCGGACCGGGAAACTCCAACTTGCGGATGCCAATGTTAGCACAGTGGATCCCTATCGTAAGTGTTGTGTCATAGCTCCAACCTCATCCGGCTGCTATATAACTCTCGTCGGAAAGCCTGCTCAATGCGCTTCCACAGCTTCACGACCACTTCACGACTCACAATACCACATACCACTCGACTAATTATCACCACCGCCATGAACGTCACCCGTAACACTGTATCTGGCGAGCCTGGTATTGGCCACCATGGTACGCTTTACTCTCGTACTTTTCATCACTCTCGCTGCTAATGCACCTGCTATACAGGCACAAGTAACGTGCCCACCACTAACACAACGTCCGGCGCGCCCATGACTGGCGTAGGGGCCAATTACGGCGACAGACAGGATACCGTCTCTGGTGCTGGCGTGGGTACAACTGCCGCGGCTGCACCAACAGGCACGGCTGCTGTGCCAGGTACCGGCGTAGGCACCAACGCCACCACGGCTCCCGGCTTTGTAAAGCCCTCTGCCGGTCAACGCCTTGTCGGTATGTCGAAGCATTGGCTCGTCCTTTGGCCCTGAGGAGATATTGACTGGAAGGATGTCATAGGCGATGCTGAGAAGATGGCCGGACATCTGACAGGAAACGCCACCATGGTCGCGAAGGGGCAGGAGAAGAAGGTACGCATGTTATGGATTGTATCCCAGTGTATCCGCTGAAAAGCATGCTTGCAGACCGGCATGCCCTCTGGCGTTCAAAATACTGGGGGCGTCGGCAATATGAACGCTGCATCTGGACCCGGCGTCGGGACTGGACCGCATTACTAGATTCACTGCACCTCAACTGGTCACACTGGCCGTTTCGCAACTTCAAAAGTTGTAGCGTACGACAAGGTTCCGCATTTGTATCAATACGATTACCGCGAAATGTAATATTATGTCCCCAAGAAAGCAAGGATAGTCGAAAGCAAAGTATCGTCGAGAGCACCGTGAAAGCAAGTGAGTAATGGTATAAGTGCATATAGAATTCATCCTTCCGTTTCATGGTAGTTGTCCGAGGCCATGACCCTGAGTCCTACGAGATAATTTCCTCCGAGCCCTCCATGTTCTCACCAGGGAAGAACAGCTGACCCAGCCCGAGGTCATGGCACCGCGACATCTTAAGCATCATGCTCAAGCCGAGGGTATCTTCTTTGTCGCCCATACCAGGTCCGTCGAGCTCTGCCCACGTTTCGTCCGACAGCTCCTCTGCCATGCGGCCCCACGTAGAGCGGATGGCTGCTGGATAGCGGTAAGCAGCGAGGATGAAGCACAGAGCAGAACCTGCGGGAGGCGTGACAACCCTCGCTACAGAAGAGTAGTTTGGGACTTACAGATTCCACTGATCCTCTGTTCATTGTGCCGTCGTTTGGACTGGTCCTGGCCCTCATCAGGGTCTTTGGGCTTGTCCTCGTCAGAGTCAATCTCGTCTAACAGATGTTCCCGTAGCGTGTCTCCGAGGTGGTATAGACGCTTGCAGGCAGGACATATTCTCGACTTCAGCCTACTCTTGTTGTACCATACAATCTGGGAAGCGACGTCATGATGAATTCGATGGGCTTAGACAAGTGGAGACTCACCATGGCCATCTCTTCCGGAAGCACCCTACAAAGCATCTGCAACACTTCTCTTTGAGCGAACTCTGCGCAAAGCGCATCATCAAAAGACGGCGGCGCGGAGATCTTTGACTCGAGGAATGCTGGTATGTCCCGCACGTGAGGACCGTTCCCGAGGTCTTCGACGCAAGGTTGCTTCGTCAATACGTTCCAGGGGTCATCCTCAGGTCCTGGAGGTACAGTCCGATGTGGTGTTGGTGGCGGGGAGGGTGAGGGTGGTGAAGACGGGGGGCGGGTGTGACGCAGGGTATGTGTTGAATAACGCAGTGGTCGAGAACGTATAGGCTTATACCGAATACGCTGGGTTCCTTCGGGCGGCGAAGGCAATGGGAACGGTAGATATGCAGGATCTCGTGGTAGCGGAGGAGTCGGTGGTAAGCACGGCGCAGGAGACGGTGACTTTGGTGGCTGTACCTCAGCCTTCACCTTCTTATTCTTCTTGACCTGCGCTTTCTTTTTTCTTTTTCGAATTACTCGGGCCTGGCATAGCTGGTCGTCAATAGTGTGCGCACGTGGCGATGTCGTGGTGATATGCCAGCTAGGTGCTGTGGGTCCAAGTGGTGGTGGGCTGAGCGCGTCGCGAACCGCGACGCTTGGTCCTTGGGCGAGCCACGTGAGCGCGTTCCATTTTGGCCTGTCACGTCACGCATCACAGCTGTTGGTATTACGGAGGCGCGACCGGGGTGTGACATCTCTACTTCACGGCCGCCACTACAGTCCCTCCTCGCGTCGAATGTTCGCAGCGTCGCAGATAGGATTTGACTGATGCTGTATGATACACTCATATTTAGCTCCCAACTTGAGCTGAGATACCTTTCCATGACAACGCCAGCTATTTTACAAGTATTTCTAGGCATCCTTCTAATTCCACTAACCCAGACTCGCGAGCAGCCGTATGGTTTCGCATATGATGATTATTAATGACTCTTCCTTTACAAAACTTAGCAGCGCAGCAACCTAGCCTTTGAGGTAAGTTGCGTGGCTTGCATATGAGCCGTACTAGATCGCTCATCATGATCTGTACTACAGTACTCAAGCTTCAGGATCATAGCTCAGCGCTCATCTGCGAGCGTCCATGCTCAATGATCAATTTCTGGTCTGGATATTCTCGTTATCTAGGTGAAGGTGATTATATTTTGCTGCTCGAGAGTGATTGAACGTCAGCTCAGATATCGTTAGCATAGATTAACGAAGAGTGCGCGCAGTTTACCCTCCATCCGACTACCAGCCCAAGCTTCAAGGGAACTGTGTGCAAAGCTCTTTGATGATCTTTGATCCGCTCCAGGCAGTTTTCCGCTAAATCTCGTGGACGAACTTTTGGCTGAGCCGCGTTAGGCGCTGTGGCTATGGCAGGTACAGCTTGCGATTGTATGAAAGCTATTCGGTTGTTGATAATCCCTCCTACCAATGGACTTCAATAGATCTTAACATCTTGTTGGTATGCATGTCTATGACCGCAAGATTGCTACCACCTCGAGGCGTGATCTTGGGCAGGTCAACCATCCCTGCGTACTGTTATAGCAGTTCAGTCGCGAGCATGGAAAGATCCTTTTGACCAATACGGCTGCCGTATCCGGAAACGACCTCAATTAACCCCCTATACTCACCGATGTATCATTGCTGACTCACAGCTCTCGTATTTCTCGTCATTGTGTGGCGATAAAGCAGGCCCGAGCATAGCTACCATTGTCCTAGGGATGCCCCCTGCATAGTAGGATGGCTGCGATGGTAACCATACATGCTCGGTTCCCATTCACATCTGCAGGAGCAGAAAACTACTTATAGACCAGCTAGGAGACAATAAAAGATACCAATAATCATGCTCCCAGGGGGAGGGTATGGACCGCCTGTCCTCACGGTAGATTTTCAGGCTTACGTTACCTGCGGCCGCTAGTTGCTCATGTTCTGTCATGTCAGGCTGGCCCATGAAGAGACTACAACCACCACTGACTACTGGATAGTCGTTCCGTTTGGTGCGTTCTCGATATTAATTCATATACCTAGGACTGATTTGTGCACTTAGTGATCCTGTGTTACGACTACGGGCTCACGTTTGGTGACGAGGTTTCCCTCTTTTGGCTACGTGGTCGAACCACTTGGGCCTCTGTCCTTTTTTACCTGAACAGGTACTTGGTCGTGCTCGGACATGTACCGGCGGCCATCAAGATGTTTGTTTTACTCGATATTAAAGTACGTTTCATTCGCCACGCAGGCAGCAAAATCACCTCTCACATTCTTTAGACGTCAGTGCATAATATTCACCATGGATGTCATGTCACTCCACTGACATCTTGGAACGCAGATGCAGCGGCCTGCGACGTTATTTTGAGATCTTCCTCGGAGTCATGGCAGGCATAACATCGTGTACGAGTCACAATATGCTAATGTTGAGGCAATCGCTTACACCCTTTCAGTGCTTTTCTTGCTACGAACATATAGCCTGTACTCAAGCGATCGACGGGCACGGACGTATCTCGGTATTGCCGCGATTGTAACATTGATCCTTGGAACTGTGAGCTTTTCTTCCTCTCGTGGTATGCTGACCAATAAATTTAAGACCAACCTGATGTACGCTCCCAGGGGAATATTATTGCCGCGGAGATCACTTCCCCGTTAGAGCTTGGGACTGGGACCTGTAGCCTTCAGCTCAGTCAGAATTCGTACGTTTCCCACGTGCTCTCTCAACTGGCTCAGGCTGATCTCCCTCCTCTAGCCGATATTGTAGGCTGAGTCATTGTTTGCTTCCCAGCTGCTGAAAACTCAGTATTTGTGCGACAGTTTTTGCCGCTGCGTGGGCAATTCTTGGTCTGTTTGACTCTACTATGTTCGTCATGACCATAATGCGGGCTGTTCAAGTAAATGCTCGGCCAATTGTCAAGAACCGTCTGTTCACAGTCATGGTTCAAGATGGTGCGTCCTCCCTGTATACTGGTAACTTGAACACGGACGTCTGAACCCTCTCCTTGACATTAGGCATCTTCTACTACTTGTCTGTTGAAAATATCTCATCGAAGCAATCATTCACTCATGCTTATATCTGTTTAGGACTGTTATTGGCCTGTACATCGTCAATATTGTGACCATGGTGGTATGATACTTATTCCAACTGTCGATACGGGCAGTTCTAACCTCTATTGTTTACTAAACTTAAGGCCAGCGCGGTATGTTCTAATATATTTTGCTCATATATGGATATGTTTACTGACAATGCCTACGCCAGGATGCGGGAGTGTTAACCGGCTTCAGCACGGTGTGAGTGCTTGTCCAATGCCCCCTTGGGAGACCAGTGAACTGAAAGCTAGCACGTTAGAATGGCAAGTGTTGCGATGGGCAGATTAATGCTTCATATAAGGCAGGAAGATGAAGAGCGCGGCGGGGTGCACCACATGGTGCAAGTCTCAGTGGAAAGGCAAGTGTGACTCGGAGCGCGACAGAGTCTTCCGTACGTTTATTATGTTATCATCGCGGCGTGTTTGCATTGTCCCCGTAGTTTAATGGTTATGACGTCAGACTTCTATGCGCGCATCAATCTGAAGGCTGTGGGTTCGAGTCCCACCGGGGATGTCCTTGTGGGTGTTTCTGTTTTGGCCTTTTATGTTGTCAGTCCCTTCACCTAGTCTCGACTCTCGTACCCATCCCCTCCTTCCGGATTTGGGAACTCCGTCAGGAGGGTCTGGCGTCTCCCCAACGGCGGAGGGGGACATCGCCTTCGTCAGTTTCTGACGAGCGCTTATGTCAACTTGAGACTTGTAGTTTGAATCCTGCACTCGCAGCATTGAGGTATGCCTTGGTTGACTTGACAGGCGGGATGTATGTACATATCCGTGATTTTATAACATAAATTCACATTTTTATTCACCCTTCCCTTGTTGCGCAATTGCTGATGTGAGATAGCTGGGCAGAAATGAGCTGAATGGCCACTTGGCCGGCAAAAACCAGGCCTTGATACCTTTATAATGTTCAAACGTGTCAAGCAATATTGTTAATTTTATTTATGACCATTTTTGGTGAGCTAACCAAGCCAGAGATGCTGAACACCGTGAAAAAGCAATGAAGTCCAGTCAATCTCAGCCAAGAGGTTGTATAGCCGCTGTGGAGCACATATGCCACCTAAAATTCATTCTGAAATTCCCTAAAATAACGAATATATACATGCATCCCGCCTGTCAAGTCAACCAAGGCATACCTCAATGCTGCGAGTGCAGGATTCAAACTACAAGTCTCAAGTTGACATAAGCGCTCGTCAGAAACTGACGAAGGCGATGTCCCCCTCCGCCGTTGGGGAGACGCCAGACCCTCCTGACGGAGTTCCCAAATCCGGAAGGAGGGGATGGGGACGAGACTACCCTTCACCCACCTCCTTCAAGATGCAGATCATGGATGTGAGATGATATTCACCTATACACCTGGAGCAGCGCTTCACTGCTTTGTGCGAGGTTCGCGGTGAATTGCTTCGTTACATTCGTGACAGGTCGCGCACACCGGTGTCACGCCGGGGCCGGCGATCCTTTACGCGAACCACCATCTTCTCCTGACTTGTCCATTTGCAAGGTATGCCATTACTAATTTCCTACGAAAGCGCCGCATGAACATCTTTTCAGGGAATGAAAGGAACCTGTTACAGGTGTAAGAAGGAGATCCTGAGCGGTCAGGTCAAACGGTGCTCGAGATGCCGGTGAGCCACTGGTTTTGTCTGGAGAAGACACTGTGACTCACAGAATTTCAGAATGACTACGTACTGTGTAAGTGACGCATCGAGTGATTGCATACTCTGTGAGACTTACGCACGTTCTCAGTCTAAAGATTGTCAGACCGCGTCGTGGGAAGGCGGTCATAAACGGACGTGTACGCTGAACCCGTTTTACCACAACTCCGATGGGAGCCCCATAGCCGACCTAAGCTTATCTAGTCAAGAGCATGCTGAATAGATGTTGGATAAGCAACTTAGTAAGTGGACTGAGAGGTGGTGCGATGTCTTTTGCGACTATGCCCTCATCGCCCTCGACCTCCCAAACCACCCTCCAGAACGGGTGACCACCCACTGGTGCGCGCCATTTATATATCCGCTCACGATTTACTCGATGACCATCTTAGCATGACGCTTGAGGTAGACAACAGCGTGGCCCATGATGACAGTCTTCGAGACTACTTCGTACGTGTCCCGTTGAAAGTTACGTTTCATTCTTACAGCAGTCCTGCAGATAGCCAAGGCCGAAGTCAAATCAGCCAACCAACTGAAGGAAGAGATGCCTGAGCTTGCCAACTGGATGGACGCGTCCCCAGACCTCACCAAGATCCGGTATTGCATCATTCTCCGTACCGAAAGCGGTGAACCCAAACGAGTGCGCTGCCTTCAGTACAACCGGTTCCAATTGGACGACTGGCGCAACAGGATAGCGCGACGGCTCGAGCCGGAGTTCGTGGTTAACTTGGCCACCCTTCTGATTTACGCTGTGGATAACCTGAGGCCTGAGGACATCTCAACGATGCTTCGCACCGGCAACCACAGTACTGCGCCACCCCGTAATCGTGGAAGATGAAACATTGGCCATCATTCCTTACGGCGGCCAGGTCTAGGGTCTCCAGCAGGATAGCAATCTGCATCTCGGACGGCTGTACTCCTAATAGTCTCTGTTCGAGCAAACCATGCAGTATGCTCAATATATTGGCTTCCCAAGTATCCAAGTATCAATCTGATTTTCACCGTTTGTTTAGCCTTGAGCTACCGTGAATTTGCTCGTGGCTTAGCCCAGTCGTAATTCGCGTTAGTCTCGAGAGCTCGAGCTCCTGCCACCGAAGGCTGGCCTTAGACGCTCGTAATGTTCAAGGTTTGATGGCCACGCGAGTTCTTGCACATTACAACCACCATCTCCCCAGCGCACACCCAGGTTCGTCGCTCCCTAACAAGCCACTGCATAGCGCGTGCTGACCCATCATTGTACCTTCTTAGACAATATGAAGGGTACATGCTATTGGTGCAACAAGGAGATCCCGAGCGGCGACGTCAAGCGATGTTCGAGATGTCGGTGAGCCACCAACAGAACGCGTGCGGACTCAAATGCAGAGGATACTAACATACCTTCGCAGACTTGTAACTTACTGCGTATGTAACGTTGCTGATATGAGTTTCTTTCTCGTGAGTCTGAGCGGGTAGGCAGTCGAAAGAATGCCAGACGGCATCTTGGAAGTCCTACCTGAGATTTTTAGTGCAGAGTACACTGAGCAGCAACTGGACAAGGCCCTGAGCAAGTGGCTCTAACGGCGGCGAGACGTCTTCCAGGAGATGTCGATCGTCTCACTCGACCTCGCAAACCACCCTCCTGAACGTGTCGATACGCATTGGTGAGTACTTATGGCATGCTTGTATTAGGTTTATTCTGTTAACTTTGGTAACATGACCGTTTGGATTCAGAATAACATGTTCCATGACGACAATTTGCGAGACTACTTCGTGCGTCGTCATTAAAAACGGGTTCCGTCTTACTCACTAGCACTACCATACCCACCCAGATAACCAACCCCGAGGTCAAGCCCGTCTCTGAGATCAAAGTCGAGTTCTCCGAGCTCGCAGAGTGGCTATCCTCCCTGCCGACCTCACGCGCATCCGGTACTGCGTCATCCTACACAACGCGCGGGGCGAGCACAAGCGCGTTCGATGCATGCAGTACAACCGCCGCGACATGGACAGGTGGCAGAATATGCCAAAGGCTGCAACGGCGAAGCTCGCGGAGAGCTGGGCGCCGACGTTCATATATGCGGTGGAGCATATGAAACCGGAGGAAGCATCATCCAGGGCACTTGTGTGACTTGGCAACCGAAATAACGGTGCTCGGGGAGGCATGCGACGACGTTGAAAGCACACCGGGCCTCATGTTTCTTACATAGATCCAACGTGAAACCTGAAATTTAGTTCCATGTCCGTTTCTCTACGTATACTTAGCTGTAGCTGCTTTATGCATGTACTAACCAAGCTCACCAAGGTATAGCGAGCTGCATCTCGGCTCCTGGATACGAAGCACAAGACGTTGCCTGGGTCGCTCTCGTGTTCAGTTCCCGAGTTGCCGCTTCTGCAACTCGGCAGCATTGTAAGTTCCTCATCGGCTTTTGCGGCAAAATCTTACAGACATGGTTCCACAGTTTAATTGTCAAGATGTACTCGTCAAACAACCACACAACAGTACATGTTACTGAGATATAAATGTACGAACACAGCAAGGGTATGGACTACACTAATGCAACATTCATTTGAATATAACACGGTGGTAGACTCCCACCATCAATAACACAATAGGGACTAGCTCATCTCCATCATACCAACAGCTTACTTTGTTGCATCCAGTCGCTGCTCGTCCATCTCCCGACGTGCTTGTCTCCCCCCGGAGGCCGAGAATGGTGACGACGGAACAGCACACCAGCGTGCCCTGGAAGATGATCGCACGGTGCATATTGTTCGGCGGGTCTGCATGGGGTCCGGCACGTAGCGCGCCTTCCACTATCAATGCACACAATAAGTTACAGTATCATTGAGGGTGGGCTGTGAAGCCGTATAGGAATAAACATACCGAGTACACATGTGATGCTGAAGAGATTTCCGCTGTAAGCGATTGAATCAGGATCGGGACGGCTGTTGAAGGAAAGCGTAGACCTACGCGAACCAAAGCACAGCCGAACTGCCGTCGGCGTTCCGCGTGACTTCGACGGCGAGCTCGAGCGCGACGGGCAGCATCGTGACCGAGCCGGCTCCAATGAGCGCCATGATAGCGAACAGCGCGCCCGTATCATTCGGTTTCACTCATCACGACAAGAGCAAACGTGAGGTGAATATCCGTACAAAGGTGTAAGGAGGATACTCACATGCCCAGATGAGGCTCAGCCACAATGCACCAAGGGCAGGCAACAGGACTTTCGCGGTGAGCGCGAGATGACGAGTGAGCACACGGTCAAAGAGCGGGGACGTGATGGCGGCGCAGACGAGCCCTGCAAGAAGGAGTGTGGCGCCCATGAGGCCGGATATATCGCTGGAGTAGCCGTACGGGCCCTGTGGTGCATGAATGTTGTCAGCGTAGCAACAAGGGTGTGGGTTACAAGCCACTCACGAAGTCTTGGTTCGTTAAGATGGTGAAGGAAGTCACACTAGTATTCTTCAATAGGAGCAAATTGAGGAGTGCGGACGGATACGTACACGCCCACGAGAACACCGAAGTTGAGAACAATGATAGCAAAATCTACCCTTTCACGAATCGACATGTAGGTAGGTCGGTAGTCGGGCTCATGGCCAAGCAGTGCCCGGGCTAGCGATAAGAACGTAGGTTTCTCTTGCGAAGCGGCGTGGGCTATTTTCTGAGGTAAGTAAATTTCAGCGACGAAGGGACACGTGGAACCGACTGGGAGGTGTTGGCGGAGAGTCGGTTACCAAAAATACGCAAGGCATTATCACGGTACTTATAATACCCAAGACAAGAATCTATCGCGGTCATCGGTCAATACTGAGCTTGTTGGCTATACAACTCCCGGGCTCACAGATGTACGTGTGCTTCCTACGAGCGGGGAGATCAACTGCGCAATACCTGTTCCGATCGGATTTGCTGGATTAAAGATCAGGATCAGGATTAACATCTACACAATCAGAGCTGAAAAACCGGCAGACCTATGGAGAGAATCATGGTCGCCGTCGTTCTCCCTTTCAGATCGAACCAGTTCTCGGAATATAATGGGCCCAACACCAAGAATATGGGCTGAGCAATGCCAGCGATGATCTGGAAGCGGCATGGCTCAGTAGCTGTTCATGCTATACAAACGACGCCGCTCTCACCTGGCCTAACATTATGAGGCTGTAAGCGCTGCCCTTCGACAACGAGCGGACGGTTCCCCCATAACGTATCCACGCGGATATAACCAGGCACAGGACACCTATATAGCACTACGCAGCAGGCAAACTTGCATTGAGTATTCCGCCCTTCCGTTCTGCGGGGTAAAGGAGTACTCACGGTAACACGGATCCCATATCGGGAACAGACGAAGGGAACAATGATGGAGCAAGGGAGGAAGGTAAGAGCAACGACGTTGCCCAGCCAGTTGACTTCGTCGAGCGTGAAGCCAAAATCTGTCACGACTGGAAATTCAAGAGGAATGTGCAAAACGCAAGGCGAAGTCAGCAAGCGGTGCCGCGTGCGATACAAAAATAAAGCTCCACTGACCATTATTCGCAACAGGTCCAAACCAAGGTGATGCCAGCCCTCCAACGATGTTCAATGCGACCTGCCAGTGAAACGTCAGTGTTCCAGGTGATCCCAAGCATCCACCACCACCTACAAGGCCTATCACCCCCACAAAACGCCGCTTGTATAGCCTGTACGACACTGGAGGATCGACCGCTGTGTCCGGCGTGTTCAGGCTCAAGGCCTGTGTTTCCACGACGACGACATCCAAAGACCTGCGGCTGTCTTTAAACCGCTCTTCCGTTGAGCCGTTGGGCGAGTCCAAGCTGTCATCCAACATGTCTCCGAGTCCCGCAGGAGAGAGAGGCTCTAAGTCGTTCATGGCATGCGCCTACGGGGAATTGAGCTAAAGTCGGGTAGACTTGGAGGTCGGTGAAAGAGGGTTGAACCCATGATATCACACGCGATAGGTGAAGTGTCGGCATGCCGCATAGGACCTCTTGTGAATTAAGTAGAGAAGTTCAGCTGCGGCCGTTACCGAGTCTTAACCCGTGTTGCCGGCCCCGATCCAATCTTCGGCGCCAATAGCGCACTGCATCCAAATTTGGTCTGCTGCCGACTTTGAACCAGTCCACCACGTCGCTGGGAAGAAACACTTCGCAGCTGGGGTAATACAGGAGGCAAGCACCACTCGTTCACTTGGAACACGAATATACTCAGCAACGCCATGTCCTCCGCAATATCACTTCCCTCTTTGGCGACAGAACTCGTAGAAAGAGTAATTGACTTCTCCTGCGATTCCCCAGAAACTCTGAAGACCTGCTCCTTGATATGTCACGCATGGTGCAGCAGGGCTCGCTACCAGCTCTTTCGAAAGCTCACCCTGATGGTGGGCCAATCGCGCCCCTGTGATACACTCGAAGCCTTCTGTCGATACCTTGATCAGACCATGGAGTCGCGAAGAACAGCGGTCATACCCATGCACCAACTCGTTGAAGACCTGTATCTGAACCAGCTGGAACAGAGACTCGCCAAGGTTGCGGCTGAGGAGGATTTCTCTTATGACCTCTACTATCGCTTGGAGAGCTCTCTGTTTCGTCGTCTTCCCTCCGCACTTCCGCGCCTGACGAAGTTGCGCGTGAACCTCCTCGGTGTGAGCACGTTCGCGCATCACACAGCACTACATCCGATGACCACGAACCATGTCCTCCCTCACATTCGCCACCTGCACCTATCCTGTATAGGTATGACGCCTTCACAGTTGTTCCACTTCCTCTCCATCTTCTCTATCATCGACATTCTGTGCCTCGAGCTGCACGTCAATATCCTTGCCCTTGGTCGCGGCGAAGGCGTATTCACTCCTGATGATCTTGCGAACATGTTCACTCCGCTGACGACTCGGATCAAGGACATTCGGGTTGTGGAGCATGGCTGGGCACTACTTAGTCTCTTGTCCCGCATACACATGGTGTCCTTGGAGAGAGCCTCGTTCATGCTCGAAGGTTACATATACTCGGACAAGACCGTACAAGCCCTACTTTCTTTTTTTTGCCAGTAGAACATGCAGTGGCCTATCCGCGCTACAACTCGAGCTTCCACGGTCGTCAAATCAGCGTTGGGATGCATTTGGTACGGTTACATCGACGATACGTCTACTGCCACTCGCGTTGGTTCTGTTGGATAGCTCCCGAAGTTCACGTGATTGATTGGGCTCTCGCACGACCACTAGAGAAGTTGGTTATCTCAGCCCTGGAGCTGGATAATCACAATGCGGACCTCGATGAATCACTCATTTTTGTTGCATACCACTTGCAGGGCCCCTCTACAGCCGTTCCCCACGTCGACCTCCATTTCACGCTCCCCCTCGCTGCTGAAGCTACTTCCGACTCTCCTCGGGTTGCCGAACTTTTTTCGCAAGTCTCCCAGCGCTGGGCGGAAGTTGATGCGCACCTTTCGCGTTGGACGGGGCTTCGTGCAGTCAACATTGTAGTCGAGGACTCTGCTCGTCAAACCAGCACGGACAAGCCCGTTCCTGTGGGAGTACCGGGGTCCCAGATAGCGGGCGTGAAGGACGCGTTGGCGATGCAGCTTCCGTCTACTCATCAAAGAGGTCTCATCCTCGTAGTTCCCAGCGATAGTCAATGGATATTGGATATGGCAGATTAATCGTCACGTCTGGTGAAGCTTGTGCGCTCGAGATGACAAGCCGTTGTCCATTGTGTATGGTAGAGCGCAAGGAGAAATGTATTAAATGTACAACTTTCTAATCTACCGCAAGTTTAGGTTGGATAATAACTGGTTCCATGACCGCCTTCAAAACGCCCTTCCTAGCCAATCGAGGTAAATAGCTCGCAAGATACGACGTGAGACTCTCATCCGTCCAATGCCCCTTGTAGAAACGACATCCGCTGTTCTTGTCAGGTACAACTCGGAGGCTGACCTTGACCTGTCTTAATTTCTCCCAGCGTGACAGCTTCACGTCCAGCTGCGGCCAGGCGGAAGGCTGACCTCGACCATCGGTAGATAGATCGAGGAACTCTCCAGATGGGTAGAGATCCCAATCACCAACGTAGAAATGAAGTTCTACCTCGGTGACAGTATGTGAGGGTATTTGGAGGATGTATGCGACGAAAGCAGGTCGTGCCAGCCGGGCCTTCAAGTGAATGCCCGAGATGATGAGTTTCCTCAACACGACAGGGCGACCCCAATCAATTGAACGATCCAGAGGGTCAAAATCTGCTCGTGGGGTGTGAGCTCCTAGCATGCTACAGAACGGCGAAGCATACCATTTCCCCACTTGTTTCGCTGTCCGTGGCATATGTGCAATTCTTCGACGTCGATAAAGGACTCGCTAGCGACCCATGCGCGCAGAAAATCGAGCTCGCTGCTCAGGTTGCGATTGGCGTATTTCGCCACCGTGAGCTTGAGGGTGCGAAGGGTGCCTGGCTGCAGCGCGCGGGGCAGCAGAAAGTCCAGCCAAAACTGCAGCTCGCTCCCCACCTCCAAGTGCGCCACGTCCAGCAGCAGCGGCCGGCGCATTTGCTGCAGGATCTCGATGATGAGGTTCGGTACGCGGTACGCGGAGCTCGCCAGGCCGATTTCGAGGCGGAGGGTCGTGACTTCGGAGAACATCGACAGAAGGCAGGGGGAGGTCGGGGAGGCTCATGTACGGGGACATGAGCACGACCTCGTCGAGTTTGCCTGGGCGCGGGCGCGTGGGGTACCGCTGAAGGTTTGGGGCGTTCCACAATGCGAGCTTGACCGTCCTGAGTCGGGGAATGGCGTACAGGATGTTGCAGAGAGTGACTCCATCTGCTCGGTATCTCGTGTCGAGCTTCTGACCAGTGGACGAGATCTCGATGAGCCCGTGCGCCAGTGGCTTGAAGCTATCCAGCTCATCCGGTCTGTACGAGGTATTCCATTCGCCCGTGGTCGGGTCGATCATTCCATCGTACTGATAGATAGAGAGCTCTTCAATGTGCTCGGCTATGGGCACGACGTCTTGTGGGTCCAGTAGAGGGTATAGGAGACATCCATGGAATTGTTCAAGGGTTAGGGATGGTCGAGTGTCGCCGACCAGGAACGAGACCTTGCGGAGAAGGTGCCGGCGCGCTCTGTTGATCCAGGCTCGAGAGACAAGTGTGTATGTCTTTAGCGTCTCCTTGCTGTCGTACAGATCGATGATTGCGTCGGTCAATTCGGCAGGGAAACGCCGCGAGATGCTGGACATGTTTACCGCGAATTCCTGCGTATGCTTCTTAGAGGTTTCCCTATGTATGAGCTATGCGCTCTAGGGACCGAACAGGTGAACGCATCCTGGGCGATCATATTTTGAGACAATGGGCAGAATTTAAAGCGGAGAACGTTGAGCAACTCAACGTTCTCCGCTAGCGCTTGAGCAATGAGGAGCACGCGAGCGGCGACAGGGCGCATGCCACGTGGGCCGCGTGGCCGCAACGCGCGGGTGCGTGTGCAGTGTGCACTGCCAGGCAGTGGACTGTGGCAAGCACCGGCGACTGACACTAGTGATTGTGAGGACTCGGTGACTCATGAGCCAGCTGAGTTAAAAACAACATATTAAGGCTCCAACCATTTACTTTAATTACTCTTTTAAACCCTTTACAACTCTTTACCTTTACCTTTAAACTACAAAACGGCCGTAAAGAGGTGTAAACTGTTTAGTAAAGAGTGTGTAAAGGGTATCGCCTGAGGCACATAGTTCATTGCTGCAAGCGTCCAGACAATAACATAGGTGTAGACTGTTGTGCAGCAACAACATGTCCGATCATGCCGACATCTTGGACAAGTTCAAACACGCAGCACGGACTCGGATGCGCTGCCGCAGCGAGTGGCGGATAAAGCTCGGAGATATTGCCCCGCCTATCATAGGTGCTCGTTCAACGCTGAACCAACATCTTCGTAAGGGTGCACGTCAGCAGTGATAGTTGCTGCTAATAGTTGATAGGAGGCTACTGAGACACTCCTGACATGGCTCTTTCCTGAACAACTTCTGAGTCTTGAAAATTTGCTCTTGGATTCAGCCCAGCAGCCGCTGGCCCGCCGCGCAAGCAAAACTGTTCTGCTTTCCAGTCGATTGCATATCGTTAGCCGGACCCAAAATTCTTCTCGACCCACCCAGGGTGGCGCCTGCCCCACCAAGGACGCCCAAGCGCCCCGTAGGCGTCCTGCGCCAAAGGAGCCTGGCCAGCATTCTCTCGCGTCGGTACCAATGTGGTGCAGCTTTAAACATCGCGCAGAGGGTTCACGGCTCACTGTACCTGCCCAAGCACCCGACTGAAAATGACCTGCGCGATTTTACGGGCAATCGCTCGCGAAACTACTGCCTGGGACGCCAGCCAGGCGCTTAGTAAGTCGAGGAAGCGTTAGGCGAGGTTCGCTCCACACTCCGCTGCGCGCAGGAGTTTTTGTGATCAGGCTAACGATATGCAATCGACTGTCAAGTTGACATCGACAAGAAGACCTCCTTCTCATTGAACCACACCGCAACACAGGTAGTAGAAAATCTGAAAATTTATTTGTGGCTTTGTAGGTAACTATACTTTCTGCAGCCCTGGACTTGGTGCGGAAACACTCTACAAACTAGTCTTTACTCTTTATAAACTGTTTAATACCCTTTATTTACTCTTTACTCTTTAACTACAAATATTTTGTAAAGGTAAAGTAAAGGGTTGGAGCCTTACAACATATACGTGCCGTAAGGTAGACTGAAAAAGAACTTAGACACTATAATGCATTAAGAGGGAATCGAACCCCCGGCGGGTCGATGGCAACGACCCAGGTTACCACTACCCCATTAATGCTTGTTGGCTTGTCAGGTTTTAATCGTTTGATTGCCGCACCGTGCACAGCCAACTAGTTCTGAATCCGCGGGTGGCACTGGAGCTTGGCAGAGTCACTGTTAGGGCAGAGTTTTCAACCGCGTCCATGTACACCTCGAGCTCCATACTAAATCCTCTGCGCAACTCCTTCAATTCCCGAGTGCGATTTCTTCTACGTCCGCTTACTTTGGGTCGATGCTACTTTGCAGCCGGAAGTCAAGATGCCTCTCGAGCAAATTCAGTCCGATGGCCGTCCCCCATATACACATCCTCTCGTCTGAGCCTGCAGAATTCCGTATTCCAAGCACATGTTAGTGCTCTTCCACTTGACTTCCTAGGCAACGCCTCCACCTCAAGACCCTCACAAACCCTCAGCGCGGTGCAAGTCACTGAGAAGCTGGAAGGCCTATTCACTGGGCTGTCGGAGCAGCATCCTCGCACGAAGCGTGCGACCCATTGCATGTACGCCTGGCGGGTGTCAGGCGCTGCCAACGTCTCCACGGCCTTTTCAGAGCGCTCCGCTAAGACGACTGGAAAGTCGAAGCGTTCGTTAACGCCTGCATCGCTGGAAGATGTCCGGCTAGGGTCAGTGTCAGGCGGCGAATCTGGTGCTGGCAACCGCCTCGAACGACTCTTGGAGTTGTCGGAGGATTGTAAAGGCCGGAATGTCGTCCTGGTGGTGGACCGGTGGTACGGAGGTGTCCCACTTGGAAGTCACCGGTGGAAGTGTATCTCGGGGGTAGCAAAGGAGGCGTTGGGTATCGCAGCGGAGCGGGGTGGAAATAACGGTTCACGCACATGCACGCTTAAAGGGGCCATCCCGTCAAGTACGTAGAGTGAAGCTTTCGCTGTGGATTACGTGAAATGACTTGCACTTACAAGGTTTCTACCACCGTCTATATCGAATGTACGACAGGTCCACCAATGCCCTGTTGCGTTCGAACTCCCAGCACACGCAGTACCGTGAAGGTATTCTGTCAGACGGGTCAAGTATTTGACTACTTGGGAACTGTGTCTTACAGCAATTGTACAGTGGATGAGCACGCTACGTATCAACGCCGCCCGCATTCGTAAGTTTACTCAGGTTCAATCGTACTTGTAACACTTGATTTAATATGGCCGCTGTAGACTCAGAGCCGACTGTCGTAGCGTGTGAAGCCACAAGCCCGTGGGCCATTTACGACATATCAATGTTCAACGTCAACCCCTCCTTCTCATACCATCTGAAAATGTGCATCCTGTCTACGGGATCGTCGACGCGCGGTGTGCACCTAACGACGCGGCAGCAACACCTATCGGACTGTTGGGCCAAAGGATGCCAGATGGTGTACACTCGGGGGATAGCTGGAGCTGACTATGAAGTAATATTATGAGATTTCCATAGCTCAAATATACGAATCATTATATAGCGGGATCGGGTTTCAATATCTTACTGGTCACCGTGGCATGAATATTGCCGATAGTCGTACGGATTAGTGCTGCCTCTTTGCCACTTTGACCATGAGAGGATACTTCAGGACACTGGTCCGCATATTCGACCATCCGTCCAAGAACGCCTTCGGCTTGAATTCGGGTGCGAAGGTGATGTCGTAGGCGAGAAGCAAGTGAGCAAGCACGACATGGAGCTGGCGTATCGCCAACTGTTTGCCAAGACATCCGTATGGACCTGGGAGGTGGCGGCCGAATGAGACACTGAGTCGCATCGCACGCAATGACTATGGGACTCACCAAACATAAACGACATCAGCGCCGCCTGCTTCGTCACCGTGTTCGGACCCAGCCCGTCCTTGAACCACCGTTCAGGCTTGTACTCGAGCGGCGCGGGCGAGAAGTTCTCCTCGCTCGTCTGCTGCGCGTACCCGCACACGCCGACGATGGTGCCCTCCGGGACGAACTGGCCCGCCAAGACAGCGCCGCCGTGTGGGACGACGCGCGGGAAGCCGGGGAACGGCGTGCCCAGCCGTAGGCCTTCCTGCACGGCGGCTGTCATGTACGGCAGCTTGAGGAGTGTGGCGTGGTCGCCAGCTGTGACTTCGCCCGTGGGGAAAGCCTCGGCCAGTTCTTTCTTCAGCTTGTCGTACGTCCCTGGCGTGTTGAGGAGGTAAAGAGGATGACGGCGACTATTGCGGCTGTCGTGTCTGAGCCTGTCGAGACGTAGCATCGACATTGGGGTGAGAGAGGGTCCGAGGAGAACGTTTGTCCAACGTACCGGCCGCAATAGCGAATACAGTATCCGTTTCCAAGTCTTTACCATCCAACGCCGGGTATGGGTGCTCGTCCCTCTCAGCAAGCTACAGAATAATCAGTTAACGCTCATCTATGCTTATATCAACTTACAAAGAGGGAGCACATGTCGCTATTCGTCTTCGACTTCACTTGTTTCTCGTGATCAGTAGGTCCGCTGCTAGCTTCTCTAGACGCTTGAGATATGAGCTGGGCAACAGGCTTATGACGTCGAACACTGCTGGAACCTCGCCAAAGCTACAAAGTTTGGGCACCGTCGGATGAGAATTACAGTGAACCTGAAGCGTTGCTCACATTTCGAACAAGATGACAGCATTCTTGGAGAAGTCGACTGCATGAGTCGGGTCGCCTTCTTCCATGAACTCCTGTTTGGGGCGTGAGATGGCATTTATCATGTAAGTGATATGCCTACAATTCGGTTGGAACCGCCAAACGTTATGTCGCCCTGGTTCGCTCAGCCATATGGAAGATAGGAAGGTCGTGAGAGCGACATACCATGAGATCAAAGGACCAGTGGTCAATAGCGTGACCAACATTCACAACTCCTGAGGAACTTCGTCGTCTGGCTATGCATGCGACGAGATGCTCGGACCGCGTGTTCAGAATTTCGGCCCATTCATCCAGCCTGCCAGGCTACTCAGTTCAAGCACCGATAAATTCCCCACACGCTTACCCAGCGGGGGTGAATGCAGGGGCCCATATCCGTCTTCGATTGTGATGTACATTTCTGTCTCTGGTAAAGAAGAGCGAGCTATCCGAGTCACGGCCAGGTCTGTAATTCTCGCTCTTGTCGTAGGCTTGGGAGGACGCGTAGATTGGATTGACCGCATCCAAGGAGTTGATAGAGAGTTTGTTAGGGCCTTACACTTAGCATTAGCAACGGAGCGGCATTGTGGAATGACTGAACTGACCTATACGGACGAAGGTTCCATACTTCTTGTGCAGCTCCGTCACAACAACATGTCTTCGTCCTGACGCCGCCGCATACGCAAGTGCAAGACTGGTCACTTTGTTGATGATAGGACCAGGGAACGACGCTAACGGATGAAAAGGCGAAAGCCTGTAGGATACTATCGCGAAAATGGTGATCAACGTGGTCCAAGCGAGGAACGCGGTCGCGTATGAGACAGAGTCCGTGAGCAGCCCAGTCGAGATGTACCGTGCGGCGGTCACCGCCACATGGGACAATGCTCCTGAAAGCACTATGAGGTCCCCTCTTGGCTCATGAGACCAAAGGTAACCGCACACTGTCTAGGAGGCATTACGCGGATAAGCTTCTACGTTTTTGCTTCATATGCGTGTCCACATACCAATGATGTGGCGGACGCCAACGGCAAGACACCAAGGGCCGCCATGGTCTTACCAAGGTTGCGTGTTCTGCCGACGTCCGAGGCAAACGACGTGCAGGTCCTCAAGAAAGAGCGACGCGGGGAAACGCAATTCCTGCAACAAGGCCACTCAGCACCAGAGGGACAGCGTGGGAAATCTGTTCTTTCAGCGCTCAAACCTTGCTCGTGCCGGCCCAGTCTCAGCCTGGCCTAGTTTCATGATTATTCCCGTCACTGAATGACCGTGATACGGTCCACTCACGACGGTTCGTCTGATGATGATTTTTTTTGTGAAAGCGCACCTTTTGATCGGATCTGTCTTGGATCAATATTTTCAGGCTCGTCGCGCCCCGTCCCATGCGCATTATGCCGACCGCCGGTCTGTGTGGCCGTCCCTCCCTGGGTGGCAGATGGATGCAAGTTGTTTTGGCCATCTTGAAGACGACTGTATGTTGAGCATCGCTGCTGCAGACTCATGCATCATGAGTCAAGAGACCGTTGTGGCAGGAGCAGGTTCTAAACAAGGTTCAAATCAAAACCGGATCGGGTCGCAGATCTCGCGCAAGTCCGCTTTGTGGCGCTCGCCAGCAACCGGGGAATTAGCGCTCTCCCCAACATGCTGAAACATTGCTGAAACATACAGTCTCCTGCTAGTAGCTCATGTGCGCTGAAGGCTGCGTAGTATGTTTGTCTGCAAAGGCATGTGAACTGCTCATCATACGAAATCCCTTGCATACTCCAACGTTCTCGTCGACAGCGACGTCTCAATCAGACCAGCTCCGAGTCGGCGGCGATGCCATACGTGACGACCGGTATATCAGCGCACAAGCGCGCCGCTGTAACCACCATCAAGCCTGCCGCTTCGGATGGATTCCAAAGATTCGCTTCATCTCGACGGGGTTTGTGGAAGAGGACTCACTGTACTATGTAGGTACCGCTTTCAGGGCATACGCCCGCCTGGCCATATCCTTTGATAGACTGTCTGGGCCCTTCACTTGCTGCCTCGACAGAGTTTCTGCCGGAACCTCCAGATGCGTCTCCTGTACCCTGGGTCTGCAAAACTGTTCATCCAGCCGAACCAGATTGTTTCAAGGGCCGGAGCAACGGTCATCATCATTCGACGTCCGGGCGTGTGGGAAAATGGAACGCGACCGTTTATTGAAGGATCTGTTCTCAATCTTCCGAAGTCTGGCCACCACGCCGTCATGGCCGGTGATGCTCATTGCTGACGCCGCGCGGTCTGAAGTCCTGGGCAGGGCGGCGCCGCTTGATAGTTTACGGTGACGGCTCCAAAAGCCTTACGGCAACCCGCTCATCTTCCCGCTCATAAGGAGTCGTTTCTCGGTCACTTCGTGGACTTGCCCTGCTCCCTGTGTGTCGTCCACTCACGGCGTCCTTCGCCCTCCTTTCACACTCTGGGTCGTCATGTCCGCTATCCAGATTCCTGGACTGCCCACCACCTGGGATAATACATTCGGCGCCCTTCAAATTGCCGCCTACGTCACCGCTGTGTGAGTGTTTCCTGTGGCACTCCAAAACGTATCTTCAATTCACATTGCGCTCACAGGTTGTATGGCATATTGCTCCTGCAATGCTATATTTTCTTCCGCAACACTCAGCGGGAAAAAATGTTCATGAAGTACTCGGTGAGTTGCTCGTCTTTCCGCCACCTGTCTAGCTCACCTTCCCTTGCAGGTCTGGGGCTTACTGTGCGCTGCACGGCTACTTGTCGATTTTTGCCCTAGAATGCTGAGTATAACTGTATCGCAGGGTCCTCAACACGCTCCATCTCATATTCGCAATACATTCAAGCTATTGGTGAGAGCATGATCGGGTGCCGTCAGAACACGAAGTCTAATCGAAGAGTGAAGGTACACTGTCACGAACTACGCCAACCCTATCATAATTGCGGTCGACAGCCCATGGTATGTATGTGCCGTAACAACCTAAGGTCGATGACTCACCTATTCGCAACGATGCAGGAGCATTCCGGTAAGAGGCGGCAAGCGTAGGCTTCTCGTTGTCATACTGACGTTCTGATTTTCTGGCAGCTGATTGAGATGTGTGGGGTGAGCTCTTCTCTCCGTCTCATATGCCGTCGCCAGAACTCAGTGCCGTATGATAGGCGACCAACAATTTTGTCGTCCAAGGGTAAGACACCGAAGTTGTTCAACCTGTCCCACCCTAATTATTTGATTGCCAGCTGGTTTGTCTTTCGCATCTGGATACGTAAGTCACAACGGTGCTACCGATACACACTGCTGACAGTTCGTTTAGTGAGCGACAAGAACCTATGGCTCACTGGCCCCCTGGTGTGTTGTCCTTCTTCATTCGGCGACTGAGTCGAACTAACCGACGTTGTGGTTCAGGGAGTTTTTGTCCTCGGGCAGTGGGGTACGTCGCCTAGGCAGTCCACATCGTACCTCCATACTGATAGTCGTGGCTTTCAAGCTGTGGGCTTCGGCCTTGCCATCAAGCTGTAAGCAATACTCCCTCCAATGTCTGCTTCATTGATCATTGGTGACTCACCTGCTCTTTCTGCCCAATAGCTTGCTTTTGCCCACCTTCGCCTCGTATGCTGAAGAAAACGTGAATCGCTCGCGCTTGAGCTGCCGTCCGAGAGCCCTGCTGACCGCCCTTCTCCTCAGGTGCTCGTGTATCTCACGCTGTCTCTGGACACAGCGTCGAATATCATTATAGCGCTAATACTGTGCTACTTCCTGTACAACGTCAGACAAACGCCTATTCGCCGGTATGCAATTTCACTACTCACCGCCTTACCTCGGTTCACCTGTTTCTCTAGCATGCGTTCCATTATCGACACCTTGATGGTGTATATCATCAACACTGGTCTGTTGGGCGTGTGAGTAGTGGCTTTGCGGTGCAGACCCCTTAGTGTAGCGGCTGACTGTCTTGCAGCGTCGTTTCTCTGAGCTGTATTATCTTGGTTCGTTCATTAGCCTTGTTAGCACTTGTACCCGGGTCTTTGATCTCCGTCATTACAGCGCGTCACACAGCCGTCGAACTTCATCTTCTGGGGTAGTAAGTACCTTCGGTTATCCCTTCTTCCGGTTTACTGATCATGTCACAGTTTACGTTCCTTACATGAGCGGTAAGTGCCCTGAGATATTCGACGACATACCCCTCTCACTCCATCTATACGAAGTCTATTCCAACTCGCTCTTGGGGTCGTAAGTTGGCTTCTACCTACACGTTCATCCCGAGCCTAATCCGCTGCACATCCGCAGCTTGAATGCCCGCGACTGGTTCAAGAGCAACTCAGACCACGTCACTATCCCTCTGAGCGACTTGCAAGTTAGCGCTAGGAGGAGTGGCTCGAGGGGTATGGTCTTCGGTCGCGGTGGACAGGATGTGAGCTAGACGCTACTTCTGTATTGCGATGATTGCTGAAATGTTCTACCAGCATGAATCGCAGACCCACCAGACAAGTAACGGTTACGCGGACGGTATCAAAGTTGACACCGTGACCATGAAAGCGGAACTATAGAAGGCGCATCCTTTGTTCGGTTAACCCACTAGCCCTCTCGAATGCGGCAGCGAAGACTGTCGACCTGCTTCGCTCTTTTGTACTACGACGCTCGTTTACATTACTCATTCACTTTGTACATATCTTAGAAGCTCGGTCTATTCACCCCGATTTTGCGGGTACCCCGAAGATCAAGTTGGCTGTCCGAGTCCCAGCACTGCGGTAGCGTCGTCAATATGAGTATCGGTGATAAGCGAGACCGCGCTAAGTCGTTTCCCGCTTTCTTTCGCGCAAGTAAATCTACCAGAGGGCAGCAACTCAAGCGATACTAATACTTCAGCGTCAATACGCCTTTGCCATCCAACGGACTCACAAGCTTCACGACGGGTTCAAAATCAGTCACGACGTCATCATAGGCGGTTGCAAGTCAATGACTGTCGTTGGGTCCCTTGCCCAAGATATCGGCGGAGGTGCGGAGAGCAAGTTCTCCCGCACAAATTTTCTAGATCCCGACCACATCTTAATGAAATTGCGGGAATGTTCCGCCATTGAGACCTACGGAACCTTCGTTCAAGTCGAAGACGGCGCGCTTTAGTCAAGGACTTTGACTCGCACCACTTGCGCACCATCCAAGGGCGACCCTATGAGCAATGTTGAATTGAAGGTAAGTTACGTGCCGTTGTATCCTACCATATGATAGGCGAGCACTAACGACACTACCTACCAGACATTATGCTCCATTGAAGCGTCAGCGCTCGACGGTTTGGCCAGCGCCATAGGGCACGAAAAGGCGACCAGGGTTGGAGAAGGCTGCGCCAGTGCGCCACGGGCGTCGATATATCGCAATCCCCCTTCGACGTTTGGCCACAAGTGAAACCGGTACGAAGAGTTCGTAACATCCATATTGTCAGCGCGCCGATTGTCTAGTATATAGCCGACCCTCAGGCCGGCGGGACCCCTCAGCTTCTTCAGTAAAACCTACCGCGGTTACCAGCTTTTAATTCAACGAACACACTATGGCATTCGCGCCCGTCCCCGAACCCGACACGCCTATTGGGCGATATCGACGACTGTCGCCGCACGCTGGCATTTTTGTCTCGCCGCTGCAGCTCGGGGCGGTGAGCCTCGGTACCAAATGGCCCCGTGTAGGCACGACGGACAAGGACACGGCGTTCAAGTACCTCGACGCGTACTTCGAAGCGGGCGGCAACTTCATCGACACCGCTAACTGGTAGTACGTGGCTTTCTTGACGCTTGCGCGCCAATAAGTACGTGACTGACGGTGGTCACAGCCAGAACGGCGAAAACGAGGAATGGATTGGAGAGTGGATGGAGGCGAGAGGGAACCGCGACCAGCTTGTGATTGCCACCAAGGTATGTGCAAACTTGCGTGCGTACTCGTGGAGGCCCATTTGTTGATACACACAACGCAATGTCAGTACAGCGGCAATTGGCAAATCGGGAATCCCGACGTAAAGACCGCCGCCGCATTTGTTGGAAACAATACCAAGTCGATGAAGCTTAGCCTTGAAGCAAGCCTGAAGAAGCTCAGGACGACGTACATCGACATTTTCTACATTCACTGGTGGGACTGGACTACTTCGGTTGAAGAGGTCATGGATGGCTTGCACAACCTAGTCGCCCAAGGTAAAGTTTTGTACTTGGTCAGTGTGCCGCTTGTTGCTACGCGCGGGAGAATGGCTGATGGAACGCTGCAGGGTGCGAGCAACACACCCGCATTCCGGGTGGCGCAGGCCAATCAGTACGCCCGCGACCACGGCCGCCCGCAGTTTGTCATCTACCAGGGCGAATGGAACGTGATCTGCCGCGACGTCGAGCGTGAGATCCTCCCGCTCTGCCGCGCAGACGGTACGCCGCATCACGCTTTGCTCTTCACAGACCGCTAACGGGCGACGCCGCTCTGGCAGGCATGGCGTTCGCGCCGTGGAACGTGTTCGCGGCGGGAAAGCTGCGCACGGACGCCGAGGAGGAAGAGCGCGAGCGCAATGGCACGGGCGGACGCACGGGGTACGGCTCCACCTGGAGGCGCAACGAACTGGAGCGCAAAGTCTCGGGCGTCCTCGAGCAGATTGCTGCAGAGGTGGGCACGACCAACATCCGCAACGGTGAGCCTTGCTCGCTGCCATCATCTCTGACTTGGCTGAACACGGACATCTACAGTGCTCATCGCCTATCACCTACACAAGTTACCATACGTCTTCCCGCTCGTTGGCGGCAACAAGATCGGGCACCTCCAGTCCAACATCGAGGGACTGCAAATTGCGCTCACGGACGAGCACATCAAGCAGATTGAAAATGCTGCGCCGTTCGATATTGGGTATCCGATGAAGTACACCGTGAGTCTTGTCTCCCAAGCTTCGGATGTGGAGAAAGCACTAAGCGATGGGATTTTATCACAGGGCGACGGATCGGTACCTCACAGGAACAATCGTTCTGCGATTTACTGTGAGGTTGAGCCTTTCTCTGCTCCTATCCGTCCTGCTCCAAAGCAATAGGCGAGCGTGCAAGTATGCGCCTTAGCGTCCAGACGTCCTTCAAAAGCACCTGGCTAGCATTGATGGATTGCAACAACGGTCACAGAGCTATCATCGAGAATATAAGGAACCTACAGAGTGAAATATGTGACACAGATAATACAGAGAACTTATTTGGCGCCAGACGCTTGGAAACACGGGTACTTGGCCCCCATCCGCTCGTCCGTCGTCGCAAGATCGCTGTTGAACCTCAGCATCGCCTCCTCGCTCGACATCTCGTTCGGTTTCAGATACGGCACGTCGCGACCGGTCCCCATGCGCGCATACACGCGGTACAGCCGCTGCGCGTGGAGCGTCGGGAGCGTCTCAACGGCGACCTTGAGGTTGTGCTCGCACGTCGAGGCGCATAGCCGACTGTAGCCCTTGTCGCGGTCGATGTACTCTTGCAGAAGGGTCGGGTCGGGGCTCCAGGTGAGGCAGCGCGTGCGTGGCATGGCGTCGAGCGGGTCGTCGAGCACAGAGACGAAACGCATCATCGGAGGGCCGCCAGGCTTGCCCATGGTGAGGTTGTTCCGCAGGCCTGGGGTGATCTTAAGGAGCTCGTCGACTGTGAGGACAATGATCTGGGTGACCTGGGGGTAGAGGTGAGACGGACGGTCGAAAACAAATGGAGGACACTCACGACAAAGTCCCGCAGTTTGTCGGTGTGTGGTTTAGGGTTCGGGGACATCCAAATTGCCGCACTGAATAACAGAGCACATTCAGTCCCCTGGACGTGCTACGGAATGTTGTTTGAACTCACGTGTGCGTGGTCACCCGTTCTGGGTAATTCGCCAGGTCCAGAGCAATAATTTCATACTCCAGCAACGTCTCTCGCCACAGGTCCATCCACTTGCTGAACTTCTTTCCCATGTCGAGTATCCTGCGCTCTTCCGTATTCATATCGGGTTCCTTGACCACACCGGGCCCCGAGGAGCCCGAAGGAGCACGCACAAGCCCCTGGTGAGGAACGCAGCTGTTCTTATGCCCGCCGCTCCATGCTGCCCGTTGACAGTCCGATGACTATATGCGCGTCCAAACGATCTTATACGTTGGTTCGACACATGTGTCAAAGCATTGACCGCGTTATGTCGTAGGAAACGCGTTTGAACGGAATTTGAGCGACAAGGATTTTTCCGCCGGAGAAGTGTAACAAGGGTCCTTCAGTCCAGATAGTATTCAGGGGAGGTACAGAAAAGAACGTACACAGTATGTTGTGATCCTGTTTGAAAATGAAATTAGCTCGTTCTTCTGCAGACTATATGAGCCCTCGCTCTGGTGCTAGCAGCGGCCAAAAATACGGGAGCTGGGAACGGCACGCACTCACCTGCACCTCGCACACCGCTTCAACGAAACGCCTTTCGGTAGGTCTTCCGCGTGTTTCTGACAGTTGAAGCAAAAACTTCCCATGCTGTAAGAACGAGGTTGCTCGTAGTTGCGTTGTTATGGAGGAAGTCGAGAGACGGTGCAGATGGGCGAGCGGCGGGACGAGCTAATTACAGGCGTCTAAGTCATAAACGCCTGCCTCTCGTGGATTATCTTTTATTGATTTTGTGGTAAATATCTCTTCGCTTCTCCGGCCATGGCGCCGTCGTCCTCCTCCTGCAAGACACCATGTAAGAGTCATAGCACTTGTTTTGGGATATTGTGTAGGTATGATTTCCGATGATTCTCGCGTGGCTGCACCAGCTCTGACCAGCATTCATTTAGACTGCTTCGGGTCGAACAAAAGCAGCGATGCTTTGGCCTACTTCAGACCCCTATATCATGCTTCGATCTTCGTGAACTCTTTATCGTTATACCGTTTTCTTGTATATAAGCTGGGAGAAAAGCATTCTCATCTTTCACCGCATCTCCTCAGACCAGTAGTGTGCAAAGTCTCGTCGCAATATGCCCGGCCAGTGTTACCATTGCCACAAGTCTATTCCGCAAGGGGAGGTGAAGCGTTGTTCACGCTGCCGGTGAGTCTGCATGTCATCAAGTGTGGAATCAAGGCTGAACAGCTATGCCCCTCCCAGAATCATCACTTACTGTGTGTGTACTCGCTGTACTCTGTAACGTTGGGCTTCGGTCGCTGAATATTGACGCGACTCCACTTTTGACAGTCTAAAGAATGTCAGGGCGCAAACTGGAAGGCGGGACATAAGCTTATATGTGCGCCGCACGATGGCCTCATTGTCGACGACTCTGTCGACCCGGAGAACCCCACCATCTTAGAACCTGAGAAAAAGAGCCAGGGCTGGAAGGTGCTGCACACCAGCAAGAAGCTGACCAAGTGGATGGACGAATGGCTCAGCGTCCTCCACCCCTTCGCGATCATGGCACTCGACCTGGCGAACCATCCGCTGGAGAGGGTGTTGACGCACTGGTGGGTTTCACATCCTTCTCTTGGACTTCATGACTTTGACGTGCCCTTGACGCAGTGTGGTCGTAGTCGTCACGCCGAACAAGATGCCTAACCATGACAAGCTACACGACTTCATTGTGCGTACCCCGCCAACAGACCAATAGCTCTTCTAATGTTATGAGAAATAGATCACACGCACGAAACTTGCCACCCTCAACAGCCTTGAAGGTGTGCCCACCACCCAGGCCGGCCGGCGCGGCATGCTTCGTCTCGACCCACAGACGGGCAAGCCAGACATGTCCATCCTGCGACTCGTGGTCACGCTCGTCGATCCCGATGACACTGAGGAGCGCAGCCGGTGCTGTGAGTTCCGCCTCGCGGATCGCGAGTACTGGACGGGCATGGACCGGGCGAAGAGCAGAGAGCTGGCGCGGACGTGGGCGGACAGCATGATGTTCGCCGTGACGAAGATGACACCAATGGAGGCGCAGAAGATGCTCAGTGTGGTTTTACCTTAGGCCTTTTCTACGAAGTGGCAACTTACAATTAAATCGTCTTCCGGGGCTGCTGTGAATGCAGGATCATACAGCGAACTTGAACGTCGCGTCGGACCGGCCCAGGTAAACCGAGGCAGCCAATCATGAGTCCGCGCCTAATGCCATCACCAGCACCAAGTCGCGTGTGGGTCGCGAGCACTAATTAATAATTACTTGCTCTTCAGTCTTCACCACCATCAGCGCCTTGCAGGTGGGATCAGCAGCCCGTGAGTGCTAGGTTTCCAAGTAAACAAGTTTTTGGGGACACTCATGCGATATCGTAATAGTCGTCCCAATTTTCGCCCCCGATTTTCTCCTTCGTCGGAGCTTGACTCAGCATGGGAGGTTTCTGCCACTGCTGTGGCAAGTCGCTCCCGCACGGCGCGGTAAAACGATGCTCAAGATGTCGGTTAGTCACCGCATAGTCTTAATTATTCAACAGATGATTGACAGATTACTGTATTTTCCCTCAGAATTGTAACATATTGCGTACGCCGTCGTAGCTCTCTGAGTGCTGTTGTCTGACAAAGCCCTCCAACCAGTCGAAAGAATGTCAAGTAGCTAACTGGAAAGAGAGTCACAAGATGATATGCATCCCACACGACGGACTCATTGTCAAGAAGGACGCGAACCAGGAGATCACGGCCATCCGCGATCCGCCGCAGGAGAGCCACATGTGGAAGGTGCTCGACACCGGCAAGAAGCTGAGCAAGTGGCTCGACGAGTGGCTGCAGGTCATCTGCACCTTTGAGCTCGTCGCGCTCGACCTGGCGAATCACCCTCCGGATAGAACGCTGACGCACGTGTAAGTGCTCTGAGGGTTGGTGACGGGCCAGGATGCTGATCGTCGGGTCCTGCGCAGTGTCCTATTATTCGTCGCGCCGAATCGGTATCCACCGCCCAAGGACAGACTGCGCAACTTTGGTGTGAGTCCAGCAGGCGACGAGATGCGCTACGGGACGTTCCGCTAACGCCAGGGTTGCTCGTTCTGCTCAGGTCCTCCTCGCTGAGGTGAAGTCCCTGGCAGAGACAGGGCCGCAGATGGTCCTCGACTCGGGGCGCAGCGTGCTCAAGCCCGACCCTGTCACAGGCGAGCCAGATCCGACCGTGCTCCGCCTGATGATCGGGCTCATCGACCGCGAGGACACGGAGGCGCGCTCGCGATGCGCGGAGTACAAGTGCGTCGACCTCGAGTGGTGGCGGGGTAGGGACAAGAAGAAGAGCCGCGCAGACGCGCAGGGCTGGTCGAAGCACCTGGTGCACATCCTGGACACGATGACGCCAGCGGAGGGCATGGACTTCATCAAGAAGAATTACGGCTGGCCGTGGTTTTGATGTCGACAAATCCTTTATGGGTCCAGTGCGCTTTGAATTCGCAAGAGAGCTACTAGTAATAGTACGAAATGCTGCATGCTGTTACGTTGCATTTGCGAATGACTTTCAGCCCCTCAGTGAGCATTGAAAGTCGACAGCACCTCCTGTGGCGTTTGATTCACCACTACCTCCTTGAGAAAATTCTCGAATCCTGCAGCAAAAATCCGTGGCCATGCCCTTATCCATATCGCGTATGCTTCGTATGCCATCTTTGGTCGTGGCGTGGATGTGGACGCGCGTTGGTATGACATCTGCTGGATCCTCGACACCAAGGAACAGCGGAAAGGAGGCGAGGTTGGGATTTGCCAGCCGTTTCTTGGCTAGGTCAGGTTCCACTTGGCTTCGTATAGAAGGAGGCATTTGGGCGAGAGGAATGACACGGGCATGCGTGACCTAAGTGTGCTGCTTAGCCAGACGATGTCTCGGCAGAGCAATAGTTGTGTGCTCACTCGAAAATCCCTCAAGGAATCACGCGCTCCGGTTTTCCTTGTTCAATGAGAGCAAAATGGTGCATCTAAAGCAGGAAATCAGCGAGAAGGCAAGATATGTCAGGTCTGTCGTACCCATGCGTGGTCTCCCACGCTCGGGGTGGTTTGCCAGATCGAGGGCATGCACAGACAAGACACCGAAGACACCGCGCCAATGATTCAGCCACTCGTTCAGCTTCTTGCCGAGATTAATGGCCTTGCGTTCTTGGGTGCCCTTCTCCGGTTTGTACAAGTCTCCCGCCTCGGTGGACTGCAAGCCCACATGTGGAATACAGTTGGCTTTGTGCCCCGCTTTCCATGCTTCCGTCTGACACTCTTTGGACTGCCCGCAACAAATGTAAGTGACAAAACATGGAGATATTGTATACATACACAGTACGTGGTAATTCTGGTGGAAGCAGATGCTACTTTAGCTCGCTGGCAGCGAAATCGCTAGTCTACTTACCTGCATCTTGTGCATCGCTTCGCCTCGCCCGCAGGAATTAGCTTGTTACACGAGCTGTTGAAGCATCTATAGGTAGAATCGGGCATTTCTGTAGCGATTCAGTGCGACTTAGGAGCAACTACAACGGGCGTGTGAGACAAGTGAAGCATCCTCTCAAAACAGGACGCCTTCGGCGAGACAAAGTTCTGTCAAATGAAACCTAAAGCTAGCCATGATATACTCGGATAAATCGCGCGCACGTTGCCAGTGGTGCTTCGCAAGAGCCTTGTGGCGGAAGCCTGGATTTTCCGACATGTAATAAAATCGATGTCCCACTGCCCAGCAGAATTGCGATGACAGTATGACATTGAAACCAAGGAAGATTATTCGGAATGCATGGATTCATTGGCAAAACCAACCGTGGCATACATACTTTATACGAATGACAATTGGGCAGGACACAGTTGCTATGCCGGGCATGTCGGCCACGCCGCATTCGTATCCAGATGAATGCCTCAAGGTTGCTTCGAGAACGACACGCTGGAAATGTGTTGTTCAAGCTGCCTTTATATGTGCCTGGCAGCCTTATCCTGTCTGACAGCTGCTACTTGTTGTTCTTCAGCATTTCAGACAAAGTACATGTGGTATGTGCTTACCTATCAGTCTCGCAGGCTGTCGTCTGGAATTTGTTCTGTATGGAACTAAATTGCCGGTGGACTTGAAATTCATGAATTTTGCGACGGACATAAGT
This sequence comes from Terana coerulea, assembly GCA_024811115.1. Classification (NCBI taxonomy): domain Eukaryota; kingdom Fungi; phylum Basidiomycota; class Agaricomycetes; order Polyporales; family Phanerochaetaceae; genus Terana; species Terana coerulea. The sequence continues at coordinate 77,752 of JAKOGH010000072.1, forward strand.
CGTGAAGAGCACTCATTAGCTTGAGTATAATTGTCAAGGATCGGTTTGAATGAGTCGTCTGCCAAATTTCAATCGATGCGAAGGACTTGTCGACATTCAGGCTATCGCCCGAATCCGCCCTTTTCATGTCTAGTACGTGATCGTCTCGGTCGGGTTGAGGTTCAGCGGAGGGCGGAACTTGAGACCAGTGTTTGTCCCATTGAGGTACATCGGTAGCCTTATTTCGCCATCACGGAGAGCGCGGGGGCGAGTCATCTCTGTATGAAGTAAGGTTCAGTCAGATCAGGCCTCGAGATGTGAAGCTCCTCGGTCACTGAGTTAGGCAAAGGACAAGACTCTTGGCAGACCCGGATCAAATGATGACAATGAATCTCGCGACGTGCTAATTGGCCGCTGCTTCGGTGTCGTTGTGGCGTGGCAATCGTGGTGCTCCGATAGGCCGCTCGGTTTGAGCACGTCGGAGCTCTAAGCACGCATAGAGTAAGCGGAAGGTATAGCTACGCATGGCACAACGCATACCGAACCTTAGTTGATAGGTAGTGCGGAGAAGGCGCATTTGATGCGCCAAAAGAGTCAGATCGATGCACAGGGGCCATCTAGATCTTCTACACAAGTTCGAGGGATGTCACAAACGTCGTCGCTGGCTGCTTGGCTGCTCCACCACAAAGAGGACAGTCAGATCACATATATACAGAGGTGTCGGCAGACACAAGGGACTCGCCTTGACCCCGTCGTTTCCTTGCCGCTCCCGTTCGCCCCGCATACACCCAGCGCAGAACGTCGTAGATGAGTGTTGAAGACAGTGGCAAGACACGACACGACCAAAGCCTCGTGCAGAACGCCTGTGAGCTGACAAACGATCTATCGTACGTACGAGGGCCGAGGCTGCATCCTATTCCACGTCCGGCAGTACTGTCGGAAATAACGCGGGGATCCTGGGACCTGGAGATGATGGACAGAGGAAGAAGCGTGCAAGCTGGGCAACGTCCTCGCTTAGGTTCCTCAAGGTATGCCCCATATCAACTAGTGGTGTGGATCATACGACGAGGAAGGCCTCCAGCGCATCACGGTGACCCCGGTCGACACGACGAGGGGTGCTGGCTACGACATCCGTTTAGGGGCACACGCACGGTGAGCGCGGTTCTGGCAGCATCGACGCTTCAGAGCTTGCTAACTCGGTGCACTACAGCCCAAGCCTAAAGGACAGAACACGTCGAACAGACGATGAACGTAACCTTGTTGAGTCATTCCCACTCCCGCTACACGGCCATCCGCCCGAACTGTTCACGTCAAGATGAAATGCTAGTGAACAGACTGGCGCGGACAGGAACGGCTGATGAGAACTTACATGGATTGACAGGCTCCTGGCGACCGGCTTCACTACGACGGGCTATCAATCCCTTCTGGGCGAAAGTCGGGACCTCGTACCCGTGGTCTGACCAATGGCGTTGCGTGAGATATACTTAGATGGAGTCGCAACCACTGAGTAAGGCCTGCACGTGCCGCTCGAGGGGATCCAATCGTGATGATTTTAGTCCTTAGGTCCTGGAAGATGTTCTGACGGTATCGTCGTGGGATCACGGCAGACGGATGTGATGGAGGGATGCTTCCGCATTGCCTGTCGGTATGTTGGATACGCGAAACTGGTGAAGAATAACACTGACCATTTCCGCTGAAGCATCGCATCTTGCAGCCTTCAACGGCACATAATAAGCAGAAGTAACCAGACAAAAGCACGCCGCCTGTGAAGGAATCGTCCTGTCCCGAGGTAAGCTTCGAAGCTGCTATTCAAAGCGTGCAATCCGCCTCATGTCCCCATGGCTACATTTGGAGCGGGCATGTGAGGAAGATGCCTTGGCGACCGGGGCCATGTCGTTGTTCCTGATCATTGGATGCTGTCGAATGAGAGCGTTCGACGTCGTCGTCGTCAAGGCAGGATGAAGGAAACGACCGCCTTCGGCACAAGCGGCAACGGCTCCTCGACGGGACGCCCATCAAATATCCTGATCGAAGCAACGCGGTATAAGAGCAACGTCAGCGACCCACCATACGCACTTCTCACCTTTCCCCTTCCTCTTTTCTCCTGCGTTTCCTCACTCCTCGCTCTCAGGCCGTTGCCTAGTGCTTTGCGCCCTCGACCCGGTGTCGCTTTCATTCTCTCACTTGTTTCCCTTCAAGCTATCAAAGCACTCCGTTCATTTCCCCACACCGGTCACCTTTTTTCTTCGCAAGCTTTCAATCGCCAGTCGAGATGTTCTCCAAGACTTACTTCGTCGCTTTCCTTTACCTGTCCGTTCTGTCCTCGGCACTCGCCCTGCCGCAGAACTTTGCGAAGGCCGCTAAGAACAACAACCAAGCTACCTGTGCTGTAAGTGTTCATCTTGGGACGCGTCTGTCTCAGTACTGACGCGTGTCCAGACCGCGGCTGTCAAGACAGTTACTGTCACCGCGGCTGGCGCTGCCGCCACCTTAGCGTCTACGGGCAAGGGCGGCAACAACGCCGGAAACGGTGCCGCTGCTGGTACGCTCCGCACTCATCAGTTCAAAGACGCAGTGCTGATCCTGTGCTGGCAGGTAACAACAACAAGGGATCGACCACGTCTGCTGCCGCTGGATCCAAGTCAACGTCTTCCACGAACACTGCCGCGGGTAGCGGTAACGCCCAGACTTCGTTGACGCTCGATCCGTCCGTCATCGCCAAGGGCTTCGAGAATGATGGTCAAGACGTTCCCGCCGCCGGTCAAGTCGCGTCCCTGACCTCATCCAACAACTTCATCAACTTCTGCATTGGCCAGACCATCACCAACGGCCAGCAGGTCACCGCCGGCTCATGCAACCCGGCGCCCATGGGCCAGATTCCGGCGTCGACGAAGATGCCGTCGGGCAAGTTCACGTTCCCCGCGAACGGCGCGACCATCCAGGCCAACACGAACTTCACGATCTCCATGGCGATCAGCAACCTCGAGACGGGCCACTTCGTGAACGCACAGGAGAACTACTTCTCCGCGCCGCAGCAGCTCAACGCGCAGGGTATCATCCAGGGTCACTCGCACGTCGTTGTTGAACCCATTGACTCGCTCAGCTCGACCAAGGTCACGGACCCGACGCACTTTTCGTTCTTCAAGGGTCTGAACGCCGCCGCAGTTGGCGGCATCCTCACCGCCGATGTCTCGGGCGGTCTCCCCGCGGGTGTCTATCGTCTCGCGTCCATCAACTCTGCGTCCAACCATCAGCCCGTCATGGCTCCGATTGCGCAGCACGGTTCGCTCGACGACATGGTCTACGTACGTCCTTCCGTGTGTATACCTCACTGTTACTTACCGTCGTGTTCGCAGTTCACGGTCACTGCGGACGGCAAGGCCGCGGCTGGCACTGGCAACAACGCCGCGTCGGGCAGCGCTGCCGCTGCGGCGGCCTCCGCATCAACGAAGGCTGCCTCGGGCACCGCTGCTGCCGCCGCCGCCTCTGCATCTGCGAAGGCGGCTGCCACGGCCAAGGCCGCTGCTGCCTCTGCGTCTGCGAAAGCAGCGGCTGCCGCCAAGGCCGCCGCGGCGAAGAAGGGCGGCAAGTAAGCCTCTATTCGCTCCCCGTCCCTTCCCCCGTCTCGTTTTCGCAATGCATCCTGGACCTGCAATATCCATTGTATGAGTAGCCCATGTCGACCGTGTCTGCCTTGCGTTTGATTTTGCGCCGGTTGTGCTTTGATAGTTTTCGACACTCCTTCTTTTCTTCACCCTTCGATGTGCACTTGGCAACGCGTGCGTTCCATAGCTAGAGAGCAGGTTAAATGCAGGAGAATTTCCGCATCATCGTCGCGTGTGCACTGTGTGGGTCGAGGGCTGGGTGTCTCCAATGTCCGATCCACAGCTTCGTCTGTGCGTACGCTGCGTCTCGGAGTAAACTGTCTGCAGAGGTTGACATCGAAGTTTGGATTTGGTCTGAGAATAAAAGGCTCGCGAGCGTATGAGTTGTTCGCCGTTCTGCATCACAGCGCTGCATCCCGCCGACAATTACCATATTCGGCCATTACGCGAGCCGCGGCCGTCTTCTTGGATTATCACTTTAAGCGCCTAGTTGCAGGTCGTACCTAACCACGACCTACTTCGCCCGCCCCCTCTCACTAGCGCATTCTGGGTTTAGGGCATTCACTTGTCCGTGAAATCCTCTTACTCAATCTCTCCCTTATACTGTCTTGCTCAAGCTTCCAAGTTCTGTGAGTTGAGCTCGTTCTCTAAACTGTTTTAGCCCTGTATGGACGTCGGAAACTCATTCAGTGCCACGATTTAGCGAACTACTCGCCTCCTGAGAAAGAATTCTGGAGTGTTACGTTTTGCTTCGGTTCGACTGACAACGCCTTGGTGAGTGTGATACGCTCGTGTGTGTGCACAGCGCTAAGGGGTCACACAGAAGCCTTTCTCTTTACAGCGAAACCTCTCAATCATTCTTCAAAGTATATTGGCTGCAGCTCGTGAATCCACATCTTGAAACTCGTCCACGCTCCTTTCCGACATCTCATACCCGACTCCGTCTTTCCTAGTTTCTTCATTTCCGTTGGAAGCCCTCATATCCGCTCATATCCGCTCACATACCACCCATTCCATCCACCATGCCCCCCAGTTCAGTTGCGAGCTCTCCCATAGTGGACTCACCGAGGTTGAGCGACGTCCCAGAAGAGCCGATGGGGGCGCTGACCCCGCCTGCACGGACGACCAGCCCGTACATGCACGGCGCGACCGGAAGCACCTCCACCTTCAAAGCGTATCCGAGCACAAGCAGCCTCACCTCCGTCGCATCCGCCGCAAAGGCACCCACAGGCCCGCGGAACGCGTCGAACCTGCGCATCGCGAGCTCGTCGAGCCTGTACAAGCAGGCCCAGGCCCAAGCCGCGCTAGACAGAGCGAGCGGCGTCGACAGCGACCGCGCGAGCGTGACGGCGCCGAGTGTGGCGGGGATGATGACGAGCGCGAGTGGGGCCGTTACACCGAATGGGACGAAGGGGAAGGCGCGGTCGAGGAGTCCTGGGACGGCGACCGTGCGTGAACGGCACCGCGACAGAGACAGGGAGAGGGACGGGAGGTCGGATGGGAAGAGCAGGAAGAGTGACGATAAGGAGCCCAAGGAGGTTGTTCCGCTGGAGAAGGGTGTCCCGCCAAAACCAAGATACAAGGAGACACCGCGTCTGCCCAGTGGAAGGGACGTGGAGGTGGCCCCAGCGACATTGATGTACTGGAGTCGCACGCCGGTGTACGGCTTCCTGCCAACGCACGGGCTGAGGGCGCATACCGCGACGCTGCTCGACAGCGTGGCGTGGATATTTGGAGGGTGCGACGAGAAGGGCTGCTGGAAGGATACTTGGTGCTTCCACACAGGTACGTCCTCTGCTTACTCCCGCGTGGATCTGTAGGTGACCGTTACGCAGAAACAATGCAGTGGACGTACCCTCAAACCATTGGCGACATGCCTCCACCCTGCCGAGCACACACCGCGACCCTGGTCGACCAGAAGATAGTCATGATTGGCGGCGGCGAAGGCCCATACTACTACAACGACGTATACATCCTCGACACCGTCACCCGCCATTGGACCCGTCCTACCTTCAACCATGACGCGCCGATCCCACCGCCGCGCCGCGCGCACACAGCGGTATACTATCGTGGGAAGGTCTGGGTATTCGGTGGCGGCAACGGCGCGCAGGCCCTGAACGACCTTTGGACATTGGAGGTAGGACATAGCGCAAATATCGACCGAATGAAGTGGGAGCTGGCGCAGACCCGGGGTAAGAAGCCGACTCCCCGTGGTTACCATACTGCGAACTTGATTGGCAATGTTATGGTTGTGGTTGGAGGTAGCGACGGGAAAGAATGTTTCTCGGACATCTGGTGCCTTAACCTTGGTGAGCACTTTTTTTTTTTTTTGGCGCGTGAGACCATCGCTAACCCTATGTAATGATGTAGACTCCCTCAGCTGGAGCAGGGTGAACCTTACCAAGATGTATCGCCGGTTATCCCACACAGCGACGCAAGTCGGCTCGTATCTGTTCATCTGGGGCGGCCACGACGGCACCTCGTATACCTCCGAGCTTCTAATGTTCAACCTCGGTAAGACCATGCGTCTCCAACTCCCGTAACCATACTGACCTTCGATCTCAGTTTCCCTCACATTCGAACCACGGCCAGTTGCCGGCCGCGCGCCCTCTGCGAGAGGATACCACTCGTCTCTCCTCTCAGACAGCAGGATGTTTGTCATCGGCGGTTTCAACGGCAACGAGGTGTTCGAAGACGTCCATATGCTTGAGCTTGCCGGTGCCGCCTACTTGCCACAGGTCACCAGCTTTAAGATCGACGTCGACTGACCGCAAGGATGCTGTGCTTGGGGACCATTCTTGCAGTTTGCCGGAGCGGTCAGGGTTGTTTGGAGCTGTCAGGCTGATTTACACCACAGCATTTCAGGGACCACGCACTGCAGGGCGGTGTCAATTAAATCAATGTATCCATTCGTTCGTCTCATTTCCTCGTCAATTAATTCCAATTCTTCACGGCTAAAGAGAAAAGTTGGGGACAACAACAACTCTGTATGGGATCGTTGAATGTGGACAACTTGGGGTAAGTCACTCGCTGATTGATTCAATGCATAAGTATCTATCTCGGATGGTGCTTCGTTGAAGTTCAGGCGAGTCATCTCTTTCCCTTGCTCACGTCCCTGAATCCGCCAACACCTACCCCAATCCAGAAGCTACTGCATATACCTTCATTCTGCGTGCGTACAATTACTTCAAGTAGACACCTTCACTCACCAATGTTGATAATCCGGGCAAATTCTCCGATATGGACGCTGCCACGCCGTTAGCCCGCGCTGCTTCCGAGTGTCTCTTGTTACGATCAGTACTTCGGGGTGCTGATACTGTACCTTGGAACGGCTGTTAGAGTCGCAGCTCAATTGAAATGACGAAGAGAGGAGAAGACATATCACGCTCACCGGCGCATTTGCACCAGCAGCGTGAAGGGAGAGGTGAAGGCGACGCTCAAAGCCAAAGTGGCCGCCGTGACCTTATGGGTGAGCGGGTCAATTGGTCAACTATTGTCACATTTCTGACACCTATCAGCGCTTCCGAAGAGGGACTGTCGGTGAATTATCCAGCAGAGTCATACGAGCAGAGGCCATGCGGTGTCGTGATGTCACCCAAGCAACTCGTCAGCTTCCTGGTGTGTTTCCTAATTTCCCGACGTAGCGAGCCGCGCGCGGGAATGGATGCAACGTCCGTCACGTCATGTGATAGAGTTCTCGCTCTATTTTTGCGACAGGAAGCTCTTGCGAAACTTCGTTTCAGAAGATGTCACAGCTTTGCGGGACGACGCGCTTGCCCTGGTCTGTTTATCGCCTTCTCGTGTAAATAGTACTGACGCACAAAATCCGACAGATGCTCCTTTGCCAGTACGCCGTCTTCTCTCCATGAAAATCTTACTTAGAAGCGTGTCGCTTCCACGCCGGGATGGTTAGCTCGTCAAGGTCATCAGCAACTACCCGGCCGTTGGCGTTATTCGCCGCTTCAAAATTCTCACCGTCCAATATTTTGTCTGTCAACGGCGGGCATGCTCTGCGACAACGGTCATCAGCGATTGCGACTGTGGTAGCGTATCCAATAGCAGCTAGTGGTTTAGCAGGACTGTTCCAATGCTTGCGGCATACACTGTGCGTCACGGACTGCTCTGCGAGTCTTCGCCACCACTTAAAGCAGCGGACCCGCACACCCTACTCTCCGCATTACCCTACCCGCTCACTGACAGACCGACTTAGCCATGTCCCTTGCAGTCGCAATTCTCGGGGTTGTCGTAGTCGTTTCGTTGCTGATCCAATGGTACCGCTGGGTTAATCACCACTCCATCAAGCATATCCGCGGACCACCCACGGGCTCCTGGCTTGTCGGTATGTGTGCTCTCGTTATACGAGAGTAGCTTACTCAGCGTACCTTTTTGAACATAGGGAATGCCCGCGATATTCATTACCAGGAGAATGTCGGTGATCTGGACTTCAAATGCATGAAAGAATACGGCAATGCATGGAGGCTCCGGGCGCCGTTAGGTGTACGTTATCCTTGTCTGCTTTTCTGGGCTTACGACTCATTAGTAACGCTGGCAGTCCGATGTGTTAATGATTGCGGATCCCAAGGTATGTTCTGACCATTACCTGCATTCAATATCAACTCTAATGCACCGCACTCAGTCTCTGCAGCATATCTTTCACAAAATTGGGCTACAACTACACGAAGAGCGTGCCAGCATTCGTACAAACATTCAACATAGCAGGTCCAAGCATTATATACGCTCCTGGTACGTGGATTATCCTCGTAACTGCTCTATACAAGCTGTCGTTAACAACGACGATAGATGCCGAGTCTCACTTGAGACACAGGAAGATCATGAATCCGGCTTTCACCGCACCTCAACTTCGCTCATTCCTACCGCTGTTTCGTCGCGGCTCCGCCAAGGTAGGACAGACAGCGCTCGCTGAGGTGGACCATCCTGACAATGTTGCGGATAGATGTGCCAAATGTGGAAAGACGAAGTCCTCAGCCAATCGCCCGAGGGTACCACAGTTCCGGTCAACAAGTGGATCGCCCGAGTTGCTCTCGATATTCTTGGCGAAGGTGGCACATCATGCTATATCACCGTAATATGTGACTCAATCTAATGCACCGGTAGCCGCGTTCGACTACGAGTTCGGCTCTCTGGATAACTCCCAGAGTGAAGTGTCCGTGGCTTACGATAATATGTTGTAAGCACAAACCAAGGCTCTTGCGACAGTAACATATCTAATGCTTCGACCTTATAAAGCGTCGATTCAACCCTCTATCCAGCCACGTCGAACATCGTGTTTCAGGCGACGTGGAAATATTTGCCACGTGCCCTGCTGGAATATGTTCGGTATCTTCCCACTCGTGAATACTCTCGCTTCAGATCGGCTTTGCAAGTCATCAATCGCAATGCGAAGCAGCTGATTGACCAGAAAACCAAGGAGGTTCTGTCTTCGGATAAGAGCAGTAGAGATGTCTTGAGTGTATTGGGTAAGCTCCTGTTCTTGACTCGAGATTCGGGATACAGAGCTCACGGCCTGCTTAGTTCGTGCCAACGCCTCTGAAAACCCCAAGTCGCTGCTCTCCGAGACAGAAATGCTATCGGAGATGGCTGCCCTGATGCTTGCGGGTCATGAGACGACCGCGAACACCGTTACGTGGCTCCTTTGGGAATTGGCTAGGCATCCGGACTATCAGAATAAGCTGCGTGCCGAAATTGCCCAGAAGCGCAGCGAAGTCATTGCTCGTGGGGACCCTGATTTCACCATGGAGGATCTTGAGTCGATACCGCTTCTCCAAGCGGCAATTATCGTGAGTGGATATTCATGCCAGCGTATCTGAACTAAAAGCGTGCTTCAACAGGAGACGCTGCGACATGACTCTATCGCCTTCCATTTGGACAGAGTGGCTCTAAAGGATGACGTACTGCCTCTGTCCAGCCCCATTGTGAGTGAAACCGGTGAGACTATCACCGAGATTCCTGTGGCTGCTGGACAGTCCATTCTGATATCTACCTGTGCATACAATCGGTGAGTGCATCAGTTACCTCCCTTCGTACGGTGATTAACGTCACCGCACTAGGGGGAAGATGCGGATTCCTGGAACTCTATGCGACACATCGAAAATCGTGTTGATAGGCAAACCCGTGTTGGAATGTTTGGTAACGTGTAAGTCGAGTAATTACCATGTTTCTGTCAGCCAACACTGATATTTATCCCCTAGCATGACTTTCTGTAAGTCCTGAGTTCTATAGTCGTTCTCAGGACTGGGCTGATACAATACGCTCAGCGGCCGGTGTTCGCGGCTGCATCGGGTAAGTGCTTCAGCAACTTTCTGCCTTACGAATCGCTAGCTGACTCTCATTTTCAGCTGGAGATTTTCGTATGCCTTCCTTTTACTTCTTTTTCCCGCAGCTGCTCACGAAATCGCTTCGCAGACTCATCGAGATGCTAGCCATCACGACTGACCTCGTGGAGAACTTCAAATTCTCGATTCCGGCGGATAAGCCTGAAGTCCTTCGTGCGCCTGCGACAGTCATGGGTCCCATCGTAAAGGGGGAAGATCCACGAGGGCATGCAGATGCCCCTACACTTCACGGCTGTTTGAGCTTTGGCTCGAGGATATTGCTCGTGGGAGTCTGGATGTGTACTGAGTCTCATTTTCTCGTTTTGGCATTCTTTCGGGTATTCTGTCGTGGCCGACATTATAGACGTTTACTCCATGTGCCAGCCAGCAGCAGTGCTTGGTTTGGAGGCTTAGCGCATCAATCTCCTTAATATGCATACCTATTGACCTTCTCAACAACAGCGCTGATTCATTTCTACGTCCTTCTGCATGGAATACCATATTTCAGGGATTTGTCGTGGATTACGTCCCCCAGGCGGTGCTAGAGATTATTCGGCACATTCCCAGTCGGGAGTATAGCCGTTTCAGGCAAACGCTCTCTGCCATTAACAGCGTCTCGAAGGACCTACTCGCTCGAAAGCGAGTGAACCTTCTGTCTCAAGATACGACCAAGGAAGGATATTCTGAGTGTTCTTGGTAAGCACTGTTTCCACTAATAATCGGTCAAGATGGCTTCACCACTTAGGCAGTCCGCGCCAATGTGTCTGAAAACCCTAAGACGAAGCTCACAGAGGACGAGATGGAGTCTCAGATGGCAGCGCTTACACTTGCAGGGCACGAAACCACCACCAACACCGTTGCTTGGCTCCTCTGGGAACTTGCTAAGCGGCAGGACTTCCAGGACATCTTGTGCGCGGAAATATCGCAGAAACGCAGCGCGATCGCGGCGCGTGGGGACGTAGAGTTTACCATCGAAGACCTCGAGGCTATGCCTCATCTGCAAGCTGCGCCGCTAGTCAGTCCTCCCCCTCTACGCAGGCTGTTCCGCGCAAGCTTACGTGTGATGTGTCGTGCAGGAAACGTTGCGATACCACCCCATCATCTACCACTTGCCTCGCATGGCCGGTAAAGACGACGTCCTGCCGCTCGCGCGCCCCATCGTTACTCTGACAGGAGAGACTATTTCCGAAATCTCGATCAGGGCTGAGCAGGTCATCATCCCTTCCGTCTGCGGATACAACCGGTAAGTCACCTTATGTGTTCCCACACTTGTTACTGATTGCTGTGTATCAGTCTGCAAAGCGCGTGGGGTAAAGATGCTCATATCTGGATCCCCATGCGCTACATCGAGGATGGAATCAATAATGAGATACGGCTCGGGATGGTTGGCAATGTGTGAGTGTTCTTCATATCATTTCTGTACCGGCCACTGAACTTTCTGTGCTTAGAATGACGTTCTGTAAGTGCGGATATTAGAGTTTCTTTACGTTTTACCTCATAGTCTGCGCAGCGGCTGGCGTTCGCAGTTGTATTGGGTGAGCACTGCCAGTATATTGTTATCTGTTGCCGTCTGACATATAGTTTGAGATGGAAATTCTCGTACGTCACGCAGACGCTGCACGGTTTGCTGGCACTAATGGGCACTCGACAGTATGATTGAGATGCAGACCATGGTGGTCGATCTCATAGAGAACTTCAAGTTCGAAATATCTGTAGACAAGCCTCAGATCATTCGCATCCCTGCGGGGATCATAAGCCCGATGGTGAAGGGCAAGGACAATGAAGGCGTGCAAATGCCTCTGCATGTCACGGCTCTTTGATATTGACAACAGCGACTGTATCTCAAGCGTCTTTGGACGTTGGTGACTTAAGACTCGGAGCTTGACGTGTAGAGCGATGCTCCGCTGACCAGCATAAGTGGGGACCGATCGATGCTGTAGAAAGATTTGTATTTGCTTGTTAAACCAATTTGGATACGAAAATACTCAGATAAGCAAGTGAAAGAGAATGCAGTCCGACGGAGGGTAATGAAAAGAGAAGAGCGCCTAGCGCTTCGACGAGGGGCTGGTGATGGGGTTCTGACGCCCTTTTATAAATTTAGGACTAACGTCACTACCAAAGCCCTAGCTGATAGCTATCGTGTCAAGTAGCACGTTTATTTGTATCTGAATCAGCTCAAGTCTGCGGCTTGGGGGAGCTGCGAGCGCTAGGCGAGCACTTTGTGGCGTTCAGGCTTCTCCGTGTGAAGATCACCATCACGTCAGCGACCGGAGCGAGCCGTCCTACTCCTGACCTCCACCACTGCTCTTCACCATAATTCTATCCCCACACATACGCGTAGATCACTCCTATATATGTTCGCTGCACATACTGTAAGGGATAACAACACTGCGGCGCTCCGTAACTAACGAGTATCTGCACGTTGAATAGATGCCAATGAACACGCAGGTTGTGACAACAGTCGTCTCCGTGGAGGTCTGAAGGGTTGATCTGCCAGCAACACGAGCGACAATGGCTAATAATGCAACAATCAAAAGTTCGCGCACTATTCAAAACTCGCCACTTAACTCCTAAAGAGGAGCGTGCCACGAGCGTACATAGCCGGGCACCTCCGTACTTCATAGAAAGGGACGAGGAGTAAATGAAGTACGTGGTTGTTATTTTAGTAGGACGGGTATAATAATTGCGGAACCTCTATAAGAGATTGTTGCAAGTGTCTGGCGCGGTTCTTGCCGGGAAATCGACTGGTATGTATGTGTCTGCACGACAGTTTGATAGGAAGAAGCATAACTGAGCCTCGTTTTCCTTGCACACAGGAATCCCGCAACCCTTCGCATTGTCTTCTATCCCTACAATGAGGCGCAGTGATAAAACTCACGAAGACGGCAGAGGACTCTGATGTACGCGTCTACCACTCGAGCGCTGGTGGCTGAGGCGGCGGAGCAGTCCACACATGTTCCTTCGCAATCGATAGACTCCCTATTCCTGAGCCGCTTTGTTCGCTTGGGTTCCTTTCCGACCTCAGCCTGTGTCCTTTCTACCTGCATCGTCTGCATCTCATGAGATCCCGGAGAACAAGATGGTCTTGATCATCTGCCACCGACCATCTTACCGGTCACGGTTCCGCTTCTTCCGGTAACTTGGTCCAAAGATACCGTCGTCGCCATGCGTCTCCGAGGTGCTCTTTCAAGTGGGACATCGCATGCGAGAGATCGTATATCACCTCAAGTAAGCTGACCATGTCGGCCGCAGTGTCTTCCTCTGACAGTTCTACAACCAGCATCTCATTGTACTACTCGCACGAACTGCTGACCACCGCAGCAGAGACCAACTCCTGGGTAACCACTGGATAAAACGGGATGAAGAGCCCATAGATAGTACTAACAATGCCGCTATTTGAGAAGGACAGAGTCTGCCATCGGGATCGGGTTATTTGATTGGGTGAAGTGGACGGAGCACTGTTGCCTGCGGCTTATGAGCTGTCATCGACTGACTCCGAACACCGTCTGCGGTCTCGACACCCTGCAGTCTGGTGTTGACTATGCTCTGTCGCGGGCTGTGGTATGTGCTATTCTCCTGAGCCCGAAACACTTAACACGCGTACTCCTTCACTTATGAATGAACCCTCACGAGTCATGCTTTGCAGCATTGGTCGACCTAGCCCAGTTCCGCCAGTCAACATGGCAGCTTCCCTTGCGGCAGCTGTACTCAGTCCAGCTACTCCTCGCCTTGCTACATTTAGTAGCTGCCGTCACACTTACAAATGTTACCGTCGACGACAATGGTACAGATCCATACACGGGCACCAGGTTTACCTTTACCGATGGCGGATGGCTCACTGGTCCCGGGCCGTGTGGAACCTGTGAAGCCCATCCCGATCAGACCCAGACATACATGCAAACCTGGCATGACACCACATACGACCCGACCGCAGTGGGCGTGAGATCTCTTCCGCAAAATGCCATCTTCTCATTCACCGGTAAGCACTGCATCTGCACTTAGTATATTAATCAATAAATCCTCATGCGATTTACGCTAGGATCTGCACTATACGTCTATGGTATACTATCGCATTCCATCGAAAACCCTGGAAGCAATGCTGACATGCTCTTTTACGTCGACGCTGAGCAAGTTGGCAACTTCTACTTTGTCCCCGACGGTCAATCAACCTATACCTACAACTTCCTTCTCTATTCCAATACCACTCTTCCTCATACACTTCATACGTTTGTGCTGCAAAATGGACGTGTGGGCGGTAACAAGTCGCTTCTTCTCCTCGACTACGTCATATATTCGACTTCCGCTAACGCCGTGGTATCTACTTGGACACCACCGTCAAGCTCATTCTCCTCCAACAACTCACCGACGACAACCCCTCTCTTTCCAGATGGACACGGCGGAGGCCCATCTTCTGGGCATATCACATCCAACCGTCCTAATTCCACAATTGGGGCGGCTCCGTCATCTCAATCTACGACTCGCAGTGGAGCCTCTGTTGAAGGCCCACATACCCTCACCGGCAGCCTGAAAACCCTGACCATCTGCCTCGCGACCATTTTACCCTGGTTCATTGCAGGCACAGCCTTCCTCTGGGTGTATTACCGCCGAAGGCGTCCCACCATGCCAACTCGCGTACATCGGTATTCATGGGATTTGACGGCCCAGAGAAACAACCTTGAAGAGAGCCGCAGAGCCAGTCACGGCAATCTGAACTCCACAAACCGAAGCTGTCGAACCACGCTCTCATACCCAAATACTGCCCACAACTGTGCTGACGACTATCCAGCGCTCGCAACCAGCCGACATTTAAGCTGTCGGGAGACTTTGAGGTGTGTATCCACTAGGAGCGAATTCATATGATGAGAGGCATTAACGTGGTCCCATCTGTTCAGGCCAGCTATTGACGGACATCCGAGTCCACCAATGGTATCGTCGGAATCAGTCTACCAAGAAACGGCACCACCGCCGTACAGTGACCATGGAGCAGGGACAGAGGTCATCCCCATTGTTGCTTTATAATGAAGCTAGTGTCGCAGTTCACATTGGTAATGTCATTCATACACCTATGAGGACATTTGTTGCTTTTCCGCTTATCCGAGCCATCTGGCCAGGTAGCAATATCAACGATTTCCCTGTACAATTGCACTCCCCCCCTGAGAAGGAAATTGGTAGTTGCCCGTACAGAGTCCCATTGGACGCAGCGCCGGTGTTGTGGCATTCCCTGCGTTTGTGCTTCAGCATCCCTGCTCGCTATTGTCGGCATATTGCAGAACAAAAAAGACGCACATGTTCGCCGCTCACACTTGCTCATTGCACTACAGTAGTATTTCCACCAGATACGCGTTGACGAGGTTGGACAGTGCACGGACTTCCAGGCTATTTAGGAGCCAGAATATCAAGGCGACGATGAGCCGTAGGAATGCGTCGCTTTGAGCCGCATACCGTAGAGCCACAACAGGGCTCGGTGTAGTCGAAGGACGTCTCTGGCTGTAAAGTCGCACAGCGGCGCGTGGAAGACAACCCTTGTAGGGAAAGATGGAGCATGGCAGCCAGATAATATTCCATGATGGGGCGCGCCAATATAGCTCGTAGGATATTGCGGTGTAGCCAGAGGGGTGCGGCCGACTGGCGAGCTCGGGACGAGCTATGCGCGTGGTGGAATTAGCCGCGGGCGCTACCTCATGAGCCACACGAGAAACGTAGTGAAATCGAGGTGATAGTGAGGCCTGGGACCCTGCAGGGTGCGCGATGAAATGCTGGCGGTCGCGAGAGAGCAGAACGAGTCCTAGGAGATTCGCAGTCACGCGCTTTCCAATAGGCGCTTGGCCCTCAAATGGGTTCGGGAGCTTCTTCTCTTTCGATGACCTGCCGCAGTGTGGCCCCGAAGGAGGCGACGCTACCGATGGCTAAGAAGAGGCCTCCCTGCGCCGTCGCGCGCAAGCAGTCTTCAGGAAGCCATGTCGCATCGAGCGCGGTACGCAGTGGCGGATGGTGCAGTCGGAGAGGCGGGGGATATATGAGGAGACCATCGTGGTGCGAGGAAGGAGTGTCAGGGTGCGCGTCGGCAGCCGGAAAGACCAAAGAATCAGAGCGAATGTATCGTATTCATGCGCACAAAAGTGACAGCTGACATGGTTGGCTGTGTGTTCGGCGAGACGAACGGGACATTCCGGGATGTGTTGCTGTAGAGTTGGCCCCTGCGCAGGACGTGCCGCTGTCAGAGACTGGCAAGGTGTACAAAGCTGGCGTCTCTTCTCCATCAGTCGTGTTCTTTGCATGGCGGAAGATGTCCCTTTCCGCAGGCGTGGCTGCGAGCCGCGCTGAGCCTGGCAAATCCGTCGCATCAATTCGTCTTTTCACATGGACATGAAAAGAAATTCATGAAACGGCTGCAAGGAGTATTTGGGTAAAAGGCAAAAAAGACCTGAGTAGACATGCGAAGAGTGTACTCACTAGGACCGACCACGTGGAGCTATACTCTGGTGCTGGCAAGCAATGCCCTCTGCTTCTATGAGTCTGAGCTGGTGGATGCCGTATCGATAACTGTATATGCTAATTTTGATCTAGTACGGTCGCTATGCTTGCGCCCACGGTGTATAGGCAGCCAATCTTTACGCAGAGAAAATAGTGTGAAGAAAGTGCAACGAAAAGCGAGGCACGACACCACGGCGCTTCAACGACGTGCTGCTTACGTGAGCTGTGATGACGCCTCGCGTGGGTCGGGCGCCCTTGGATGCGCCACTGCTCACGCAAGCATCGTTACGCGCGACAAGCCGTGTCACTCTTCTCCGTCACATCAGTCTCTGTGCTAATGCTTCTTATTCGCCGGTAACATGCTGAGCAGCGACGCCGTTGTATAGTCCGCTCACCTCATCGAGGCACCGGGCGGAGGCAAGGGTATGTCCTGTGCCAGGCTGTGTGACAAGACAACGGTGATGTCGCATCTGCCAGACCAATCGAAGTCGACCAATTCGGGCAATCGCTTGTGGCCTGCTGAACTTACTTTCCATGCAACAGGAGACGCGGTCACGCACGTGTTTAGCCTCATGCGAAACATACCTATGCAGCGTCTTTGAACTCGACCACATCCGTTACCGAGGCTAGTCTTTTTGCCTGTGGCATTCTCTTCAGGACTCTGCTCATAGACACCGTTATAGATGACTTGCTTCTCCGCCAAAGGCCATTTGGACATTCGCGGGGACGACGGGCTCGATGCTGCGAAAAAGATTCTGGATGTGTGCTCCGACCCCTCCACCTTGCGCCCATACCAGCGCTGGGCGCTGCGGCAAAGAGCCTCAGTGTTATCATCGACATGATCATGGTTGTGTTATACATGAGTTACGCTAGCTAACTCTACTCAATGGCCCTCATATACGTACCAGACAACCAGAGAAAATACTGGAACACGAGAGGGTGTTGCAAAGGAGATTGAGGAACTTGCTGGAGTCATCAAGAAGGTTTTCGACGATTCGACTTCCGCCGTGGAGAGCGCAAACGATGGGCAGCGCCAGGCCGCCGCGCCAAGTTCCAGAGGCGAGCGGACGCTCATGAAAACATATCCTGAGTTGTTCCGGGAGAACTTCTTGCCAGGGTACATCTTGGCCGAGTTTTCTGCAGACGGACAGCTGATTGCGGTGCTGGCATTTTCCAGCGGTGAAAAGGACCGAGGATCGCTGGCCGTTATGAGAGCTTGCGATGGCCAAGTGGAGAAAGTCATGCCCATTGATGGTCATTACGACGTATTGGAGAAGGAGGAGTGCCTGCGGACTCTCCAATTCTCCAATGAGAGCAGCGCCGTGCACTTCAAGACATTATCGGGAGAATGGCAATCCTGGGACGTATCAACAGGGACCAGGGTACAGAACAGAGGAGATGTGAGGCTCGAGAAAGACCTGTACGAGGACCAAGGTTGGATCATGTCTCGAGACTCCCAATCAGCTCTGTGCTGGGTAACGGGCTCAAGAAGGCCTTCCCGCCGTGACTCATCTCAGTTTCTTAAATGTTTTGCATCGCATGGAACATGTGTCGCTATGAGTAGTGCCAGTGGAAGCAGTCAATTTTCCATCTTGGACGTCTCAGAGCTCCTCAGATAGATGACCAGACTCTGTACTCCCAGCATATGTCTTTCCACAATGTGTACCTGCAACTGTATCTAATGTATTGGCCATTTCATCGTGATTGGGATAGCACTAAGAGGTTACATGTACATGCTGGTATTCCCAGAAATTATTCAATGAAGCAGAGTATGCTAATGATCTAAGACAACGAAATGCGAAAGTGGCGGCTGCATCTAACAAGCACGTCCGCACAATGACAGACTTACAGCAAGCAAAACCTTCGTTCGGCGTGAGGCACGAATCTCCTCGACCATCAATTCCCCGTCTCCGAGAATCCTAGCTCCACCCAGTGTCTCATGCGCTCGCCCCACCTGATCACAGCAAGCACGCAGCCGTACCCGAGCCACGCCACGCCTGCGACGCCGAGGAAGGTCGGGAGGACGCCGAACCGGAAGACGCACGGCAGGATCGCGCCGACGCTCAGCGCGACGACGGCGTTGCGACATGCCCTATAACCGTCCGCCCGTCAGCCGTCGCAGATCATTGAAGGACATGCCAAAAACGAGAACAAGCAAAATGAAGAGAAGGCAAGGGAAAGCGAGATAAACAAGGGAAGGAAGGACATACATATTCGCCGCCGTCACCTGCGCGCTCTTCTCCACCAGGATATCCACCAGGTACGCGTTGACGGGATTAAACAGCGCGCTCACGCCGACGCCGTTCAGGAACCAGCACATCAGGTTCACGACGAGCCACCGCGTGCTCGTCCCGCCGTAGTGCGTGATGAGCCCGGAGAGGACGACGCTGCCGGGGGCGAGGACGAGGCCGCCGAGCGTCGTCGCGCGCAGCCGGTCTTCCGGGAGCCACTTCCGCCGCGCGCGCGCAGGTAGTGGCGGACGGTGCGATCGGAGAGGCTGCCGGCGTACGAGGAGCCGACTACACTCAGCGAAACGTAGGTGAGCGAGGAGACGGTGGTCAAGGGAATAGGCGGCGTACCGACGTTCCCGAGGCCGACGGGCAAGCAGAGCGCGCCGATGATGGCCTCGTTTGAAGATGTTGTATTTCTGACCCTTCATGTCGATAGTTTGCCGTAAACACCGATATAATGACATGATAGCAGCAAAGACTTACCACTGTATATGCAACCGGGACGAGCAGGACGTAGTCCGTGATCGTCACCAAACCCTGTGCAACGCTCTACCCACACACGCATCAGCTCACCCGTCTCACCCAGCTGCATGCAACGCACTCACCAAGAGCAGCACATTCGGGCTCCGCAGCAGCGCAACGCTCCCGAACGGGTTGAGCCACACCCAACGCCGTCTGCCTCCCTGCGCGACCAGCTTGTCGACGCCGCGCCGCCCCGGGTGGCTCGTCTCGGGGAGGAAAAGTAAAGTGAGGACGAAGGCGAGGAGCGCGGCGAGCCCGAGCGCGTACTGCGTCATGCGCCACGAGGAGCAGTGCGCGGTCACGCCGCCGACGGCGGGCGCGGCGGACATGCCGAAGAGGATGGCCTATACGTGGGAACTGTTAGCACCTGAAAATGCCACACAGGGGTAAAAAGGTGAGAGGTGGAAGCAAAGGGACACAGGATGGAAAGGTGGAGGCCGGACCCCATGCGATCCAATGGGAGGAATCTGGACAGAACGGCCTACGTGTGCTCCCGATTACTTCAGTCAATGAGCGACTAGACATCGATAATCAAGGTACCGAGGTACGTTTTGCGGCCATCGTCAACTAAGCAGGCGTGGACTGGTATATCAGGCCCCTGTCCATCCAGATTTGCCCGGACTATCAGCAAGTATTCGTCCGGGTCACCTCAAGACGCTGGGCGAGCATGATCTTGCGCATACAGCCAAAGTGCCACGAAGGCTCCGCGTCGTCGCTCGTCTGCCGAGTGGCCGGCATGCTCTAAGCCTAGCGCCCTATATCTAAGATAGTTCGGATTAGGGAGGCCCAAGGGGCAGCTTTCCCATCCTGGTCAGGCTGAGGCAAGCATGTTTGCATGCGAAGGCCTCGAACAAGGACAGACGAAGGAGAGAAAACAAGATAGAAAAAAAGGGGAAGAGACGTACACCAAAAATATCCCACTGCTCGTCCCACGTTCCTCCATCCGATACACGTCCGCGAGCACGCCGACGCCGACGCTGAGCCCGGACGACGCGCCGAACGCCTGCACCACACGCCAGGCGAGGAGCGACGGCACGTCATCCGCCGCGCCCGCAAGCGCGGAGCCGATTACGAAGATAAGCATTGATATAAGAAGAATTGGTTTGCGGCCATCTGCGTAATGGAAAGTAAGGTTAGGAAACGCGAAAAAGAGAGAACGACGTACAAAAGCCTGAGTAGGACGCCCATGTCAGGCTGCCGATAGCGTTGGCGAGAATTGAGAGGCTTACTGCCAGACTAAATGGCAGTGTACATGAGGATATGGTTCTACATGGGTTTCCAAGAGACGGACCTTATAATTTCGCCTGTCGAGTCGAGGTCGTGAGCAATTTGCGGGATCAAGGGGATGAAAGAGCCGGAGGTGAACACTACGCATGGATGTTGTAATGAGCGATAAACTGCACATGCAAACCAAGAGGACGTACTTGGAAAACTACCGGTTGCGGCAGCCACGGCGACAATGAGTCGCTTGCGCGCGGGCGAGAAGCGGCCGTACACCACATCGAGCTCGTCGGGCTTGCGGAGCAGCGGTGTCTCTTCAGATGCCATTGCAGTCTACGTTCCCCAGACAAGTTCGACTTATTCCTTTGTGGGTATTCGTCGTCGAGTTGAGTGCACCGAAACACGGTGCAGCGAGGGTCCAGAGGTCGTGCAGAGGGCAGAAAGGGAGACATCGCGGAACCCCACCACCGGCGGGTTATATACTGGGAGACAGCAGAAATATACGGTGACGTTCGACGCCGACTCCGCTCCCCTTGGCGTGCGCTTCGCCGTCTCTGCGAGACACACGCCGGGCAGCGGCCGACACCCGTCACAGAAGCCCGATGTCCGGCGTGACGGCGGGCCTGCAGCGCGCATAAATGCAGCAGGGGGATGCGTCGGAGGCCGGCAGGATCGGAGGTGGGGAGCGGGCGCGCTGTGCCGTCGCCCGCAGAATATGGCAGGCGGAATGGGTGCTGACGAGATTGGGAGCGCCGATCGGGGTCTTCCGAGATGTCTTGTCATCCAGAAGTGGAAAACATAGGGACAACCCAGGTCAGTGAAAGCTTGCTGTCGTTATAACTTCCTGTATAGGATTGCTGCCATACGGGAGAAGGTGGCGTTTGCGGGCGGAGTTGGGCCGTCATATGTTCCTGCATAGAACGCCACGGTCTGTACAAAGCTTGTCAGTTCGTGTTTGCTACATGGAGACTTGTTGGTGGTGGCGTAGATGTTGTATATTTCCGGATGGGATGCGCAATAGGAGCAGCAAAACTCACCTGGAAAGACATACTAGTATGGTGGCGGACTGTAGCTGGCGAGCTGTGCTACCTAAATGTAGACCGGCGAGCCCCCGGCGGACTCGGGACGGAGAAGCAGGCCATCCATTGAACCCAGTACCAGCGTGACGTTGCGAAAGTCCAAAAGAAAGTGCTCAGCGCAGAGCAGAGTGACGGAGGTCGAAGTCAGAAAAGCGACGGAAGGAGAAGTGTGACACGCTCTGCCGTGACTAGGTGCTTATGTCAGCGGTGACGGGACGTGTCGCTGGCTTCGCCGCGTCTTTGAGCGTTCGACCATGTTCGCGCTCCCCAGTATCGTCGTCTACCCATTGCTACGGATTATCATACATATACTTGGTGAGTCTAATGTTTGCATTCAAAATGTTGACTTACCGTTTATCCTAGTATACTACAAACGCATCAGTTGCTCTCTTGATATGGCAAAAGCGAGGTGTACGCTTGGAACCCCTACGCTTTGTTATGCGAGTATCTTCGATGTGAGTTTTTTCTGTCGTCTGCCTCACTAATTGGCTCTAGAATCCTGCGATGCTGCACGATGGGACGTAAGCCATAAAGACCACGCAGGGCATGGTGCAAGAATCTCACCGCAAAGCGCACGGTCTCCGCAGTGACACCTACTTGACTAAAGAGCACGCACAACATCCGGACCTCACTTATGGATACTCCCACAATCCCCCGACATCTTCGGACATGGGTTCTCTTCCCATCAATTTACGACGTCCTTTGACACGTCTATATCCTATCCACCGTACGTTCCAGCCGTCTGCTCAAGGCTCGACGCTCGCTGTCTGCAGGGTCGGGACCGCTAGGTGAGTGCCAACATATCGTCCCAGATATTCTTGAAATGACTTACTATGCAAACAGAAGCCGGTACGCACCGGCGGATAAACCGCCGCTTCCCGACAACCTGATGAGCACAAGTGTGTACACGCCACCTGCGAGGACGGAACACACTCTTCCCTATTGCCTAGGGAGACTTGGAAACACGCGAAGTGTCCAACTGCTAGAAGGGGATGTGTACGAGCTGCATCTGAGCACACGGTCACGGTCGGCAGGATCCTCAGGAGAGGGTCGTTGTGGAAGAGGAAGGAGCGGCCGAAGACGTTCGTTCTGCGTTGCTGCACACAGGTACATCCGCGTTGCCAATACGCAGGCGTGGCCTCAGAGCCTTCTTAGGGAGTAAAGTCAACCGTCGACAAGCCCTTGGCTTTCCGCAGGCTCGTCGAACTTTGCTCAAGATACGCTTCGCCGTCCTCCGAGGACCAGCGACTCGGACGACAGCACCACTGCAAGATGCGGTCTTGCTGTAGCCCAGATCCGCACGGATACCTGGGCTCGGAGGCAAGCTGGTCAAACCTGTTCTTACTTACCCCATCTTCGTGGCCTGGCGACGTGCCTCGTGATTTTTCTGCCAACGCCATTGGCGCGGCGGTCCGAGGTGTGCGTTCTGCTCCCGCTTTTGAGTCCCCTTCTTCCCTCCCTCTGACTTCAAAATCTGCAAATGCAGATGTCGTGCTATGTACCGTCTGCGTCCCAAACACTGGTCGGTCTCCTGTCCGATCCTGCACATGCGCTAACAAGTACATGAACCCATGGAATACAAGGCATGAGGTGCACAATATTGATCCTTACCGCCATTGGCGCGCTGTGCTTTCTTTTCAGACTCAGTAACGTCGGTGTGCCTCCCTTCATGTCCTCTCATTCTTTCTCACTGACTGCAACCCATATAGTTCCTAAATTACAAGTCCTACTACCGCGGGATAAGGACCCTGCGAACGCAGCTGTGAAACAGTCTACGCGGATGCTGCGGATAGCAGCGAATATGAACAATTCAACTTCCTAAGTCCACTGATTCTTGATAGGCCTTGGAGAGTATAGTATTGCTAAGCAAGAATAGGCATGGTTGCAACCTGCAGTGATACATCACGATGACACGTCTACTGAAACAGGAGTACGAACTACTTGACATTATCGCAGGAGCTCTGAGAGGTTCCAAGAGAGTCAATTGGCCATTCCCGCCACCCAGAGCAATATGCGCCCCATGTGCTCTGAATGCGGACTCGTAATGCAGGGCGGAAGGCCTCCTTGAGCTCGTTACCCAGCATAGCGCACCTCCATGCTCTTCAGACATCAACCAACCATCCTGTTGACAAATAGCGTCCTTTGTACGTGCCTTCAGATCCATGGCGGCCTGCGACTTGACTCCTGTGGAAATATCCCAGGACTGCCATTCTCCTGATGGCCCGGGAGTCTTGAATTGCACCTCCCTGCTATCATCGGAAAACCGGAGATTCGCATTCGTGTAAATGTAGTTCGCTGCGCCCGCCCCCCTATCTCCATTGTTTCTTCACTTCGCCATCCACAGCTCCCAGAATGACCAGCAAGTGACGCCCACCAAAGGCCAGCACGGCAATCCATTGCGAGTCTGGGGAATACTCCGCTGTGCCGAAGAAGTTGCCCACGAACTTGTACAGAGGCAAGGTCTTCCTGGGTTCAAACTCGCCGTGCTCTGCCTTGGACCAGACATTGACGACGAGGCAGTCAACGAGGAGTAGGTGTTGGGAATCGGGGAGAACGCGAGATGGGAAAGTGGTAGAGCGTTTCCGTCTGACCTATTCAGTGTATGCAGTCTCTTCCCCGTATCTGCTGCCCATACTGAGATAGCATGTTGTGCGGTGGCCCGATGCCACAAGGGTTCCATCCCAGGAAAACGCAAGGGAGCAGATGGTTGAATCGACCCTCCTCGCACGATCGCTCTTGGTGTCCGTTCAGCAACTGCGGCTACGTCCCAAACGCGAATGATTTCTTGGAGGGAGCCAGAGGCGAGAGTGTGCCCGTCCGGGGAGAACCAGAGGGTGATGGCGTTGTTGCCGTGACCATCGAGAGTCATCACACGCTCGCCAGATGTTGCGTCCCAAAGACTGATGGCTGTGTCGCTCAGATACGCTAATGCGACAAGGCTTCCTTGGATGATACTGCGATAGCCTCCGGAGTGCTTGATCGGACGCCTGGGAGGCTGCTGTGGTGTAAAGTGTTGATGAATGGGTAATGCGGTGGGAATGTCCCATATTCGAACGGTGCCGTCAACCCAGGCGCATGCCAAAGTTTTCTCGTCACTCGAAAATGCTGCAACAGGGTACGGCGAATTCACTGTTGAGGCACCGTGAATGTCTGGGATAATCAATTCCAAGCATGAAGCGGAACGAGGGTCATACGGCCGAAGCTGTGGAGCCTCCCTTGCTATTATGGCAAGCTTTGCACCGCTCGGTGATAGCAGAGGTTCGCCGTAGAAGAAATCTCTACCAGCGAATGTCCATGGACGACATTCGTGACGCGGTTGCAGCGTCCAACAGCGTGCATACCAGATGATATGTTGCTGGTTTTGTGGTGATGGCAATTGTTCGTCCATCCAAACTGTAGACAGCATCTAGAACCCTGGGTCGGCCTGAGTTACGCCCACCGTCAGACTTGGAGTTGCGCCCGCTGTCTGAATCACGTCCACCGTTCGAGTCGTCCCCGCCGCCATCTGAGTCGTCCTCGCCATCTGACTCGGAGTTGGGCTCGCCGTCTGACTCGGAGTTGCGCCCACCGTCTGAATCGTACCCGTCGTTTGAGTTGCACTCGCCGTTTGAGTCGTTACACTCCTCCTCGCAAAGGTATACGTGCGCGAGCGCCCGGACGCAAAATCCCAGATGCGCACAGTCCCGTCTGCTCCTCCGGACACGATTTGACGATGATTCAGGTCTGGAGAGAAAGCCACGGTACACACGGGGCCTGTGTGTCCAGTCATGGTGTTCAGGGCTTTGCCGGAGTCGACCTGCCAGGTGCGCACTGTGCCGTCCGATGACCCGGAAACGAGATACTGATTATCAGGCGAGTACCTCACCACCTTCACTGCGTTATTGTGGCCTTCCATCGCGCAGAGACAGGGCCCCCATCCTACATCTCTTTCCGTGATCAGCCGCGCCGCAGGGACATCTTCATACCGTGGACCATACAGCTCTTGGAGACGGCATACGGGCATTGTCGACAGCGCTGAGATATAAACGTGTGCAGGATTCTTTTCGATCGGAACGAGATATTCGCGGATGAAATGATATGCGTCTTTCACTAGCGCGTGGATATCTTTGTCTATCGGCAAACTCGTGCTCGTGGCGGAGTGTGCCTAGTTGGTGTTAGAGTGCATACCCAATGAATCAAAGTTGCCACATACCTTTAGCCAGCTTTGAACAGAAAACAAGGCCGGCGGAGCTGCATCCAGCCGCTGCATGAGGCTCAGCGATTCAAACCAAAGAAGGAGGTTTGTCTTCAAGAACTCGTGCAGAAGGTTGAGAAGGGAGGACGTGATAGGGGAATGAGAAACATGGGTGCACCAGTGGAGAGAGGCGTACTGGACGTGGGGAGGGATCGGAGTCTGACTGAATTCACCCGGACGCTCGAGTTTGGAGAGCACAGTGATACAGCTGGATGCGAAGCGAAGGTGGTCGGTCGAGGGATCGATGGAGAAACGCGGGTCCGGGCATCGCGTGCGGTCAAGAAGGAACTGGGGAAAACTGGCGTGCACCGGTCGAATCTCGTCATCGTCATCGTTCGACATAAGAAGTACCGACGCCAAGCGTGAGCGAACACTTGTGATGTCTTCGACAGAGAGGCCAACCAGAGCGTGGAGTGTGTTGGGAGAGACATGATCTTGAAGCAGCACAATGCTTCCGAGAACGACCTTGATAGAGTCAGCGATATTAGACTTCTTCCTGAGGTAGCCAGGTGGGAATGTCTGAGTGAGAACAGTTGAGTAAAGGGTGTCTAGCGGCCCAAGCGCGGTAGATTCTGTGGAGGACAGAAGCTGCTTTATGTTGTTGAGCGCATCGTTGGCGTTGTCAGTGTACTCCACCACAAACTTGAACGCGGTTGAGGCGTAGATGAAGAGACCTTCCGACCTCTCCGTGAGTTCCATAATTGGGTCTGGTCGTCGTGCTAGAACGTCCTCCTTGAACCGATAGTCGTCGAAACTCGTACGCAGGTACAGCGCAATATCTCCGTCGACTGTGCTCCGCGGGATATCTTGCAGCTTGAATGGCTTGGTCATGTCGCGAAACTCGACCGAGTCAAATGCACGTTCGATGTGGAGCTCCGGGCGGCTCGTTACAAGCACCCGAAGTGGAAACGCAATCGTTCGGATGGCTTTCATGAGCAGATGTAGCAGGCGGGCGACTTCGTCCTATCCTGATTCCGTACATTCATCCACCGCGTCGATTATGATGACCATAGGTGGGTGTTCTGCAGCGAGATGCTGCAAAGGCTTCTCGAATAATTCCGCGAGCTGAAACGGTACGTCTTGCTGTTGTCCGTGGGGTACATGACCTCGAGCTGCTTCTGCGATGGGACCGCGAAGTTCGGGGTGGAATTCTGCGAGTTGGCGAGCGATGGTAGGAATCACGAAGCGAGTCGAGCTGAGGTTGTCTGCGCCGCGTAAGGAAAAAGAACGAGGCGCCGAGAAGGTCTTGCCCGCTGAGACGTCTGGCGAATTCGTACGCGACAGTCGATTTCCCCGTACCGGCTGCGCCGGTCAAAACGTATATGGCGTAGTCTGTGAAGAGCGGGTCCTCCGCCCGGGCCCACACTTCAAGTTCATCCAGCAGCGCAGTACGTGTACCAGGTACGTAGTGGGATTTTGCAGTCATGTAATGGGAGCGGTAGCTGGCCTCTACGTATGGAAGCTCCTTCAGCGCCTTCTCATCTTCTGTGGGTGAAGGTGCAAAATCCGTTGTACTGCGCAAAAGAAAAGCGGGAGCGGGTACTCACCATAGCACTACACCAACAGATTCCGAATGAGCAATTCTACATGACAGGGAAAGGTGAATAACCACGCGCCTCCAAAGTTTGCTTGATTTGGGCTACATCCCCCGCAATGATGACCTGGATCTCCAACTATAAATCGGCTCATTATCAGACAATGTTTATGTACCGGAAATGGCCTCCCTATACCATGAGATTAATCCTAGATGACGTTATCTTGCTTTTCAAACCCGTTAATGTTTTTGCGTCTCGACTGCTTTTCAAACACCTGACAAAAGATCCCGCCGTCAAAAGTTCGTTGGCTTGGTCCTTGATACGGCCAAGCTCGCTACAATAGACGACATGAGTGCACTGCGAGGTTGGCATCCCCAAAGATGTACACACCTAATCAGTGCATTGACCCTTTCTCGAGCCCTGGCAATGCTATAAATTTTGTTTCAGCACGAACACCTCGGACGGCAGACCTCGACTCGTTGGTAACCATCTTGATTGCTTCCGCAAGTTTCTCAATTTCTTCCGCGACTTCCCCTCGTGTTTCGGTGTTATCTTTTGTTTGCTGTGATGGATTCGAGGCCTGTTAACATAGAGAGCACGTGTCATATTAGACATAACAAACCTGGATCATGTCAATGATGGCACTGAGGCTCTTTGCCGCTGTGCTCAAACCCGGTACCGGCGCGAGGGTAAGGGCATCAGAACCCACGTCCAGAAGTTTCTTGGCAGCAGTGAGCGCGTCATCTCCACTAAGCTCCAAGTGTCCTTTGGCAGAAAAGCAAGACATTCCCGATACCTTTAGGTTGAGGATCTTACCGTACGATAGTTGATTAGGGCCCCCGCGATCTTTGCAAGATCTGGCAAACAACGTGGCATTTCGCGTGGCCCACACGTGGCTCCTTTGTTATAACTTATTGTTCAGTTCCTTGCAAGTTCCTTGCGGCAAAGTTGCGCGCCATCTTCATCGCTGTCTCATTCCTCTTCTTACTACGCCTTCAAGTTATGCTATGCATCTGCGAGGCCACTGCCCATGGGCCATGATTAATCTGCTCTCTCTGAGGATTTCAATCAGGAGGTGTAGTCCGTGAGGCAGGGCTACTGGTGCTCTAGAGCTGTGCATTGTTATCCCGGGATGGCGTGGACTTATTGGCGGTATCGGGCCCTGCTGCATGAAATGCGGCCTTATAATTGTCTGCAATAATATCTATGAGAATGCAAGGATATTATCACAACCAGAACAGACTAACCTCGGGGATGGACGTCGTTGACGTTGTAAAGCCTGTACGGCAGCACAGGTTCACTGGCGGTATGCATGAGGCCAATCACGTGACGTGTACACGTTTCCTACCATTTGTGTGGCCAATTTCCGCAGGTTCCGGAGCCGGGAAGATGCCCCTTTTATACACCAGCACGTCAAGCGAGGTTCAACGCAAGCTCAACGTCTAATGTTCGTCGGATGTCCTTCAAGTTAGCACTACCTAATTATTATCCAGCCGAACATGTTGGCCCTAATACGCACCTAGCTCCACAGATGTTCCCCAAACGTAAGCAAAAGACAATGTAGTCGTTTGAGGAGTCCGCCTGCCGTGCACCACATTACTGCCCGTGAAGAAGAACTTGAGTCAGGAAGAGTCAACAGACATCAGTCTAAGCGCTATGACAGTATTGAGCCGACAAATCGTGCTGATGTAAGCTTTCTGGATCTGGCGCGCTTGCAGCCTTTTCTCTGTACCCTCCACCTTCCTTCATGTCCTAGCTACAGGACCGCTATGTACCTTTTATTCTGCTGTTTCATCTATGCCATCTCACCATCTTTGCTCGCTTTGGGTAGAGTGGATATCGCGGCCGACTTTCGGCTGCTACAAGAAACAGTCAATTCCCAGTCATCAGCAAAGTTGCATTGGCGCTGAGCGGTACTGACAGGTACTGATGAAGCCATCTCAGCGCGCTTCAGTCCCTTCAGTGCCGTCAGCGCCCGCCAGTCTCAGTAGTCGTTTTGAGCGCTCTCAGACGTTTTTGACCCCTCTTGCATCCAACTCTTGCAGCAAAGCTTCGGTGAGTAAACCATCATCATTCAAGTCCAGCATTGTATATGAAACAAGAGGAACTAAGAAAATACAAAATCTAGTAAAAGTCCGGCTTCAGCAGGGCTTGAACTTCGGTTCCAAACCGTTCGTCAGTGCTCTCAGTGCTCGTCAGCGCTCATCAGTCGTCAGCGCTTGTACGTTTTGCTGATGGTGGCAGAATTCGAACGGCAGGTTACTCTGGCAGCAATGGTTGAGAGGCCGTTGAGAATTGAACGTTGAGCACCGAGTACGTGGCACGCAAGTCGCTGCAAGGGTGCTAGGCTGCATCATACTTTGTCCCCCGCTGTGTTCTCGCCACGCAAATGCAAACCCCTAACGAGTTAGCGTCGTCCCCTCGCGGAGGAACGACCGTCCACAGCTATAGCAACTCGCCGTGTCACCCGTGAGCATATCATACTATCCGCTTGCAGCTGTATCCGACTACCCAGGCGATACGCTCGCCAGCCCAGAGCGCGAAGTAAGTAAGGCGTATAACCACATGTCGTATGTCCTTTCTGTCTATTTTCATCGCTACTCGACCTGACATCCTGCATTTGGAGCAGTTCGTCAGAATTTGTGCTGTACCCGTCCATGGAAATGTGCAGCTTGTACGGACACATCCCTGCGAGCTGATGGTCCTTCGCTAGCTTACATGCGCTTCCGGCCCACGCTAAGTGTCATCGACCGCGTCTCGCGGCAGCTCCTCGACGAGAAGAGTGCTTCGATTTTGTCGAGCGATAGGATTAAGGATACTAAGGACACAATATGTCTAATTGGTACGCTCGCACACTATGACGTTTCGCTGACGACTGACCGTCAGTGTAGCCAAACTCGATGGCGCGACAGGAAACTCTAAGATATACTACCACCCGATTGCGTACCGTCTCTACCGCGTGGCGATCAGGGACAAAGTCCTGCTGCTTGCTCTGCCCGCCGTGACCATGACCGACGCGGTATTAGTCCCTGAGATTTCCGTGGCTGCGGGCCAGCAGGTTTTGTTCCCCATCGGCGTGTAGCACCGGTAACTGCATTGAGTGTTCTGAGCGCGACGACGGCTGACGATTGCGCTGCAAGGCTTCGGAATGTGTAGGAAGAGGACGCGCATATGTGGAACGCGATGCGCCACATCGAGGGTCGAGTCGACAAGCAGACACGCCTGGGGTTGCACGGTAACATGTGAGCCGTTCCTCTATGTAGACTCCGACGTGATGCTTATACTCGCCCATGTAGGCTAACTTTTTGTGAGTTTATTCTTGAGATGGTCTAGTGCACTGTGAATTGATGGTTAGGGGACCACGCTACGCATTCACGAGTGGAACTCATACTCTCCGCTTTTGTTGGACTGATTTGCCCACCGGCGGCAAGCATTCTATCCTTGATAACTCAGTACACTGGGTTCGTTAATCAGACGATGCCCGCGCAGTGGATGGTATCCGGGGTCAATCCGCCGCTGCACTGCACCGGTTGCTTTGCAATGGCAAGGTTGTAGTCGAGCTGCAAAGCCGATTCCATGTGCCTACACGGCGATTACTTGACACTCAACTATTGCACTCCTGCCAAATGTCCTGTTTCCCGATGGCCGGAATACCGAGTTCTCGGGTAGGAGTGCAGCGTGGCACCTGCAGCCAACAATGAACTCGCGCGCGGGTAGTGGAAGAAGCCTGATATGCTTACTTTTGACGGCGCACGGGATGCTACGGCACAGCTTTATGGCACAGGAACCAGCGCCGTACGTAACTTCATGATTTTCGGTTCAATCAGATTAACTTAGTCGATCCACTATGACAGTAAAGGTCCGGCAGCCATGTTCTGCAATACGTGCGACCGCTCAATACCGTTGTACCAAGGTGATGCCCGTGGGGCCGCGTCTGCCCGTTTTCTGTACATGATCCAGATTCCACATAGGACAGGTTATTTGGGCGAACCCGTTAACAGCCAGCCGGCCAATTCGTTATGTACTGCGCCCGCCGTCTACCTGCTGCTTCGAAATTCCCATGGCACAATATCGCGTTGGTCAATCGGCGTGTGAGCCCGCAGACAGAATGCCTCCTGGACCGCTTGTCATCCACAATCGCGTAGGGCGACACGTTGCATCTCCCGATAGCTGGAAATCCGCCAGCGGCGATGTCGTCGTGCCTTCGCTTACAGTTTATTGGTGCCAAGGGAGAATTACGGGGTGGGGGGGGGCTTCCCGAGTTGTGACGCATACATAAATAGGCGAAGTCTGTGACTTTGGCCGCTATCCATCTGCTGCCTGCTGGTAGTACAAGCTCGACATGCTCGCTGCAGCTACGATTCTGGGCGTCGTCGTCGCGGCCTCGCTGGCAATTCGCTGGTTCCGCTGGCTCAAACACCACTCCGTAAAGCATATTCGGGGGCCATCGGCATCTTCCTGGCTCGGTGAGTGCGGTGTCCTACAGCACTGAGATCGCTTGCTTAGTGACTCTTTGCTACTACAGGAAATGTGCGCGACATCCTGTACCAGGAGAACGTCGGTGATCTGGACTTCAAATGGATGAATGAATATGGAACCGCTTGGAGGCTCAAGGGCACACTGGGCGTACGTCTGTGTTGGCTACGATATTCTTTGCAGACTGACATGCCTATTTGTGACAGTCCGACGTGCTTATGGTCGTGGATCCCAAGGTATGCAATCTGTCGCGATACTATACCACTGTCAACTGAAAAGTCGCATCCTCAGGCTTTGCAATACATGTTCCACAAGTCCGGTTACAACTTCACGAAGAGCCCCGCCTCATTCGTCGCGTCGTTCAACGTTGCAGGTCACAGCATTCTTTACGCTCCCGGTGCGTGGCTTGCCTATTGCTAAAACCGGTGACGCTGACATGCATTGATGGTGTTAGATAGCGAGAACCACTCGAGGCACCGCAAGGTTATGAATCCTGCGTTTTCTGCCCCGCAGCTGCGTTCGTTCCTCCCGCTCTTCCGACGCAGCTCGAACAAGGCAAGACAGCGTACTGGTACTGTGCGACGGAGTTGCTAACTGAGCGGCGTGTAGATGTGCCAACTGGTGAAGGACGAGATCGCCAGCCAAGGCACACAAGGAAGCATTATCTCTGTGAACAAGTGGCTCGCGCGCACCACTCTCGATGTTCTTGGCGAAGGCAAGTTCTCGCACTGCTGTTTATAGGGCTTGGACTGATCTGCTGGCAGCTGCCTTTGAAATCGAGTTTGGGGCCCTCGACAACTCGGACAATGAGCTGAGCAAGGCGTACCACAACATGTTGTACGTGCTGTTGAGCTTCCAATACTTGGCTCCCATAACCTGATTATATGCGCGTGTGCCAGCTCGGAGTCGGTCCTGTACCCGTCCGCGGCAAGCATGATTTTCCAGGCCACGTACAGATATATCCCGCGTGGCCTGTGGCAGTACATTGTGCACCTGCCTACGCGCGAGTACAAGCGTTTCCGCCAGACGCTTGAAATCGTCAACCGGGTGTCGAAGCAGTTGATCAGGCAGAAGAGCTCGAGCATTGCCTCGGAGGACAAGAGCACCAAGGATGTCATGAGCGTTCTAGGTAAGCATACACGTGCTCGTCGCCCGGTCCCTCACACCGGCGTGGCCTGACGATTTGCACAGTCCGCGCCAACGCTTCGGAGAACTCGAAGTCCAAGCTCTCGGAGAAGGAGATGATGGCCGAGATGGCAGCCCTCACGCTGGCTGGACATGAGACGACGGCGAACACCATCACCTGGCTCCTCTGGGAGCTGGCTCAGCACGCGGACTTTCAGGACAAGCTGCGCGCGGAGATTATGCAGAAGCGCAGCGAGGTGCTTGCCCGCGGCGACACCGACTTCACCGTGGACGACCTCGAGGCGATGCAGCACCTTCAAGCTGCCATCACCGTAAGCCACCCTTTCGCGTTTCAACGAAGCAGCTAACGGCTGATGTGTTGCGCAGGAAACCCTGCGGTACCATCCCATCGCGTACCACCTGGAGCGCGCGCCAGTCAAGGACGACGTCTTGCCCCTGTCGCAGCCCATCGTCACCAAGACCGGCGAGACGATTTCTGAGATTCCTGTGTCTGCGGGACAGGGCATCCTGGTCTCTATCTGTGGCTACAACCGGCAAGTGCCACCGAGTGTTTGAACGCGACAGCTTCTGATGAGGGTTTGTCCAGGCTGCCGAGCGTTTGGGGAAAGGATGCCCATATCTGGAACCCGATGCGCCACATGGAAAATCGGGTCGACAAGGAGACTCGCCTTGGCATGTTTGGCAATGTGTGAGTCCGCGTGCTTCATCCATCTTCGCGCGCTGCTGACTGACTTTCCTGTAGGATGTCCTTCTGTAAGTCTTCTCGGCGTGTAAGACTCACGTCCGCTAACCGATATCTCTCTTATACAGCGGCTGGTGTCCGCGGCTGCATTGGGTGAGTGATCTGTTTGTCGCAGTGATATCAGCTAATGATTCTTTATACACAGATGGAGATTCTCGTACGTGCTACAGTCCTTGGTTCTCGCATCTGAACGCTGACATGGATGCAAATAGGCTCATTGAAATGCAAGCCATCGTGGCCGACGTCGTCGAGAACTTCAAGTTCGCGCTTCCTGCCGAGAAACCCGACATTGTGCGCGTACCCGCGGGCGTCATGGGCCCGATGGTGAAGGGCAAGATGCATGAGGGCATGCAGATGCCGTTGCATGTCACGGCTCTCTGAGCTCCGCAGTAAGTTTGCTGTGCGTTTGTTACCGGCATTTTACCTGACTCAACAGGATGGCTCTGCAAGCAGATTTCGCTTCATGTCTATGCTGGTACCGCAGCAAATTGGTCGACCAATGCACTGTTGCAGGGTGGATGGCATCGCTCGTTACATTCGCTCACAAGTTCTGGTACTAGGTCGCAATCGTCACACTCTTTTCAATTCCATCTATTCTTTGTCTTTTACCGTGCCATTATCATTCAGTTGCTGCGACCCATGAAAATTTGGCATCATGACGATATGCTTCAGTCGAATGTTCAAGAGAGCGCATCATACGCCGAATAGATAACGATTGAGCTTTGTGGCGTCCGGATTCTGCCGATACGGAGAGCTGTTCAACTTCCCAGTTAATTTGCTATCAGTCGCGGCTCACGGCTACCAATGGCAAGGGCTTAGGGAGTGGTGGAGGAAACATAACGTACATTCAAAGTTTTCAAAGACCAAGGGGAGCTGCCGTCTGGCGTCCACGGTTTGATCAAAACATAGGAAGCAACGAGCAAAAAGGCAATTTCTTGGACTTAGAGTGCATTAAGAGGGAATCGAACCCCCGGCGGGTCGATGGCAACGACCCAGGTTACCACTACCCCATTAATGCATACAATCACCCCTCAGTCAAAAAAAACTATACCCATATAACATGTCTCTTCGCTAGTCTGCGGCGTGGTTCTAAACTTCCGGTAAGCTTGATTCAGACCCTGATCGACCCAGTCCATTATCTCTTGCAAGCCATAAGAATGGATCCGAAATTATCCACATTATCGCAATGGCTCTCCACATGCAGTAGTCGTCACTACACAACCCCGATTCACTCCTCGCCACCTTCCTCGACTTCCTCCTCCCCTCATCCTCGCCTTCCATGTCAAACACCTCCAGACCCATGCCCTCTGCGTCCAGAACACACGCGACGCGCCGCCCGGCACGGCCGTTGACACTCAGCGACAGCTGTCGCTTTCCTTGCGCCGTTTCAGCCGAGGTTGTGGACGGAGGGCGACGCACGAGCGCAAGGGCACGCGACTGGGTTATGGGGAGCGGGCTTGCGAGAATCTGAATAGTAAGGATGTGTGATTAATAAAGGAAGAAGTAGTAGGAAGGAGAGAGCGTACCTCGCCACTTTTGATACTTGCCAGCACGTTCCGCATTAACCCTTCCCTCGTCTGGCTGCCACTCGCGCCTGCGACTTCTTCGTAGGCCAGTTCGGAGTATTGTAGTGTGCCGATGTAGACCTGTGCGTTCGCTATGACGTACTCGTGTGTTAGCTGTCTCGAATGTGTAAGAAAGTGGGAAGGAACTTACCGTCCGAATCCACAGCGTGATATACTACAATGAGACTTTCGTCGTCAAAGAACTCTGCGCCGAGGATCTCGACGGCTACTTCTTTACCAGTGTTTCCGCTAGCTCTGTCTGCGTCCGCATCATCCGAAGGCAGGACGACAGCACACCGGAGGGTACAGCATGCAACGCTGGTCTTCCATAGTACTTCGCTGTCAGTAGACGGGGTGTGCTGGAGCTGTGCGACGCAGACTATTGAACCTTTGTCAGCAACGAGAGATCATTTCAGAAGGCATGACCTACGGTAGCTGGTTCCGTCCACCTTCGGGCTCTGCATCGCCAGATACTGCTGCACTGTTTTATCCTGTCGCTGACTATCAGAGTCCGACCCTACAATAGCACCAACACTCACCTCCCCTCACCCACGACGCTCCGCTCCCTCACAAACACCGGCGACTCGCCCTCCTGAGTATCCGCACCCTCAGACGCAGCAGGCATCGCGACCGAGGCACTGCGCCCCGCCGCCCCACTCGCGGCGCCAAACAGCGCGCTGCAGTGTGTCGCGAGCTCCTGCACGAGCGCATCGAGGTTGCGGTCAAGTGCAGACAGGTCCGCCGGCTGTCCAATCTATTGTTTGCCGTCAACACGATACCCGACCGAGGATGAGGAACGAGGAATGAAGACGTACTGGAGGCCACACGAGCCCCTCCTTCACCTTCGCCCGCGCCCTCCGCACAGCCGCCATCACGTCCCTCGTCCTGTCCTCCACCCCCGCGCCACTACGAATGTCTGCCGCGCCTCCAGACCCATCTTCCGTGGGTGGCGACGGCCGCCCCACGTCAGGCAGCGCGTCGGCGCTCCAACGCGGCACGGGCCCGACGAACCAGCGGTCCAGCTGGCTGACGAGCAGGCCGGAGGCGAGGTATGCCGCGACGGCGGGCGGGTCGTACCGCGGGGCTGGGTGCGTGTGCGGGTCTGCGCTGATGTGTGCCTGCCGATGCGATTCTGCGAGGGAATGCCGTCAGTGAGTGGCAGCAGCAGCTGGGAGGAGGGAAGGAGACAGACCGTAACGAATCCAGCCGATGAACTCCTTGAACCGGCCTAGCTCCGTGCGCGCAGCCGCCGCGAGCCACGT
The DNA here is from genome assembly GCA_024811115.1 of Terana coerulea. Lineage (NCBI taxonomy): Eukaryota > Fungi > Basidiomycota > Agaricomycetes > Polyporales > Phanerochaetaceae > Terana > Terana coerulea. The sequence continues at coordinate 114,155 of JAKOGH010000072.1, forward strand.
CGCGCATACGATCCCGCGCGCCGCAAAGTCGATAGCCGCGGCGACGTCCTCAGCGGGGATCTGGCACGATGCATATTGCGGTCTGTGTGCGATAGAGACGGGAGTGAGCTCTGTTCAAGTGTCCTTTACACAGAAGCGAAGACACACAGTAACGACCACCCGCCGAGCTCCTGCAGCAGCACATGCAGACGCTGGAGCGCGGGCGCGACACGCCGGGAAGCGTAGTCTCGCAGCTTGAGCAGCGCGTCGGTCACGGTTTGCTCCCATTTTTGGATACCCTGTAAACACGATAATGTCAGACTGGGAGAGTTAACGAACACACAAGGTTAAAGAGGAAATGCGCAAGTGGCAAGAAAGCAAACCGGAGGCAACGCGACAGATTGAAAACAACAATAAAAATAACCCACCCGCTCACTCATTTGCTCCCCACTCCCCAAATAATCCTGTACCGCGTCATTCGCACGACCCGTCGCCAGGAGCGCCGTCAAGTCCAGTATCGCATTTGGGTCGCCCACTACACACGCCACACAAAGGAACGTCAGCGGCCCGTGAGAAGGGACAAGCACAAACACACGCACAGCCAAACTCGCTCCGCATCCGCGCCTCGAGCGCGCGCACCCAGCCCGGCCCGAGCTCGCGCGCCCCGCTCTGCGTCGCGCTCCCGAACCACGCGCCGCGCATGTCGCCGACGAGCCGCAGCGCGTGCCACGCGAGCGCGCGCGCTGCCCGACGCCTGCGCCACTGCGCGCAGCTCCGTGCGTGTGAGGCGGCGGAGGGGCGTCGCCAGAGTAACGGAGGAAGCAGCAGAGGGAGAAGGGGTGGGCGCGAGGAAGGGGATGGTGAGGTGTGCTGGGTGGAGTGTGGTCGCCGTGGAGAGGCGCGGGTGTAGGAGGAAGAAGCCCGCGTCGACCTGTGAGATCTGCTCGACACCGGCAGTAGCGGCGTTCAGCTCAATGCGGCCGAGAGGATAGCTTCCGTCAAGCCAGGCGTGCACCGCGCCGCGGTCGTCCGCGACGACGAGCACGCTGTTCTCATTTGCACGATCCTCTTCATCGAGCTCCGCACCAGGGCGGTTTCCTTTCGTTCCGCTCGGCGCGATGGACGCGAGCGCGGGGTCCGGCGGGAGAGTGGGCCATGCGGCGATGGCAGGTGGCGTGCTCGACGTGGGCGCCGCAGCGGCCGGACGCGCGGAGAAGGCGAAGAGGTCTGTTGCGCTGTGAAAGAAGTGGTTAGGATGAAAAGGGGAGCGGAAGAATAGACATACGAGAGAGTATGTGAGTCGTCGTGTAGAGCGTCCAGCAGGGGTTGCGTGCGCAGGATGGAGTGTGCCGAGCCGGGCTGTGAGGACCATACATCTCAGTCCGAACATCGTAGCAGAGCGGAGAGTAGCGCACGATGATCCCATTCCTCTTGAATATGTCAGGTATCCCGCCTTTCGTCTCCTTCTTCTGGTCCTTGAACCACCACGCCCGTTCGAGTTTTAGTTGGATAGAGTCGGTAGCATCTGCAGACACCGGCAGAAAACGCTCCTGCTTTCCGTCTTGTATTGAGTGTAGTGTGATAAGCGGCGGGTGGTGCACAGCGGCGATACAGAGATCTAGCGGTCGCAGGGGGCCACTGCTTCAGTTCAGTCCTGCGCCCGCCATAAAAGCAATCAAGAAACGTACTGTCTGGCGACCACGCGACGTCCACAATCTCGCATTTCACCTCCCCATCGTCCTGAGCACTGGTCCCTCCCGCCGCTGCACTCGCCCCCGCTGCTGAGCCGAATACGGAGGATGAGGCGGCGGCCGGTGTAGAGGAGTCATCGGGCCGCACGATGTCGACTTCCCAGATCTTCTGGCCGTGCATTTTGTAGAGGGCGAGGCGGTCTTTGCCCGCGATGCGCGGAACGACGACGAGCAGGTCTTTGTCGGGGCACCAGGCGGCGGGGAGCAGACGCGAGGGCGCGGGGAGCGAAAGGGTGGCGAGCGAGGTGAAGGATGCGCTGTCCATCCTGTCTTCTGTGTTGCGGATACAAGTATGTCTTGCTTAGAGACTGTATGCAATTCAAGATGTAAGTGAGTATGCGTAGCGTTGCATACGAGCTGTGGCGTCTAGTGTAGCTGACAGTGGGAGCGGCACTGGTCACGGTGCAGGTGCGCGGAAAGAGTGACATGCGGGACGCGTTACAGATGACGCTTACGTGAGCTGTGACCCGACGCGTGAGCAAACAGCGTCCAACAACGCTTTTCTTTCTTATATATATATTACAACCTCAGGTATAACGTACACACTGGTCTCACCAAAAGGCACCGAACATATACATATTTCGACCGCGTGAGGCAAAATCTGAATTTTGAACACGTGTAGGCATGGGCACACTCTCCGCCTAAGTACTACTACCACTCAGTTCAATTCTCGTTGACTCTACTAGGTTTTGTCGCGTTGAGTACTGAAGTCAGTACAGTTCAATCATACGCTCGAGAAATTGCTATTGCCACTCAGGTCCTGGATCGGTACGTACGTAAGCGAGTACCCCACCACCACCATTGTTCTCTGCGACGCTTTCTTGGTTCGTTACATTGACAACCACGGATCCGCGAGAAAGTAAAGCTGCCGTGTAGAGAAAGCGAAGTACATGAATAAGTGGAGGAATAACTACCATTCCCTTTTCTCCACTTTCACCATCAACGGCTCCCCAAGTACATTCGTCCGCATGTTAAGCCACTTGCTGACAAAGGCATCTGCGTCAAAGCCGGGAGCAAAGCTCAGCCGGTAGGAGAGAACGAGATGCGCGATGGCGACATGTAGCTGGCGGAGGGCGAGCGGTTTGCCAAGGCATCCGTAAGGACCTGAAGGACAGCAGTGCTCACTCAACGAAGGCTGTCAGGTTCTCAGGAATGTGTGGACGTACCGAACTGGAAGGCCATCAGCGCTGCAGGATTTGTCACCGTGCCTGGTCCCAGCCCGCCGTCCAGCCACCGCCCAGGCAAAAAGTCAAACGGAGCAGGCGAGAAGTTCTCCTCGCTGATCTGCTGCGTGTATCCGCACACGCCGACGATGGTACCCTCAGGTACGTATCTTCCCGCCAACACCGCCCCCGCCATCTGGGACCACACGAGGAAACATAGGGAATGGCGTCCCTAAGCGTAAACCTTCGTTGACGACTGCGGAAAGATAGGGGAGCTTCATGAGTGAAGGGTGGTCGTCAGGGACGATCTCGCCTGTAGGGAAGGCTGAACAGAGCTCGTGTGTGAGCTTGTCGTAGATTGAACGTGTGCGGATGAGATAGAAAAGTGTGAGCGTGACAACACTTGCTGGAGTGTCAGAGCCTGTGCAGGATTTGAAATGTGATCAAGCCAAAGAGGTTGCGTTGAACCGTAGCCACTATACCTGCTGCAATTGCGAAAACCGCGTCCATCTTAAGGTCTTCTCCTTCTAAAGCAGGGTAAGCGGCGTTGTTGTCTATCTCAGCTAGCTATGAAAATATTTAACATCTTTAGCATGAAAGTTGCATAATGACCGATAAAATCACTGACGAAGTACGAGCACAAATCACGTTCATTCTGGGGTGAAGTGACCTTGCGCTTGATAAGGAGACTTGCGGCAAGCCTCTCCAGTGCTTTCAAGTCTTTGGTGACTGGTAGCCAAGACATCAAGTCAAGAACCGCTGGCATCTCTCCGAAACTACAAGGATTATCAGCTGCATACAAAACCAAGTCGAGGAAAATCAGGGCTTACATCTCAAAGATGACAATAGAGTCTCTTGCATGCCTGACAATATTGGTGGAATCGCCGTCTTGCATAAATTCCTGACAGCGTTCTCAGTAAAGAGGCAACGCTTTGAGAGTGTAAGCCTACTATACGGCTCGAGCCACCAAAGGTGAGGTCGCCCTGCGTAGTATCTATCAGTTAACAACGTGTGCAATAGCGGCAAGGATGACTTACCATGAGGTCAAAAGACCAAAAGTTCACACATCGCCCAAGGTCAACAATCGCTTCGCTGTCCGCCCTCTTAGTGACGCATTCTACGAGCTGCTTCGAACGGGTGTTCAAAGTGCCCGACCATCCATCCAACCTGCAGACGAGCACCCTCAGTATCTGACTCTCCACAGCAACGTTGCAATAAACGCTCACGCTGAAGGCATAAACGCGCCGGCCCACAGTCGTCTTCGTGCATGATGGATGCTCCGGTCGCGGGCGAAGAACAAATTCGTCTCGTTGTCTCTCCCGGGGCGGTAATTTTCGGACTTGTCGAAAGCCTGTGCAGAAGCGTAGATCGGAAGGACAGCATCGAGAGAGTTGATGGATAGCTTGTTTGGGCCTGCCAATTAGTGAAGAAAGGTCAGCAATGCGTGTCGGTCATGATTGGTTGGGTGCACACCTATCCGCACGAAGACCCCGTGTCTCTTGTGCAATTCCGTGACAGCAATGTGTCGCTTTCCGGATGCGGCAGAAAGAGCGAGAGGAAGGCTTGTTGCTTTGTTGATGAGGGGACCGGGGAAAGATGCTAGAGGATGCCAGGGAGATAACCTATATGCTACCACGATGACGACAACGAAGAGCACTGTTGCAGCAAGGACGGAAGCTGCATATGAAACGGAGCCAAGAAAATAGCCAGTTGCAGCGAACTGGAGGGTCGTGAAAGCGATATGGCAGACGACAAGGCAGACGAACATCAGGTCGCCTCTTGGTTCAAATTTGTAAAGCCATGCGCAGATTGCCTGAACAGACGAGACATATCAACCGTGAGTAGTAATATGTGGCGAAAATTATGACATACTAGCGAGCCAGTAAGCGACAACGGTAGTATGCTGAGGGGGTTCATCGTTCGCTTTGAGACAAGGTGCCAGTGCGTTGCGGCTACAGGCTTTTACACCCCTCCATTGACGCTGCGGAGTAGGTTCGCAGCACGCACTACGACCGTTTTATCAAAAATCAGGGCACAAAGCCTCTTTAACAACTTAGTGCGGGGATTGCATCGTGCCAGCCCTGGAACTTTCTTTGACGTGTGTCGGCAATGCGTCCAGGTGAGCATGGCTAAGAAACATAATCAGGCAAAGCTCCAAACTTTAACACATGTGTGTTGGTTCTCTCTCACCGTAGTGCTAGAGCGTGAGGCCCCCTCGATTCGCAAGTTGTCGGGTAACATGGTAGGAAGGTACTTACACGCTCCGTGGGCGCTTGTAACCTGAGAAATGACTTTGTGGCGCTACCGTGGGAACTCCGCGCTGCGGCTCTGTTCGGCTCGCTTCTTGTCTGCGATCTTCCCATCGTGACCACTCCCACATACAAAGCCTCGCCTCCTCACTTTCAGGGCTCAAGCTGCCACGAATTCATCCCAAGGGACATGGAAAACTCTGCTCTGGTGCAACGCAAAAGTCGGGCGGTCAGCTTACCGCCCAGCCGGAATCACAATGCGGCTGGCAAGCACGACAGGATATAATGCCACCCACCCCGCGAGTTCCAACCTTCACAAGCTTCATCTACCACCAACAGCTCAACAGGCAACTACTGTTCTTCTTCCCCTCGACTCACTCGCTTTATCTCCCACGCCGCCGCACGTTTGAAGATGGACACCGCACGCGTCAGAGCCACCCTCGCCTCCAAGACGAAGCCCACACTGGCCTATTGCAACGTGCTCACCGAGAAGGCCGAACGTGTACAAAGCTCGATTGAAGCCGTTCACGCTGAAAGCACTGGTCTACGCGCCCCTCTGAACGACAAGCAGGGCGAGGTCGCAAGCGCACAGCTCGACGTCCGCCGCCTGCGCGGCGAGGTCCATGCTGCCAGGGAGGGTGCCGACCATGACTTCCTTCCTGCGCATGAACACGCTTCAGTCGGAGCGGGAGCAGGGCTCTCGGGTGGCAGCGCAAGCCTCAGCAAAGCTCGCTGGACTCAGGGACACCGCCGGCGATCTCCGGACGCAGTTGTGCGACGCGACGAAGAGGCGGGAGGACGCCGAGGCTTGGGTCGCAGCCAAGCTTGCAGAATTTGAGCAGCTCAGAAAAAGCGACGCGAGGCTGCAATATTGGCTCGGAATGCGCAGCTCGAGGCGGAAAACGACGTGCTCGCACGCTCTCTCTTGGATTTTCTGCGGCGCGATAACGCTCGACTTAGTGACGAACTACAGGCAGTGCGTCTCAGTAACCAAGAGGCAGAAGCCGAGCAGGAATCATTGCATCTCCGCAACAAGGAGGCGGAAGCCAAGCTGGAAGCATTGCATCTCAGTGAGAAGGAGGTGGAAACCAAGCTGGAGGAGCTTAGGAACAGGAAGAAGCTACTACTGCAATTGAAGCAGGCTCAGGTGCCAAGTCGCTTGCCTCGAGACAGTGCGGTAGCCATGAGATCATTCACGAAAGTCCATCCCTTAACGCATTATACCCTACCGTAATGATACAATAACATCATTCAAGTTTACTCTGCTCAGCCTCCATCGCTTGGTGTCGTGTCATAATACGCGAAGTCCGCGTGCCGCATCAGCACCAGCCCGAGCGGCGCAAGCACCTCTGCGCTGACCGTCGCGCCTTCCCTGTCTGCCGGCCCGGCGACACAGACCTTCAGCTCCGTGCTGTCCCTCGGCCGCGTCACAGCCGTCTTGAGCACCTCGTTCCCGAGGCTGCCGTCCGCGTTCTGCTGCTGGAGCCGCAGCGCAGGGGCGAAGCTGCCCAGCGCCCAGCCGTTGTCGGGTATGCCGAGCTGGGTGGTGACTGAGTCGACGCCGGAGGGGTACGTCGAGGAGAGCGTGGTGTTCAGCGGGACGGCGGAGGTGATGTTGAAGAAGAGATGCGAGCCCTGGTCGAACGTGCCCGTCATGCATGGCTTGCTCGACGTCGTGTTCGACTTGCCGCCGCTGGGGTCTGAGTCTGGCAGGGTGCAGTTGCCCGTGAGGCTGTTGTCGGCGAAGTCGTACTGGACATGTTGCAGCGTCGGGTACATGTTCAGCGGGATGTTGGATTGCGGGTTATTCCAGCTGCGGAGCTGGAAGAGCCAGTTGTCTCCATCGTCCGGGTTGGTGATTAGATAGGTGAAGAGCGGAGTAGGGGAAGAAGGGGAGGGGAATTGGAGTAGAAGTAGGCTACGTTCACGACGTAGCGGGGGTCGTTATATGATTTGCCGTCGAGGATAACGAACATTGGATAGTTGTCGCAGCGGTGATTCCACGCATTCTGTGCCAACCAGCGTATCAGTGGTCAAGTATAGTTATCATGCTCTCTTCCACGCACCTTCTGAATGATGGGCGTGACGATCCATCCGCCAAAGAACGGCATGATCACTATGAACACCAACGCCGGGAAGCAGACGAAGATGCTGAAGAGCAAGAGCATGAAACGGCCTCCTCTATCCAGCCGTTCGGCGGTGCCTATGAGGAGTGTCAGGCAGCCGTAGGCAGCCCAAATGTTGATCAAGCCCAAGACGAAGCCAAAGAAGAACATCACGATAGTGTACCCCGTAAAGGCCGATGATTTGTAGTCAATCGCGTTGTGAGGCACAGGGTTGACTTTGGAAACAACATCTACGGACATACAGACAGTTAGAAACCGCTGAACATTACAGCAAGTAGGACATACAGAAGTAAATCCACCATGCATCGGCGACATTGACCGCGAGCCATATCTGGGGAGGTTGCGGTCAGTCGGGTGTGCACACGAGAACGTGAGTGACAATGGTGCTTACTACAAACGTGGTGAATAAGCAGCATGAGCTGTAGGAGTTGCGAGCCATGCTGGGCCAAGGCTCTTACTACCCGAAAGGATTGTGCGAAACACGGGAGGGAAATCGGGATGGCGTCCTGAGGTTGGGTGGAGGAATTTTGCGCACGCCGATCCATTAAATACGCACCCATCCATCCAGTGCATGTTCATTGTGTACCATATATGCGCGGCGGCTGTGTCAGATACACTAGCGTCTCCACTTGCAAGGACCCCCAGCGTATAGCATGACTTGTCCGCACAAACGTGGACATTCGGATCCGGTGTTCGCGCGTTATCATGCGGGGGCATTGCCTGTCATGTATTCACGGTCCGCCAAAGGGTTGTATGCGGAGGCGGGGCAGTTCCTTTGATCCATGTCGCCCCTCGGACATGGTGTGTGAGCACCATGAACGCGTTCTTCTGGCCTCGTGCCATGAACGCCAAGAGAAACCTGAGTGGAATGTCGGAAAGTAGATTAAGGCACGGCCGAGCCGTATTGCCAAGAGACGCCAAAGAGGCTGTACGAATGACGATCCTTTCGAGGTGAGGTTGTATGGCGCTGATCAGCAGGGGAATCGATACGAAAGGGGCAGAGAAGCTAGCACAGGGTTGAAGTAGAGTGGTGGTGACGGCTTGAGACAGCTAAACGGCCCATGAATATGGCATGGGCTGCGAACTCTCAGGATATAATCACTGCTTAAGAAACATTCAGCGGTACGGCCACATATGCAAACTCAAATAACACATACACATTCATTGTCATAGTCTATGTGTGACTAGGGCGTGTCACCGCCCGAGGAGCACGCACGCAACAGGCTGCAAGGCAGCGGCGATCGACGTGGACAGCCTCCCGCCAACTATGCATGCATCACTGTCATGGGACACCGGTTATTTTGCACCGAAATGCCATGCAGTCCCCGAGCATATTGGCGTAATCTCTGCGCGTTTGGTACGGCATGTGATTATGACGGGTATGCCAATGATCGTAGGAGCGTTACATCAAAGTGGTTGAGATTCAAGTTGGATTCGAGGGCGATGGATTCGTTTGAGAAGTTTGGCGTAACAGGTGTGCTGCAGTGTCTTTGAGCTTGCGATATATCATCTGTGTCCAAGTCGTCCTTCAGGCGTGCATTTTTCAGTCTCGACGTGATTTTCAGTTGGGTAGCACGAATGTCACACAGCTTACCTACGAGCTGAATCTCGCACGATTGGGCCGTACGAGCTTTTGTGACGATATCTTGCTTTACCAGTGGCTTGGTTGGAGTATCTATAGCGTAAGGCACTGTCGAAGTCACGGTTTGAGTGTAATGTTACGACTGTGGCGTTGTTCAAGTTAGCATGAGAGGCGCTTATCCGTCACTACGGTGGACGCTCGTAAACACTCAACGGACATCGTTGCACTTCGCACGGGGAAAAAGGAATTAAAGGTCGGAAAAGGCAGATAAATTTCTGAACCTCTCCACCATTATTCTTAAGCGACATGGAAGAAAAAGGTGGCCCACAGAGCAAAGGGCTCAACCGGGAATTGAACCCGGGACCTCCTGCATGCTTACCGGGTTCGATTCCCGGGGGTATGACCCGAAGCAGGAATCATACTACTAGACCATTGAGCCATGCCAGCAATTGCGTTCGTCTGTTACATTGACACCACCCACTACGTAGGCATGGTGCGGTTGCACTCAACCCGAGACTCAACCTTCAAGCTCCTTCAAGGGCACCGTAGACATTGATAGGTCGAACCTAGGTTTCTCACTGGTGGCGTGTCAACGTATTACCAAATCACGAGGTCTTCAGACTGAACTCCCGGTCAGTCTGGGAAAAACACGGTGAATTCAGCAATTAGTGTGGCCACGGTCCGGTTTTTTTCCGGTTTTTGACCTATTTCAGCAGAACCTGAACCTGAACCAAGCAGTGAGCTTTGGACCTGAACCAAAAACCAAACGGGACCAGTACCTTTTCATGAGCTGGTTCATGTGGTTAGGTTCAGGTTCACGAACTGGTTCGAACCAGAAAACCGGTAAGTTGCAGCAAATGCTCATTACTGAGCTATACAAGGGCCGTGCGCTGTAAGCTATGTCCTCTCTGTAGTCTAAGCATGCATGCATATTTAGAAGAGATGTTCACTCACTTTATGGGCCCATAATTGCCCTTGCAGACGAGAGTTATGACATGAACAGTGGGTTCACTTGCGATGAACGAACAAGCGCCCATTCTCGGCACCAAGCGGCAGCCCAAATAAGGCAATTGTGTTCAATTGAGCCCACTTGCACATGTTTTCAACGCTTTTTGCGCTTCCTTCACCATTTTTTGCAGTCACTGAGCTACCTTCAGGTTTTTGGTTCACATAGGTTCGGTTTGGTTCAAACGCGGTTCATAAAGCTCACAGTTTTGTTGAATGTAGAACTGAACCAGCTCTGTAGGTTCACAAACTGGACCTGACCTGGATCGAACCATCGGTTCGGTCTTGCGATTCGAGGTTCGAACCATGGTTCAGAACCTAACCGCGGCCACGCTATCAGCGATACTAGTGTAGCCAGAATTTCACAAGCATATCTATCAGTAATTCTGGCTAATGTATATACAACCCTGAAGATCATTATGACATGGCTGCTATGAGCCTACACACTTGATAGCAGATGCCAGGGGCTGTGATTGGCAGCTGCTGCATGGACTAGCAGATGTTAAACATTCCATTTGCAAGATGAGCTTATGCTGAATTGGAAGTAGTCTTGAATGGACTAAGGCTCCAACCATTTTGTCACAAATTTCCCTCAGCGCTAGTCTACAGCGCTTAGAGTGTAACATCAAGTCACGGGACATGTTACCCAGTCGTCACAACAGCGTTACAAGATGCTGATCAGTTGGCCATGCGACGGACGCATGGTTATCAGGGATATGCCTACGTACGGACATAGGATCATAGACTCAGTTCTGGATTCGTTCTAGACTATGACCTCACTAAGAGGTCACTATGACATCGTGTACTGGTAGTGTACAGTAGCTAGATTAGGACATCAAGATAGTGTTAATGTTAGCATGATAGCTAGGTCAGGATCTAATAAGGGAGTTAGAGCGGCCGGTATGCTCTAGAGCCTTAGTCATGGATCACCTGACTGTATCAGTCAGCACATGGTATTGGAGGTCTTAGATAGTGTCTGGGGTCCCTCTACATATGTATATAAAGAGGCTGGTCTGAGGGCTAACACCCCAGACTCAACAACATCGTTGATTCATATCTCCTCTACTTGCTTTACTCAAAGTCCCCTGCTCTCCCCAACCTCTCCAAGCATTCCTAGCAGGTGAGTATTAGAGTTTTGTGATACATTTACTTTAATTACTCTTTTAAACTCTTTACACCCCTTTACCTTTACCTTTAAACTACAAAACAGCCGTGAAAGGGGTGTAAACTGTTTAGTAAAGAGTATGTAAAGGGTATCGCCCCAGGACATGTACTTCATTGCTGCAAGCGTCCAGACAATAATGTAGGTGTAGACTATTGTGCAGCAACAACATGTCTGATGGTGCCGACATCTTGGACAAGTCCAAACATGCAGCATGGACTCGGATGCACTGCTATAGCGAAGCGGTGGATAAAGCTCAGAGATATTGCCCCACTAGATGCTCGAGCTCGTTTGACGCTGAACTAACAACTTCATAATGGTGCAGTGATAACGTCAGCAGTGATAGTTGCTGCCAATAGTTTGTAGAAGTGCAGCACATACAGCGGCGTACACTCCTACCGAGGCCTAGAAGAAGCTAGGATGGTTACTCACCTGTAGGTTAGTTGGTACACATTACTGGGTTGAGAGTTGTAAGAGTCTTATTATGTATGGCGCAGAGAGCTGCCTTATATACGATACAGGGTGGCTGTACTACAAACAGATACAAATAGGTACCAGGACAATAGACAATAGGCATCGTCATGGTGGAACCTGGTAGAATAATAGAAAAGATATGAGCAGAGCGCTTACGGGCGTCTATCCTGACTCAACATAGTTGATAGGAGGCTACTCAGACACTCTTAATATGGCTCCTTGCTGAACAATTTCTGAGTCCTGCTCTTGAATTCAGCCTGGCCGTCGGTGCAAGCAAAAATGTTCTGCTTTGACATCGACAAAACCTCCTTCTCATTAAGCCACACTGGAACTGCAGTAGTTGAAAATTTGAACATTTATTTGTGGCTTTGTAGGTAACTAAGAATACATTCTGCGGATGTGGACTTGGTGTGGGCGCTGGCAACACTTTACAAAGTAGTCTTTACTCTTTATAAACTGTTTACTACCCTTTATTTACTCTTTACTCTTTAACTACAAATATTTTGTAAAGGTAAAGTAAAGGGTTGGAGCCTTAGAATGGACCATCAGTCATACTCAAAAGCGGAGAGATTTAAGATAATAGATATACCTACACTACTAGCTTTAAAGATAAAAAGCACAAAATAGATGAAGACATGCTTCTTCAGCACGACACCAGCAGGATTCGAACCTGCGCCCTACAAGAGGAGGTGATAATCGAACGGATTCGAATCAACCGCCGTAACCACTTGGCTATAGTGCCTTCAGTTGGTCGAAACTGGCGTGGAATATAAGCGGCTATGCTCATTGTACATGTTCCATACTACGGCACCACCGCATCGACATACCGAATAAACAACACCCTTGTCCTTCACAATAGATGCATCTGTATCTCCGGATCTCTGCTATTTCAGCATCCTGGAGGACGGTCTGAGCCTGTCTGCCAGCCCTTGGAAGCAACCCCAGAGTCTCGCGCCACATCCTCCAGTCGTTGCGGTCCGAGAATTTACACCGCACAAGCCATTCTCCCAGCAAACACGTCTACGATGGATTTCGACGGTAATTATGCGCCGCCCCCGCCGTCGCGTGAGTGTCCGCCGAGGTTGATCGTTGGCGGGCTGCCGCTGTCCTGAGTCGCGTGCATGCTATTCACCCCTGTGTACCGGATTTCCAGTGCCGCGGAAGAAGGCGTCGGATCTGCCTGAGCTGGCGGACGAGGAGCCGGCGTTGGTGGCGGTCGAAGACGGTGCGAGACGCGTCATTGACCGGGGCGCGTGCGATGGGCTGATGATGTGCGCGGACCCGCAGAGCAGGTGCCCGGCTATAGGATCACCCTGAACACGGATTCAGGTGCGTGTGCGCTCGCCACTCCGTCCCTCACGCCACATTCACGCCGATGGACGCCGCAGACCTTGCGACCTTGCCTCCCGCACAGCTCTTCGAGCTCAACCAGGTGCGTCTCTGATCACTCATCTTCTACCTGCCCGAGTGTTCACCGCGGACGTACGCTAGCAAGCACTCCATGATGCGGAACAACCCCCGAGATCCCACTCGTGGGCGCGATCACGAAGCTCGTCGACCTGCGCGAAGAATACGAGCGCGGGAACCAGACGTTTGTCAAGCAGATCAATTACTTGGTGAAGCAGGGGTACCTCGGGATACGCAGGACCCGCGGAGATGGTACGTCTCGCCCTATAAGCTCAGACTGTCTCTCCCAGCTCATCGCGACTTCACCGATGTAGGAGACTGCTTCTATCGCGGTACGCGCTCATGTTTTACCCCTCGAGATACACACTGAGTCCCCCTAGCGTTCGCTTTCGCGTATGTCGAGCGGCTCCTCAAAGCAGAGGAGCCGCGTCGCACGCCGCTCGTGCAGTCCACTCTCGCGTTCCTCAGCCAGACCAAACGCCTCCTCGACGACGCCAACTACCAGGCGCTCGTGTACGAGGACTTCTACGATGTCCTCGCGCACACCCTCAAGCGCATTCTAGGGCCGGCGGACGGCGCGCCCGCGCTGACGCCGCGAGGGCTCCTCGAGGCCTTCTGCGACGGCGAAGGTGCGTCCCCCGCTATGCACGAGACTGAAACGCGGCGCGCGCTGAGACGGCGGCGCAGTGTCGAACTCGATCATGCTCTACATGCGCTACCTCACCTCCGCGCAGATCAAGACGCACCCGGACGACTACGCCGCCTTCCTCTTCCACCCCGACCTCGGCGAGCCGATGGAGCCCGCCGCGTTCTGCGACAACTTTGTCGACGCGATGGGCAAGGAGGCCGGTGCGCGACGTCCCTGTCCGATTGCGCCGCCAACTGAGTGCTGACGTTGCGCGTGCAGACCACGTCCAAATGTCCGCGCTCGCCGCGGCGCTGAAGGTGGACGTTCGCGTCGCGTACCTCGACGGGCACGCGCAACCTGGGCAACCCGCAGGTGCACAGGGCGACGTGGACGCATCGACGAGCCACGTCAACTTCGTCACGTTTGAGAACGGCGAGAACGCGGGGTGGGAGCCCCTGACGTTGTTGTATCGGTGAGTGCCGTGCGACACAAGCGACTCAGTGCTGAAGTTTGAGTGATGACGCGCAGGCCGGGGCACTATGACGTGCTGTCGAGGTCGAGTGAGGACACCCCGGAGGGGCTCTTTTAGCTGCTTCTGGGTCGACGGGACGATGGCAGACGGAAGGAGAACGGTGAATGAAGAAAGTGTATTTTTAGTGCGCGATTGAACGTCTTGGGTTGTGTATTGCTAATTTGAACTGAATCACGCCGGAATGCGAACGCGATATTCTTCCATCCAGTACCCTCGCCGCCCAGAAATTAAAGCTGGTCCTTGATGGGCCGAAGACGGGGATAATTGTGCGCACTGAAAGTTACAGCAATCAGACCCATAAGACTGTGGCGAAGCAATGCAGTTTTAGATCACAGTTGTGTCGGTGAAGGCTATTGACATATTTCATCGCAGCTTGATTATCGCATTTCTCTAGGCTTTACTCCACCGTCTCGCCTATCCACTTCTCTATCACCTCCGCAATCTGGATGTTGTTCCGCTCCATGAACATCATATGCCCGTTCCCCAAAATTCCTTCCTCCGCCAGGTGCACGTGCTTTACCGGGACGCCCGCCTCCACGAGAAAACGCACGCTGCAGTCGTCGTACACCGCATGGTAGCTCGCCTGCGACGTCACGACGAGCGTCGGGACGCGCGCGAGGTTGACGAGCTTTCGCGGCGGGCGGCCGCCCTGCTGGATGCACGTGAAGTTCACGCTCGGGTCCTCGCTCACCACGACGGGGCGCAGGTCCGCGGGCGCGTGCACGGGCGGGGAGAAGGCGAGCGGGAGCTCGGTGAGCCCGTACGGGCGCGCGGGCCCGAGCGGCGGGAGGACGGCGTTCGCGAAGGGCGGGCCCATCGGCTCGACGGCGACGTGCGCGCGCACGAGGGCCGGGCGCGCGTCGGCGAGCAGCCAGCCGTACTGGCCCGCCTGCGAGTGCGTGAGCAGGACCACCGGCTTCTTCACCCTCGTCAGCATATCCGCCACAATCGCGAACAAAGGAGAAACGGGCGGAGGGACGTACACCGATCGTATCGAGCAACGCGCTGCCGGCGCGCAGCATGAGCTCGCTGCCCTCGCGCTCGGAGACGAGCGTCGGCAGCGTCGCCTTGTAGAACGCGTCGAAGACGGGGTCGCCTGGTGTGCCGGGCCCGGGCCACTGCGTGTGCAGCCGCGCCTGTGGCCACAGGTTGTAGCGCTGCGGCGCGGTGAAGTGCGACGCGGCGGCGAAGACGTCGTAGCTCGCCAGCGCGCCGTCGACGCCGGGCTGCCACACCGAACGCCCGCGCGCGGTCTGGTCGACGATGTACACCTGCCATACTCAGCGTCACCATCCTGCGACGTCACGCGACGCGGGAGCCCGCAAGACTGCCAGGCGCACCTCGAAGCCCTTGCGGAGGGAAGTGGTCCGCCCAGCCGGCGCGGCCGTCGGGCGTGTTGAGGAAGTTGGTGCCGGCCATGCCGTGCCCGTGGACGAGGACGAGCGGGTGCGGCTGCGTGACGCGCGCGGGGACGAGACGCTCGACGTACAGCTGCCCGTGCGCGACCTGCGAGCCGTTCTGCGGCACATAGGTGCCGCCGGCGTAGAAGTACGAGCGGCGGTGCAGCACGCCAGGGGTGCGTCGCCTCGGGCGGCGGAGGAGTGCACCAACCAGAACTGCAGGAGGGAGCAGAGCGCGATGGTCAGGCGGGGAGCATGATAGGAGGAGTACTAGGCCCAGGCGGTGGGCATCCTCTGCTCGACGTTTATGACCTCCTGTGCTGAGAATCCAGGGTGTCATGAGGCTAGCCACGACGCGTCGAGAAGACAGGCGACGGACCGCGCACGCAGAAGAAGCCCTGGCCTCATTCACTGCCTATGTGCATGAGAGGACAGAGCGAGTTCGAACTTCGCGCAGGTTCGCGCGTTTGGTCGTCTGATCGCTGGCGAGCGCTTGAGCGCAACTTGAATCTGGGCGGACTGGGCAGAGGTCACCTCAAGTCACCTCCGGAGTACTTAAGGTGAGTCGAGTAAACGTGTGACATGGGTAGGTGAGAGCTGGGCCACGACATCATGAGCAGGAGTGGAAGACACGATCCCGAATTTGGATTGAGCTTGGTGAAGTGCATAACCGAGGGAAGCTGCCTTTCGTGACCGCGCACGAAGAGATGGATACTGTATGAGTAAAGAAGGCGATGTGGAAGTGAGACGACGCGGTCGTCGTCGAGACCACGGCGGGCATTGATGTCCCGCCGCGAGGCTTCTTCACCACTTCGACGACGCGCACCCGCATATAGACCATCGCGATTATGCGACGCATATGCCATCTGCCAGTGGCATCGGGGTCGGGGCTCTGCGTATATAACGAGGAAGAGCGGCAGTGGAGAAAGACACTCTCGAGCTCGCTTTCTGTGTCTCTTCCCTACGCTCCTCCGTCGCACCTCGCAATACCTCCCCAACACGCTCGCTCGTTAGGAAGTTCCCCGCTATCGCTGCCGTCCTCGCTTTCGCCTCTGCCGTCCTCGCCACCCCATCCACGGCCACCACCGTCACCGTCTCCTATGACCAAGCCTACGACGACGCCGGCGGTGACTTGCACGACGTCGCCTGCGCCGACGGCCCCAACGGCCTCTTGACCAAAAGTAAGCCCCTCCCCTCCTCCTGTTACAGTCACTCGCTAACCGCGCCCCCAGTACTCCCCATAGGCTACACGACCTTCGGCTCCCTGCCCGGCTTCCCCGCCGTCGGCGGCGTGCGGCTTGTGCTGGGAGCTCGCGTGCAACTGTTGAGTCAGATAGACGCCGTAAGCGCTCTACTCATATCTTCTCTATTGTTCTACCAGGTTCCACCATGGCGATCAACTATTTGTGTCTGACTGTAGACAGCCACCCTGAGTGTCAGCTCTCTGCACCATACTCTACTAAGACCTTAAACTCTCAACCCACTTTCGTGTATCCTAACCAGCCTATCAGGTGAGTAACTAACCTAGCTTCCTCGGCCTCGGGAGCAGTGCGCTGTTGTGGGGCATGCACTGTGCTCGACCGGCTTCACCATTGCGCTTAGGGGTGCTCGACCGGCTCGCAAATGCATAAAGCCAGTTGATCAATCAAGCGTGAGGTGACTGAAGACCCAAGTGCACGCATCGAGTGTTTTCCGAAGCTCCCGTCGTGTCAAGTTACTGTACTGGCTTGACCATTTGCGACTTTCCCTGATGCCAGTTGGCGACGAGAGGCATGAATTTGGGTATTGCAGCCAGGGCCGTCTAGCCCAGCAGGCTCAGCACAATGGAGGAGTCCAGTCGGAACTCGGGAGCAGTGGAATTTGATGTTGTGCTGATACTGTGCAGCAGTACTAGTAACACTATAAGTGCTCAAGGCTCAGTGCTGACTAAATGTGATTATGCGACACCTCCGAGTCTCAGACAGTCAGACTGCCAACTGGATTTAATGTCTTGATTCTTGAACCTCGAGTGAAGTTGATTCTTACTATCTGACACAGAAATATTCGCAGTTCTATTTCGAAGACGGAGCTCCCTGGCGAAAACTCTTTCACCGGCTAAGCATGACAGGCGCGTGTACTAACCGATATACTACCAGGGATGAGTTGCCTTTCTCATACAGGCGTCATGATAAGTATTACCAAAATGCCTGCCCTCGATCCGCCTGCAATCCGAATGCGTTCGCGAACTCCTTCCTGCGACTGGTGACCTTCTCCAGGAAGCCTGCTCGCTCACCGACCCTTCAAATGCGCCCGTCTTATTCATGCACATATTTCCGCGTGCGTTCCTGCGTGTAGCCTCGCCACAGCCTCTCTTCGCCGGACGCGCGAGTCAGTCGGCAATGCGAATCCATCCTTCTCCGCGCGAGATACCGGCGACTGATGACCAGTACTGCTCCCACTAGGAGACGGGACCGCAACTCTTGCTCTATGATGCGTCATCGATAGCTGGCCCGCTGGGATGCTGACTGATCCCACGCATATATAAACCCCTCGCCATGTCTTTACCACCTCTTATCATCCCATTGCCCGCCTCCCACTCCCACTTCTACTACCTCTGCATACACCATGCCGGCAGTCACGAAAGGAAAGATCCTCGTCACCGGCGCGAACGGCTACATTGCGCTCTGGGTCGTCAAGACTCTGCTTGACCAGGGCTTCTCTGTGCGCGGCACCGTCCGCTCGGAGAGCAAGGTCGGGCACTTGAAGGAGACCTTCAAGGAGTACGGCGATCAGCTCGAGGTCGTCGTCGTTCCTGACATTACGAAGGTGTGTCTGCGCCCGCCTTCCCGCCTCCCCTCCGCTGCCCTACATCCTATCTCCGAACCTGCATTTCCCGCGTGATAACGCGCTTTGAATTGCCCAGCGAGGTGTAATACTGACCGGCCTTCTCGCATGTTAACAGGAAGACGCGTTCGACGAGGCCGTCAAGGGCGTCGACGCGATCGAGCACACCGCGTCGCCTTTCCACTTCAACGCGAACGACCCGCAGGAGCTCATCGGGCCCGCCGTCGCCGGCACGGGCTCCGTCCTGGCCTCCGCGCTCAAGCACGCGAACACCACCGTCAAGCGCGTCGTCGTCACCTCCTCCTGCGCGTCCGTGCTCACGCCTCCCCCGGACCCGTGCACCTTCTCTGAGACGGACTGGAACGAGTACAGCGTGAAGGAAGTGCAGACGAAGGGCGCGGGCGCGTCCGCGGCGGACAAGTACCGCGCGAGCAAGACGCTGGCCGAGCGCGCCGCGTGGGCGTTCGTCGAGAACAACAAGGACACGATCGGCTTTGACCTCGTGACGATCAACCCGCCGTTCGTGTACGGCCCGTTCCTGCACGAGGTCGACAAGCCCGAGAACCTGAACACGAGCATGGTCGACTGGTACAACACGGTGATCAAGGGCAACAAGGATAACAACCAGCTTGTTTCTATCAGGTACGGCTTCCGTCTCAGTTTATGCTGAAACGAGCTAACGGGTGGGATGCGCGACAGCTCGTCTTGGATTGACGTCCGCGACCTCGGCGTCGCGCACGTCGCAGCGCTGCAGAAGGAAGCCGCAGGCGGCGAGCGCCTTATCATCTCCCAGGGTGTATGGAACTGGCAGGACTTCGGTGCGCATACATCACGCACGCTGCGCTCGTCGCGGCGTTTCTGACATATTTGCACCCACAGTGACCGCCGCGCACAAATACGACGCGAACCTGCCCGCGGGCAACCCCGACTACGACCCCAAGTCCGCGAAGTACCTGATCCGCTACGACACCGCGAAGGCGAGCCGCATCCTCGGCCTGCAGTATATTGGCCTCGAGCAGTCGACGATCGACATGGTGAAGCAAGTTCCAGGAGAAGGGCTGGGTTCAGTAGACGGATGAGACGGATGGCAAACTAAGAAACTGGGTGTATGGCATGTTGCATAAAACTAGGGCATTAGCGGCGTAGGTATATTTCTCGTGAAGCTATCATTTGATATGCATGCGCACATGTGCAGAGTGGGAAGGCCGGAAATCATTATGTAGCTAGTCATGTCACCATCCCACTTCGGCCTTCCGCAGGTAAATTTACAAAGTTCTCCTATTCGCGAGCCTAACCAACACTCTGTAGAAGCATGCACATGCCACTTAGACTTTCTGGTTCACTGTCAGGTCATTCCAGAAGACAGAGGTAGAACGTGCATTCCATTTGGCTCGCATACATTTTCCACTACAGCTTCTGCGTAGAGGTCTGTGTTTGTACACTGATTCTGAAGCTACATCACTCAGCCCTGGACCGACTCGGATCATGGATGTCCTGTAGGCCACAATCAACTCAATGGGACTCCCAACACCTCGCACCGTCACAAAGCGAGCATAAATGCACAAAGGCTCGGTACACCATGGCGCGGCACAAGCGACTACGACACCTTACCAGCTCATTCCTGTTCTGACAGCAACTTACACTGAAGCTTCAAAGATTAAGACGTTTCACGCACAACGACGACGCTACGTTACGGATACCTCATTCACACTAGTAAAATACACAAGATTATACCTCCAACTTCTACGTCATTTCCGTCCACCTTATGCAGCCGGGGTGTCATGCGGGCCGTTTCCCTATAGATGTACGAGTCCTCAGTGGGCGGGTTGATCTTAAACAGGCGGCCGAGGCGTTCGTCTGTTGACATATTATTAGTAAGGGCGGTGAAAAGATAGAGTGGGAAGAGCCTTACAGGTGGGGTCCGCATCAATGTGTCAAAGTGCTTCAGCTCCCACTTCGAGCCCGCCGCGACCTCGTCCTTCCTCCGTTGCCGTTGCTCGTTCTACCAGTCAGAAACCTATCAGTGTCCCTTCCCTATCCACAGCTGGGCAAAGCACGCACCTCGATCTTGGTCTTCTCCCGGCTCGCCGTCTCGAAGTCGCCCTCGCGGATGCCCTTCGCGACCGCACGCCAGAGCTTGCGGCTCTCCCACTCGTCCATCTCCTCGACCGACGCGACCGTGACCTCCTCCTTCGGGCCCTCGACGTTCGTGAACTCCGCGCCGCTGCGCGCGTCCTTGCCAACCGTGTGCCAGAAGCCGTCGAACGTGCGCTTCGCGTTGTTCGAGCCCGGCGGGGACAGCACGGCCTTGTACTGGTGCGACTTGCCGCCAAAGTAGCCCTTGCCTTTGTACTCGATCTGCGCGTGCGGGTGCGGTGAGCGGGGGTTAGACGGGAGGGAGACGGGGCGTACGGTAGAGAGCCAGCCGGTGGAGCTCTGTATCCAGGAGGTCTCGGCGAGCTCGATGTACGGCGAGCCGTACCAGAGCCCGTCAATGCGCAGGCGCGGCAGCGTGATCAAAAACTCCTCCTTGCCGCCGCTGGGGAGGTCGACAGTCAGGACGGCATGGCCAATCTGCTTCACGATAATGCTGCCGCCTGCACAGTGACAAGGGAGTATGAGCTATAAATACCCTTAGCACCGTGGGAGAGCACGCACCGGAGAAGCTCGTCTTCTGCGCGCTGTGCCCTTGCAGAGCAAGGCCTTTCGTAGGGTTGCTGATGAAGTAGGCGGTTATGGGCGGGTGGTGGGAGACTTGCTCCACGACGAGGTTGGTCCGTCCACGGCCGTTGACATCGGGCCAGTAGCCGTAAAATAGTCTGTATTCGGATTAGTACAGGGTACACTTAGAAGGTAGCTGTTATTTGCTTACTCGCCAAGAACGGGGTTTAGAGGTCTGGTAGCGTGCACAGAGTAGGTCAGGACTTTGTAGATGCAACTTCACCGAAGGAATACGCACTTCTTCTCTGAGCCCAGCTTCTCGTTGCGTGATGTATATTGGCCCTTCAGAGTGCTCTAGATCCAACGTATGAGTACTTGGCTAACAGACCTGCGCAGGTGGTGCTTACGATGAACCATTTCAACACCGCGACCGATCTTTCTTCATCCGTCTTTGCATCTGCAATTGCGGCAAACAGCTCTGGGCGCTCGCACCAGTACGCTGCAGCACACGAGCAAAGGGTGAGCAACGGGCGTTCGCAGACAGACATGAGCAGCGGCACGCGTACCTGGGAACTCGGTGAGGGAAATCGGCGACAGGATGAACGGCGGAGCGGTCAAGGAAGACAGATCGCCCGAGAAGGAGGCAATGCTGTATACATGCATAACAAGGTCATGGTGAGCATTCACGGGGACAAAGAGGATCGATGTCTGCACGCACGACTTCAGGAAGGACGCCCAGCTGCCCTTCTGCGAAGCGGGAACACCCTGTTATACCGCAACAGCGCAAGTAAGCAATTGAGGGAAAGAGCAAAACGAAACATTCAGCACTGGGTTTGACTTTAATTCTTAGGATACTGACCTCGCCGACCGCTTCAGATGGAGTGTCCGTCATATTGCCGTGTAATTCCTGTACTGTATGGTTTGGTTGCGAGATATTCTAGGTAACGAGGGCAATTTACGTCGATCCGAAGCTATAAACGTGGTGACAGAAGGGAAACAGACGTGCAGACAGATGTGGTGAAGAGCAGGGCCAGGACGAGCACCGCAACGGCGGTGCGCTCTCGGGCGTCTGCGCATGACGACAACCACCACCGGCCGCACTCCGAGCGGATCTGGGCGGATCTTGGTTGGCTCACGCCGGTTCGGGCTTCGTTCATATCGTTCCCTCGACAACGTTTTCTGCAGCAGTCGAACGTCGGATAGCCAGGAACAGCGTCGGGATACGATGCTGAATGCGAGCGGGTTCATCACCTCCTTGCATCTCCTCACGCGCACGCTTTCACCGTGTCCGCTCCCACCCAACGTGAGCCATAAAACGAATAAATATCTGCGAACACCCGTCGAGATCGTCGTCTAGTATTACAAGGCTTGTCGCCGTGGGCGCACGCGGCGATAGCGTAGGCTACTAATACTCAGTACGTGACAGACAGCAGCGATAGAGGATAAGATATAAGTAACACGGGATTACAGAGGGCAGACATAGGAGGACAGAGCCAGGCAGGCCCACAAGTTGGTTTTCGTACAATTATCAAGTATCCCGAGAGGTGTGAAGGAAAGAAGGATAAGAAGGTAAGGACGACGCGAGGACACGGATAGATAGGGCGGTAAAGACGAGGAGGTTTACTCATCGTCGTCTTCGTCTCCTCGCCGCTGCCGCTGCCAGCCTTCTTCTTCTACAATGGACAATATTAGAACAGAAACATGCGCGTATACATGGAGCAGGCTTACATCGTAGGCCTTCTTATCCTTCTCCGCCCGCTCCTTGTCTGCTGCAGCCTGCTCGACGTAAGGCTGAAACACACGGTCAGCGAAAGTCCAGCGAACGAAAGGGTAGTGTGCACCTTCTTCTCCTCGTCGTCCAGCTCCTTCCACTTGGTGCCAAGAAGCTTGCCAATCTCTCCGAAGCCGGCATCGGGGTTCTCGGCCTTGACGCGTTCACGCCAGTCCTGGGAGAAGAACATGTATGCGGACAAGGCCCGCTTGGGTGCCTTTGGGTCCTTCTTCTTCGAGACGGTATCCACCTTCGCCTTGCGCTGCGGAGAAGCAAATGAATAAGAATTCATGTTGCAGACACCACTTTGCGAGGGTGTAGGATATGCGCGCGAGCCCTTGCACTTGGTGCTGAGCTATGCAGCAGTGAGCGATGACCGACGGTCACCAAGCGCATACACCCAGCTCAACTGCACCGCAATATACCACATTCATATTTCCTGCCAGTGCAGCCCGTATGGCCTTTGACGTCAATGTTTAGAGCCGGTTTCCATGCCCGAGGCGATAGTTGGAGCTGAGGCGGTGTCAACGCAGCTATCCCGCGCATACAACGACCTCGATGCACGAGACACCGAGCCCCCACACCCGCACACCAAACCACGCAGTTGCGCAGGTTGTATGCGCCGCAAACGCGAGCAGGCCGTGGTTGAGTTCGGCCTTCCCGCGCTTATCGGCGAATCCAGGGGGAAGTAGGCGCAATCGATGTTGAACTTGAAACGCAATGCCCACGACGAGCTCCTGCGGTGCGCCCAGCACGCGTATGCCGCCCAGCAACCCTCCCAGAGCACACGGAACGAATAATAGTGATTTAAAGCGCATATACTCACCGATCTGGTCTTGGTCGCTTCCTTAGGCATCTACAACGGCGAGCACGACGTCAGTACGGTGTTCCACATGTCCTAGGGCTCGCCTGGGACGCGCAGCAACGGAGGAAACGCGTCCGACACGTCCCCCTGCCGACGCGTCTGGGCGCGTCTGCCTGCACGCGCCCGCACCGTGGCGGGCGCAGAGCTCGGCGGCGGCGGAGACGACGACGACGCCCCTGGCATGCCCATAAAGGTCGCACGCACCTTTACTGAATATCTGGACTCGGTGGAAACAGGGGACAACGGCGGACGCGGGGCGGAGACGAGAAGGAGGGCGAGGCAGATTTGGCTGGGGAGGCAAAGGGCTTTGGCTGGCAGTGGGCTCGCACTGAGAGGGCCTGCGCTGCTGGGCGCGGCTTTTGCTGGTGAGAATCCCTGGGTCTGAGACGCTCGTTACGTAACGCTCCCGCGGTCACGTGTGGGCTACCCTGCCTGTGCACGGACCCGCCAGGCCCGCTCGCTGCTCCGCATCGTGTCGCCGCTCGGTGTCAATGCCATGATCTTCGTGGCGTCGTGTAGGGACCAGGTGGTCGCCCTAGAACCCGCATCGCTATCGCGTTTCACCGAAATTGGATGCCGACGGAGGAATTCGCTCGAAACGCTCTCTATTCAGTCAACTGCCCAAAGCCTAACGACTGCATATCCTCTATGTGCCGCCAGTCCGGTAAGGCAAACTATGGAACATCGAAAGGACATGCGTACCTGCTGAAGTAGGCATTGGTTGTCAGGAGGAAACAAGGATGGCGGGAGTTGTACTTCGAAAGGCTGCAGTGGACTTCACCATCGCGAGCACGAAGTCACTGACAGCTAGAGCCATAGTCCTCTTGGCTGCGCGCAGTCTTCCAGAGACGTATAATGGTGATCTTATAGGTGACGATGACCGGCGTGGTGGCGATTAGAGAGGCCAGGTGAGTTTGAGAGACACATCGTGGTAAGCAAGAGAGGTCCCTCGGACGTGTGGCGCCGATACGCAGACTCAGCAGTGAGTGGCTCGGGGTTTGGGGTGCATTCACCCAAATGGGTACAGAACCGGACCAGGATCAGCTCAGAAAGTGATCCGTATGTTATTTATACTTGCATCGGCACATAACGACAGTTACAAAAAGAGCGTGGACCATCCACCATGGGGCGACCCTGGCGAACATTTAACAAGAAGGCCAAAAGAGAGAGGAGGGTTGCATCGATACTACAAGTCCATGCACTCCATCTAAAGCGCAATCACAATGTAGCACAGACAAACCCAAGGTGACCCAACCGTTTAAGCACGTCGGCCTGAGTGGTCTTGCTGACATCCAGCTTCGTCGTCGCGTTGAGCACGCTGACGGAAGCAAAGCAGCCCGCATCGACGACCGTGCTCTCCTGCGGTAGCACGCCGCCGTTGCTGCACGTCACGACGTCCGGCTTGCCGAGCAACACGGGGAACACGCGCGTGAACACCCACTGCACGCTCTCCGCGTCGCACGTGCTGGTAATCGCAGGGAAGTTGACGTTGAGCGTGATGCCGGCGGGCAGCAGCTTCGGCGTCGCGGTCGGCTGGCTGAAGAGCGCGGCGAGAAAGTCGGCGGTGAGCTCCGCGTAGGCTTTCGCCGCGAGCACGGTGGCGGAAGTTGGGGAAGAGGTGAGCGCAGTCCAGGCCTCCTGAGCTGTGCTGCTTCCGGAGAATGCGATCGAGGGTACGCCCAGCTGCACGGCTTTGCCAGCAGCGCCACTGCAAATCAGTGTAAGTCAGCTGAATGTGTCGGGATTATGAGCCAGCGTGACATACACAGTGCCTGATGCTACGACGGCTATGCCGGTATTGTCGCCGACGTTGGGCCCACTAACGACTAGGTCAGGGGCACCGCCGAAGAATTTCGGCGCAAGTGTTTGGATGCCATATTGCGCAGAGTCCGCACTAATGATCGTAAAACGGATTAGGCCAGCTCCCTAATCTTGGTTAATATGTCGGACTTACGGGAAGGCATTAATCCAGTTTAAACCTGGCTGCATTGTGAGGGTTTAATTAGATGTGCCTTGTGCCTCGCAAAGCAGCTGGACTCACTATCGCTTGCATTATTCCCGGTCTTCCCGGAGAGCGCGGGGCAGGAGTTGAACTCGCACGGAGTCAGTCGGGGCGTCGCCGGCACTTGCAGCGCTCCATGTCCGGAGTCGTTGTCTGCTGGTGCAGAGAGCACCACCTGCAGCTCAGTTCAGCTTCAGTGCAATAAATGGCATAGATAATGCCTCACCTCATATCCCGCCGCCTCCAAAGCGTTGAACTCTGCCCGGATCTGCGCAACCGCCCATCCGTCGTCATTCGTCAGGATGATCTTCTGTGCTCCCACGACTGCGGCGAGCGAGAGAACGACGGACGGCAGCATCCAGGCGACGGTGATCATGGTCCAGATATTCAAGGAGCGATGAGACGTGCCCGGGGGATGGGGAAAGACAGCGATGGGCCTAGCCGGAAAGGAGAGCTGCGCTTATAAGGCCCTCGCACTCGTGAATATCCCCGTGGAATTCAACCTTCGCCCGACGGCGCGCACCGTAACCATATTTGATGGGAATACCGAGGGTCACGCCACGTGTTTCCTGGTGACCGTAGAAATTTCACTGTGGGATCGTGGGCGTAGTAGAGGAAGGAGCTACTTGTGATGTACTCCTTTTCCGCGGGTTGAGACGGGCCACGTTCAGGCTTGATGGCATCAGTAAGTTCGTAGAAACGCCTCGCCGCAGTGCCCGAGCGAAAGGATGCCGTAGGTAATCAATAGTATACCAGTACTATGTGCCCTGATCTGTCGGGGCCTTAGCTCTAAGCTGGTGCACCGATTACATACTGGCGTACTAAGCTAGCGTATTAGTTGGCCGAGTGCAGTTCTGCAGTAAATTACTGAAGGAATTGCTTTCGACTACCTGTTCAGAAGGCTGCAGCTGATGAGCGTGAGCGAGTTGACGCGCTTGGCGGCGCACGTTCTACACCTCGGCCCTCATGGTGTCTGGGACTGCAGCCATGCGCACACACGAACGTGAAGGTAGCATAATCCATGGCGAGCTCGAGAGCGAATAGGATTTTCCTTGAAACAGTCGAGTAGCAGTTAGGGTACACATGATGGCTCGCATCGTATTTTCCAACGTGTTGCCGTATGACACTATCCACAATTCATACATACTAGTCTTTTCCAAATTATCGTGCAAACGGACGAGAGTTGTAAATTGATTCATGAAATGCAGCGAAAGCACGATCCAACCTAGCGAACATCTATGCGACTTGCGATATGCGATAGCTTATACGTTGTAATACTCGAAAGCGGGTGAACCGGGCTCTGCGCCCTCGATCAGCTGAGCATTGAAGCCCTTTGCCTTGGCGTCATCCACAAGCAAGACTTCCGCATCAACGAGGTTGAGGGACTTCTTGAAGTATGGGACGATCTCCTTCAAGACGTCGACCTCCGAGAAGGGCACCGTCCGGTTGAAAGCAGTCTTGGCACCAAACTGCGACATGCGTTTCTATACCGGCAAGTTAGTATAAATTTCCCAGTCAAGTTTACAACAGATTAGACTGACCTTGAACGCCTGGACAAACGGCATCGCACGCTTGTCCTTGATCAAGCCGCGCTCCGCGAGCAGCGCGCGCACCTTCGCGTCGTCAACCTTGTCTGCCTCCGCGGCGTACGCCTCCTTCACGATCTGCACGCAGGTGTTCTGCCAGTCGGGGAACGTCGTCGCGACGTACACGCGCACCGACTTGGCCTTCTTGGGATCGTACGACGCCTGGCCCTTGCCCTTGTTTAACTTTTTGAGGATCGCGAGCTCTGCGTCGCGCAGGTTCTTGACTGTTGCGCGCACGTACGCGCCCGCGTCGAAAATCACGCGGTCCGGCTGCGCGGACGGTGTCGGCCAGAGCGCCTTCTGAACGGTCGTAGGCTCCTTGAGGATCTCGGTCCAGATGTGCTCGGAGAAGTGGGGCGCGATGGGGAGGATGAGGAGGGCGGAGATGCGGATCCAGTACTGCACGAGGTCGGCGTGCATGCCGACATCGCCCGTGACTTCACGGTACCAGTCACGAGCGGTCTGAAGTTCGTAGAACCCGTACTTCAAAGCATCCTTGTAATTTGAGCTGCAGAAATTGAATCAGCTATGGGTACAATGCATATATACATCAGATGCTTACGCTTCGTAGTGACCATACGTGGTGTTGATGAGCTCGTTGATCTCGTTCTCGAAGACCTTGTCATGGAAGTTGCGCTCGCCCGTACGAAGCTTCGACAGTTCCTGGAACTGCTCCTCGGCCCATCCAATGAGCGTATGGAGACGGAGGATGTTTGCGTTCGCGGACTTCTCGTCGAAGTTGGCATCCTCAATGCCATCGCCCGCGTCCGCCAAGCTAAGTCGCGTCGCGCCCGCGCCGAACTTCTCAATGCCCTGCCGCATGGTAAGTGTGTTGCCCTTGCTCTTCGACATCTTCGAGCCATTGAGCAGCAAGTGACCGTTCGTGCGCATGCTCACGGGCCACTTCTCCTCGGGGAAGAGCGCGGCATGAACATAGACACAGAAAGTCAAGTGGTTGGGGATAAGGTCCTTGCCGGATGAGCGGATGTCGAGGGGTAGAAGTAATCGAACTCGTGCTTCATGACATCGGCCTGCCCCTAGGGATAGTGGAGTCTGCTGGCCAGGGTCCATTGCGGAATAGGTACTCCCAGATCTCGTCCGTCATCTGCTCGGGCTTGATGGGGAACTTCCCGGGCTTCTTGCCATCAATAGAACCTAACGCAATGTCAGTGAGAAGTAGAGGGGAATGCATTGTGACGCGTACCGTGAAGGAAGTGGGCGATCGTGTAGTAGGACATGTAGATGGTCGAGTCGCTCAAACTTTCGACCAAGAACTGTGGGTCCCATGGAAGTTTGGAGCCAAGGCCGTACGTACGAGCGCATGCCCACTTGTTGAGCCAAGCGAGGACGGCCTCAAAGCCATTCCGGGTCTCAGCATTGTAAGTCTCCATCTTCGCCACCAACCTGTAACCAATGATCAGCGCACAGCCCAGTTATGAGCGGGGCTAACGTACTTCTCGGCCTGAGCGCGCCACGAAGGCTCTCCGTAGTCCAAGTACCACTGGTCCATGAGAGCGACGACACACTCGTCACTACTCCGGGAGATAACAAGGCCTTCAGGTTCAGCGTATGCGACAGCAAGGCCCTGCTTGATCATACTCGCGCGGACCTTATTCTTTGCCTCCTGAACGGGCTCGCCCTTATATTCGCCGCAAAGCATCGTGCCGTTGTAGAAGCCCTCCTTGTATGCGATTTCCTTCGCCTCTGCCAACGCCTTTGTGTCCTTCGGCGAGTTGATCTTCAGCTTCTTGACAAGCTCCGGCGCGGTCATTTCACCGTATGTTGGAGTAGAAATGACGGGAACGGGGTCGATAGCGGCCCAGGAAGGATCAATCTTGTAGTACTCGGCCTTCTTGCGGAGGTCGATGAGGGTGGCGTAGTCGTCGGGAGAGTCGGACGGTACGGAGGTGACGACGCCGGTGCCCTTGGTCGCAAGTACAGTCTCCATGGGCAAGACGTACACTTCGGGGTTGAGGGCGAACGGTGCTGTGATCTTGGAACCGACGATCTTGGAGCCCTCGATCTCGAAGAGCTGGTTAATCTGACCACGGGTCTCGAAAGCGCCCTGGAAAGCCATGTTACGTGCGCTGCGGTAGGTGCAGACGAACGCCTCCTTCTCGTTGACGGCGAAGACACCATACTTGAGGACGGGGCTGACGAAGCAGTTCGTCTGACCGTACATCGTCTCCGGACGAAGGGTTGCCGCAACTAGGAAGACTTTGCGACCGCCGACCTTGTTCTCAATCTCCGCCTTGGCCGCGTTGCTCCACTGGACAACCTCCATCTTGACACCGGTGTACTCCTGGGGCCCAAGAGCCTCGCCTTCAGCGCGATCGTGGTCCATACATGGCTGACCGTCCTTGGGACTGTAGATGGTATACCGTTCGCCGAACTTGATCTTGCCCAACTCGTAGAGCTTCCGGGTTTGCCACCGAACGAACGTATCATAGTATGGGTTTGCGTCCGTCGTCATAAACGAGCGACGCCAGTCGATACGAGAGCCAAAGGCAGCGTGGTCGTCGATACAGATTGGCGGAAAGTATTCCAGCCAATAGTATGGATCTGCAAACTTCTTGATGTCTTCGCGAGGGACGCCGATAGACTCCATGATCTGGAACTGGTACTGCAGGCCGGTCGCCTTCGCCGCGACTTTGCCCTTCTTCGCCTTGTCCACACGCCCTGAGGCGGGGTCGTCTTCGGTTTTGGTGGGGGCAGCATGGGGATGTGGATGTTCTGCTTCTTCCTCGGCGCTGAACTTCTCAAAGTTGGGCCCGAAGAGCTCAATCTCACGAATGATTTTGTCGGACGCGGCCTAGAGTGATAGTCAGCGTATATGCATATACGACAGGTCTGCTACATACCTTGATAGGCATGCCCGTGCAGTGGAAACCATGAGGGAAGAGGGCCCGCTTGCCAAGCATGCGCTGGAAGCCTGCGGCGAACTCGATCTTGGAGACCGTGAAAGCATGTCCCAAGTGCAAGGAACCGTTCATGTACGGGAAGGGGAAGGTTCCGAACCACTTCGGGAACTTTTCATGGATTTGCGCCTGCGTCAGGCCCTGCGTCTCTTCCAGCGTCGGTGCGTCCACCTCGAAGATCCGCTCCTTCTCCCATCGTGCCTGGTATTTTTGTTCGAGAGACTTCAAGTAATCTCGTTTGCCTGTCTGACGACCACTTCACTTCTCAGACATGATCGCATGACATGTAAGGGACAGTGCTCAGTGCTCACCTGCGCAAGCTCGATAGGACCTGTCGGCGCCGCCATCGTGGTTTTGAAGCGTACTATACAACTCGTTCTAGGACGAGCAAGATGGAGGTTCCTCCAGAGACTGAAAATGGTGATAGCCTTCTGGATTGCGGTTATATATGCATGTAATCGATGTGGAACGGCCGAGTCACATCCGCGTCCAAGTTCAAGAAACAAATTATGCTCAGCGCATGTCCT
Organism: Terana coerulea; assembly: GCA_024811115.1. NCBI lineage: Eukaryota > Fungi > Basidiomycota > Agaricomycetes > Polyporales > Phanerochaetaceae > Terana > Terana coerulea. The sequence goes on from JAKOGH010000072.1 coordinate 144,766, forward strand.
GCAGACGGTATCGCTTTCGCACGGAAATGGGCTGAGATGGATGGCGCTTAAGGACAAGCGCCTCAGGCATGTACAGGAATTGACCCTAAGTGGGGCATCCGGTCAAATCGTCACTTCGCCTTCAAGTTCTTGTCCCGATGTCCCTCTACTCACTTTGCATGCATTGACTTTACTGGACCCCCGCAACCACCCGCGCACGGGCCAAGCCCCCACAACCCCCCCACCGCAAGGTACTTAAACCCCTGTCGACATCCTTACTAGTACCATCGGTAAGCTCAACTTACAGAACAGCATTTACGCACCGCGAAGTTGATACACTGCTTGGTATTAGTACTAGTAGCATCGGCGTGGCGAAGCCCTAGAGTGACTGGAAGCAGCTGTTTCACGGAGCGGCTGGGAGCAGTCACTCTGGCTTGCTGCAATGATGGCTTATGCGGTTGCTAGGTGCATGTTCTTTGTGTTCAAATGTAATGCTGATTACTGGGTTCTTGTCAGGGACCGAGAGTGTAGGCATTCTGTGTCGCAGCACAAGGGTAGGCGTATAATCCCCCGCCGTGAATGCGACTCAGACCTTTCCTCCTGGTACTACAAAGGGCGTCGCGCGTCATGGCAGAATTAGACAAATACGACAGCTGGTCGAGACATGACCTCATCGAGAGGGTACGACAACTCGAGCAGGCCGTCGATACAGCAAAGCCCAAGGCATCTCAGTCATCCGGTTCTTCTGCATCCCGAGCTTCCTCTACTCCTAAGCGCGTGCAAAAGCCTTTTGACTTCGCTTCTCAACCCAAGCGCAAGATTGCCCTGAAGTTCACTTACGATGGCTCGTACTACAATGGTCTCGAGCACCAGAAGACTCCTACACCCCTTCCAACGGTCAGAAGAGGTGCTATGGGCAGCTCTGGTACACACCCGCCTCGTAGACCCCGATGTAGGCTTTGAAGGCGTGGACTGGCACAAATGCGGACGCACAGACAAGGGTGTCAGCGCGGCGGGCCAAGTCGTCAGCTTCTGGATGCGAAGTGCGCTGCAGAAATTTGCGGTACATCAAGAGATGGGTGGATCATCGGACGCATATCTCTCCGAAGTCGAAGAAGATACAGCCAAGGCTCTGTCAGGCGAAGACGAGGATGGCAGCGCCCTTACAGGTCTTGAAGGCGACTTCGGGCGCGTTAAGCTCGTGGGACGAGCCTCCGAGTAACACTGTTCTTCCTGTTTCCTCGACTCAAGTCGCCGCCTGACGACAACGATGAACTGAAATATGTCTCCTTGCTGAACGGAGTTCTACCTCCAACGCTTCGGGTCCTCGCATGGTCACCAGTCTCAGACGACTTTTCGGCTCGGTTCAACTGTCGCTATCGCCACTACAAATACTTCTTCGTGTCGCGCGGTCTGAACATCGAAGCCATGCGCAACGGCGCCGAGCGACTCGTCGGGGAGCACGACTTTCGGAATTTGCACAAGCTCGATCCTGCTAAACAGCTCACTGCTTTACGAGGCGTATACTCTTAGCCGAGATCAACGCTGTGGGAGCTTCGGCGGACGGCGCCGTAGAAGTCTACGTGTTCGATCTGCGCGGTACTGCCTTTCTCTACAACCAGGTCAGACACATCATGGCGATCCTATTTCTTGTGGGGGCAGGACTTGAGAAACCAGACATAGTGACTGCCCTCTTGAATGTGGATCCCGAGAAGCCGTACGCGCCTTTCCAGCCTGGAGATCCGGTTCCTCCTATAGTCACTACGAAGCCCATTTACCAGATGGCCGACGGACTACCGCTGGTGCTCTGGGAGTGTGGGTATGTCGGGGGCGACGTGGCCTGGCGAGCGAATCATGACGATTTAGACGGCGCAGTACAATCCAAGACGATACCCGCCAGAAACCTCTTTTCCCAGCTCCGGTCGGCGCATGAGCGCCAGGCTATCCACACCACCCTGCATCATCACTTCCTTCAGGCAGCCCGCCAGCACCACTCATCTCCACCAGAATACCTACCTCTGAGGCCTGAGGGTCCAGGTATACCGAAAGGAACAGTGTTTGGCCTTCCCCTTGGCGGCGGGACGCAGAAAGACAGCGCAACGTACACTCCCATCTTAGAGAGGCAAAGACTGGACGCGGTGGAGGTGACGAACGAACGTTGGCGGAATGGCAAGGGCGCAAGGAGAGCGGAGCGGAATGTTGGTACGATACCAGATGGATGGGACGAATGATGCGTTGCTTTATTGGCGCATGCTATACAATCTGTACGCTGGCCACGCAGGTTCGTGCCTTATCCGTGCTATACTACTGACATATTCGTATAGAAAGTATCTATTGAACCTTGCACCTCGCAATTGATGCTATTTCTCAGCGTGCTTGACCCACGTGAGTGTGCCTTTGTGGCGGCCTAGAACATTGCACCCGATGGTTTGTACCCTGTTCTTCGGTTCTAGTGACCTATTATGACAGAATCCTCTCCTGGATTTGCCTAGTCCAGGTGAGCAGCACGCTTCTTTAGATATGTTCCCTTACTCGCTCATTTTTGCTCAACGTATAAGAACCCCTCGTTCACATGGACCGCCCATAAACGTGCGTTGTTCATTGCCTGCTAGCGCTGGTCAAGTATTTAAGTACGGTACGCGACAACGAATGCAATCCCCATTTCGCCTCCGGCTTCCAGCACACTCAGCTTTATCATGCGCTCTCTTTCCCTTCTCCTTATCTCCTGCGTTATTGTAGGCTCGCAAGGCCAAAACATCGTCTTGACCAACGACGACGGCTGGGCTACAGCGCAGATTCGTGCGCAAAATGACGCGTTGAAGTCAGCTGGTTTTAACGTACGCCCCGATAGCTTCTGGTCACTTTTGTACGCTCTTTAATGACATACGTGTAGGTGGTCTTGTCCGCACCAGCCGAACAAGAATCTGGCACTGGGTCAAGTTCTGCTACTCCACAACCTCTCTCGCAGCCGTGTGAGTTCAACACATGTCCCACCGGTTCACCAGCCGAGGGATTCAATGCGAGCGATTGTACGTTGCCGTACCTCTGGACTGGCTTCTCGATTTACTAAGTTCACGTGCCTGTCTTAGCCCGTCTGAATTGGGTCAACTCGTTCCCGTGGGTGTTATTTGCGAATAAATGAACAGGTCGACTGACCGCGTTCTAGCGTCGACGCTGTCCGCTTCGGTATCCAAACACTGAGCCCTCAGTTCTTTGCGGGGCCCGCCGGCCTTCGTCGTGTCTGGCCCTAACATCGGCAGTAAGGATGTTCGTTGCACGCTCTCTGCTGTTCACTAAATACGCGGATCACTGCTAGCCAACCTCGGTTCAGGTATCACTGGATCCGGCACTGTGTGAGTAGCCAGCCTATTTTGTCCCCTGCCCGCATGTGTGCTAAGTTCCGCTCTAGCGGCGCCGCCTGCGAAGCCGCCAAAGAGGGTATCCCTTCCACCGCGTTTTCCGGGACATCGACATCCCAGGTCTCGTACACGACGTTGCAGACGTCGCCCACATCCACAGCCACGCTCGCTGCGCTCATCTACTCCCAACTCACGGCGACCTTCACCAAGGCACTCCTGGCGTCCTCCGCCCGCCCCGTCCTCCCTGCGAACACTACCGTCAACGTCAACTTCCCATCGACGTCTGGTTGCTCCAGCGCGTCCTCTTTCCACTTCGTGTTCACCAGGCTTGTAGCGAACTCGAGTGCTACAGATGTGACGACCTGCGGCACTAACCACCTCCCTGACGAGACAACGGTGGTTCACAGCTCGGGCTGCCATGTCAGTGTTACAGTCATTGACGCGAACACTAAGAAGGACGTCGATACAACCAGGCAGGGGCAAGTGTTGCAGAGGATTTCGAGTTTACTAACATGCTTCTCATAAATTGGACTGAATATTGTATGCGGGAGCTTCTGCTAAGGCACTATAGCCAAGTGGTTACGGCGGTTGATTCGAATCCGTTCGATTATCACCTCCTCTTGTAGGGCGCAGGTTCGAATCCTGCTGGTGTCGATGAAAGCACGTATTTCATGCTTTTTCTTGTTTTATTTTATTCGCGGAGAGGCCGATGTGAGTAGTAATAGGAACTTGTCACAGTGCACACCACTGTACATTAATGCCCTGACAGGGTGTCACACGTCACATGGGGTCCCGCTTGTCCTCTATCCGGGTTTTGTCACCGGTCACAGAGGGGTCCGCCGGCTTGTGACAGGTAAGTCCTTACCCCAAATTTTCGGGTCTGCGGCGCAATGAGCTTTATTTTCCACTCAACGCCCTTCAATGAGGTATTTATGGTAGATGCTACAACATCAATGGTCAAATAACGGCAAGTAGACACCAAATTCGGCTCTAGATGGCCCACTCACCACCGGTCTCTAGAAGCGTGTCACAGGCCCTCGACCCCGCCGCCGCTCATCCGGATCGTTGCAAAAATGTCAGTCACAACCGGCCCCTGTCAGGTCATTAATGTACAGCAATGATCATGATTCAGCACAAGTAAATCATTTTCAGGCTCAGCTCAGCGTAGCGTAGTCGGTGTGCCTCGGCTTATCCCTTCAAATATGAGTACTGGACTTTGTGGCCTACAGCCTCACAGGGTCGAAGGCTGGTTTCTATCCGGATCCGGATCCGGCAGGGCGTCACTCGCAGAAGCACCTACCTTTTAGGCTGGTATCCAAGTTCGCTCGTGTGCCAGGGAAAGTGAAAACAACGACAAGATACGGATGGGACGTACGTAGCCGGGGTAAATATCGTTGATTCACCTCAGCGTACGCTTCAGGACATCTGCATGACATCGTCGAGAGCCGCTACCGGATACTCAGCGCGCATGCAGTATGAACGAATCTAGCACACGCCTCGAGCCTGAGTGACAAATAATGCTAAGATAAACCATGGGATCATGGAGCGGGAATAGACAGCAATGCAAGCATACGTGCAGGGTTGGTTGATGGATAGTCTTTGTGAGAGCATAAAGGGATGGAAAAGCAAAGGATAAGGCAGCGGGAACAACCCAGGGAAAAGCAATGTGAAGGTGTGTGCCATGAAAAGGACAGGAGCGGTTGATGGATATTCTTTGCCAGACTATAAAGAAATGAGGAACACCGCGTCCCTATTTACAGCTTCTCAGTAATTGCAATTGTGAAGTCGCGGAAGTACGCGCTCTGGGTCTTGGGCGACGCGTAGTTCTGGGTGAGACCTATGATGACAATTGATCATCAGCGCTGCATTCACCGTGGGTGAAGTAGCAATTTACGCACCTCCGAAGGAAGTCTGCATCGCGATACCCCTGATCCTACCCGCATCGCTGTCGCGGAGGGCAAGGCCGCCAACATTGAGAATGCTCTGGCCGTTGGACCAGAGCTGAAGCTCGCCGTTCTGCTGGCCCGCATCGTTCAAGCGGAGGCGCATGCTGACGGTGTTGGACTCGCCGGCATTAAACACGAAGGAGCCCGAGTCGGGCGCGATGGAGATAGAGTATGTTGGGCCGCAGTCGGAACCGGGGGGCAAGTTGCAGACGGAGTCGTACGTCGGGCCGCAGTCGGAACCAGGCGGCAGGTTACAGACGGAGTCGCCGGAGGGGTCGGCGGGCTCTGGCAGGTAGGCGAGCATTTCGCCGGCGCCGTTTTCGTTCCACATAAGGCGTGAGGAGAAACACATATCACTGCTGTTGCCACCAGAGCAGTCAAGGACAGCTTCGTCGCTGTCTCCGCCATCTGTAAATCTTATTAGCCCGAGCACTAATTGATATGAGCGGGAGGATATCGACTCACAGAGGCCAGGAAGCTTGCCGCCAATATTGAATTCAAAGCCCTCTTCAAAGTAAACGGAGTAGCCGAAGGTAACCTCCTTGGCCGTGGTGAGATCGACGCTGGATGGACCCTGCGCGTAAAACGAGAGGCCACCCAGAGGCGTATTCTGGAAGTTCCAGGAGCCCTGAGGATATGTTGCCTCTATGGACAGGCGGCCGTCGGGAGCGTTCACGTACGGGTGGGGAAGGGCAGTAAGGAGGTTATAGATGCGTAAAGTGTCGTCGCTTAGCGGAAGCGCGTTGGCTGCCTCGGGTGTGGTAGACCACGACTCGACGGCATTTGGGATGGGTGCGAGCCCTGCCAGGCTGCTATTTGTGGGCGCGGCAGTAGCAAAGGAGTCATTCTGGCGGCGGTGAATGCTGCCTTGGCGTCCGTCTGGGTAGGCGGAGGCGGAGGAAGCGATGCAAAGCATTACAAGAGCAACGAGGGACTTGTAGACAAACATTTTGGTCAAGTCAATGAGAGCTGTGAGCGAAAAAGTGGCAGGGGTAGGATGAGGACTGTAGGTGCTAAGAAAGCAAAAGGACGGAAGCCGACACAGTCGACAGAGGCCGTATTCGCGTATTATAAGCTTGGTGCGCGAACTCGAGGGCTCGGGCTGCACAGGCAACTGTGAGTCCAAAGAAGCTGTGGGACACCAAAAATATCTTAATGTCCTCTGAGCTCGATGAGGAATTGACACATACCATACATCTGATATCCGCACGCCGTGGATGAGATTAGAAGAGTCACGTAAGTGTACCGTGTGCCAGCGCATCCAGAACCTTTGAGGTTGGGCATTCACACCCACTGCTTCCATCACACGGCCTCGTAATCTTTTGGTTTACCACGGTCTGGATTACGAATAGTAAGTGGTGGGGAATCCCGCAAGCTCGGGCTGGCGTCCAGCGTTGACGTTACCACAACGTTACCGCCACAATGCCACCAGGCCTAAAGCGGTGAAGAGCGCCTGATTATTGATAGGAAGTCACTCGTGACATGGTTGGGTGAATTGGGAACTAACTCACGGCCTTACGGGTGTATAGAGACCTCGTCGTGGCAAAGTGAGTAAAATGCAGACGATATGAGTACTTACATTGATCTGAGCGCTGCGTTCAGCGGTGGGTGCAATTCCGGATCTCGAACGCCTGAGCCAGGCTCACTTCTGACTTATACAATACCACAATTTGAGGCTCGGCGACCTTGAGTGAACCTAAGGGGAACCTAAAAATCTTCCTTAGCCTAATACAATAAACAGTATACTATTGCAGTAGGATTAACGGCATCAATACCTTATAGCATTCTCTCTTTCGTCAGAGCAATTTAGTAATGGCCATTGAGAAGTCTGAAAAGTAAGGTACTGGTCATCGGGTGAAGCCCACGGCGAGTCAGAACCTAAGCCAAGGTGTTGATCAGTATCACATCAGGCATGCGCATGCAATAAATGTCTCACCTCCAAAACACGGTCTGCATCCGTAAGGCACGGATGGGCCCACTGAAGCTATTTCTGAGCCCTAGGCCGCGAACGTCGACAATGCTCTTCCCACACACGAACAGCTGGAGCTCGCCGCCTGTCTTGCTGACCGCATTCAGGTGCAAGTGCCGTGCGACCGTCGACCGCCCGTCAGTCGCCCAGGTGAATGAGCCGCGGCCGATCGAGGCACCGTAGACGTCGTTGTACATTGAGTACAGGGGGTTGTCGCACACCGCCTGGTTCCCGCTGAGGTCTGGTGGAAGATAGGTGTACAACGTGCCCCTGCCGCTAGTGCGCTACACCATCCGGGCGGACCACCGGCCGTCGTCTCGGCGGCCACCCGAACACGACACAGCTTCGTCGTCGCTGTTGACACCAACTATAAATATGCACGTGAGTTCTAGAAGTTGGATACGCAGATGTAGTGGTGAGCACATACAAAGACCAATGGCTTTCCCGCCCTTGGCGAAATTAGTGTCCGGACGGGAAGTACATGATGTCACTAAAATTGACCTCCTTCGCCGTTGTCAACCTGGCGCCGGTAGGCCCAGGGCATAAAACGAGAACCCGTTCTGGGGGCTAGGTTGGAAGCTGTGCGAGCCGGCAGTGAGGAAGGACTGCACTGATAACTCGCCGTCGGGTGCATTGATGTATGGGTGTGCAAGCGCAGCGATTTGACTGTAAGGACGGAAAGTGGTGTCGGAGAGCGCGATGGAGCCCAATATAGACGTTGTCGTCGTCGAGCAGCTCGGTTAAGGGGAGGCGGGGAAGAGTGGCCTGGGAATAGGGGTTCGAGCTGTAATGTTTGCCGCAGGTGTTGCGTCCACCAAAAGTATAAGTAACCGCGAGGAGGACCTCTGCAAGTCAGGAACATGGTACTATGGTACAGTTGGGGTAGTGTGCTGCTCGCCAGGATCTGACATATACACTTTCTTGTTGCGGTTTCTATCCATCGGAAATCGAGAGAAAAGGCCATGTGCTCCAGGAAGCTAGATAGATAACCGAATCTGAATGCTGAAGCCTACCAGTCGCTTGCAATATCGCGGTCCATGGTCCATGATGCAGAGCATGCGCAACAGAGCAATCTTGAAGAGCATACTGATACCGACGCTTAGACAGACTACACTTCAAAAAGACAGAGGATATGACTCACCACATGCTGCTGAGCTTTCGACTCCTCGGAGCAACACAATTGAATATTTGCAGGCGCTGCAATTGATACCGTTTAAGGTAGCATATGATCACACTAAACCACATTGGAAAAGTAATATCATGAGCATGGTAGCCACATTGCGTAGCACAACAGACAAAGCGCGTAGCGGGAGGACATCGTTGTGTAGGCCATCTAGTCCTCAAGCATCTCGCCTTCACCTTCTCTAGCCTGTCACGAGAAGGACGGTGATAGTAAGTATAACTACAACTGAAAGGAAAATGGCACGCATACCTTTTCGAGCAACTTCCTCTTCTTCTCCCTCGCCTTCCGCAGTACCCTCACATACTTGCCAAGCGGCGTCTCGTCCACTTTGACACCACTCTCCCACCGCTCGACTTCCCCCAGCCGTCCAGGGGCGAACGAGATCCCGCGCCGCTTCTCCTCGACCCACTTTGCACTCTCCTCCACCCTCTCCACGAGGGCCTTGACGGTGGCAGCTTCCTTGCCCTTGCCCTTCCCCTTGTGCGACGCCTTGATCGCATGGCGCATCGCGCCGACGACGGGCACGGTCACTTCCGGGAAGCCCACGCTTGCGTGCACCGGAGAGCTCGCAAGGTACTCTGCGAGCACGAACGACGCCTCCTCAACCAGGCTCTCGGCGTATACGCGGGTTTTCAGATACTGCTGAGGCGCACGCAGCGTGACCTCGAAGTCCAGCGGACGCAACGAGCCGCCTTTCCCAGATGAGGTCAAGGGAGTGACAATCATCGGCAAGAGGACGGGAGCGAGAGGGATGTAGGTGTGCGTATGTTGGGCAAGATGGAGGAGCGAGCGGACGAGGTGCAGATGGTAAGGGTATGAACGGGCATTCGGTATGAGCCTACGGCAAAGTCAGGGAAACTGTGAGTGGCAAAATGGGGGATGGCTTACTTGATTGCTCCGAGGGCAACCTGAACAAGTGGATATATCAGCGGTCGCAGCTCGCTGTCGGCTCCTCGTAACGCCTCCGCCTGTCGGTCACAAGCCCGCGCCAGAACAATAGCCCAGAAGTCGATGCAATGCACGAACTGCCAGTTGTACACTTGCTTGAATGACTCCTACAAATAGGATTTGTGAGCGACACGCATACACGAGGCAAAACTTGGGGTCACCTTGCTCTTGACCTTCATGCTGTTTCGGAGCAGGATCGCTAGCTGGCGAACGTAGCCGAACGCATGTTGGTAGGCGGTAGCGTGGTCGATGGTGTAAATCTCGCTAGCAGAGTTTTTCATCAGGTTTATCGAGGGGAGGGAATGTACGGTGGTCGTCTTGCATGTTCGGACGAGAGTGAGGTAGGTGTTCTGTGGAGTACGGTAAGGAATATGCCAATCACACGTATTTTAGACCCACCTTAAGCGCGAGGTCCATGAGGGAAGCGTCCGCCGAGGACGCAAGCTTGCGGACAGACAAGAATGCCGCTATCCGAACGCTGTCATCGCCCGATGACCACAAGTCGAGACATGTCTACACAAATGGTGAGTACTTCTACTCATCGAGTGTATCGAGTAAACACACCTTGAGGAAGACCTTGACGGCCCTTGCGGTTGCCGGTCACGTAAGGAACAAGCTTCGCGGTTTCGGTCAAAGCCATGACCAGCAGCTCGTCATCCGTAAGCTGCGTCAGCAAATGCATGACGTTGTGGAAATATGACAAGATGAGCTTTTGCAGAGTCTTCCACTTTTGGTTTTGAGTTGGGCCCTTACTGTAATACAATGAGGAACTTGGGAGGTAAATTTGGGCGAAGAGCTCACAATCTTCCGTCAGCAAGCGTTTTGTACGGACAGTGATGTGCGAGGACGACTGGCGTGTACTTAAGCGCAGTTGTAATGAGCTTGTTATACACTATCCAATACTTGAGTGGAGCGAACAGGGGTTGCGCGATAGTACTTACCTGCAGCACTATCTATCGCCCAGGTTGCATTTTGATCTTCCTCATTCATGTGAGCAGCGGTACGGAAGGCCATAAGAAGTCTTCGCAGAGCTCTCAGAGAATGTTGCTAGTGATGACTGGAGTCAGACATAGAAGAAGAATAACAAGAGAGTCAACTCACCTCGAGAAGAGCTTTCTGCCACCTTTGCAGCGTACTCTTCGTCAGTACAGGTATGCTTTCAGTCTCTTCCGCGTCTTCGTCCCCCATATCCCCATCTGCATCCTCTCCTTCCTCATCAGCCTTCATAGCATTTGGGTCGAATTCAAGGAGTTCCTTGTCATTCTCTTGCAGGAACTTGTAAAACTCTGGGTCTTTCTCCGCGAGCTTGGAGAGTTCGTGCAAATGGGCACCACCCTCATCATCGTCTGATATGTTGTTAGTCAAAGCCCATGCTATGCTCTTGCAAGTCCTGACCTTCGAGGTCGTCAACTGAAGCGAACGACTGGTCGTCGTCGACGTCCTCTTCGTCTTCCTCTTCGTCCGCTTCGCTGTCGTCGGCCGAGGCCATGTCCTACGTACGGTCAGATATGCGCTAACAGATAGTATGGGAATGCTCACATCATCTTCCCCGTCTCGCTCCATGAACCCACCGTCAAGGAAGTCATCTACTGACATCCCCTTCAGCCTAACACACAGTTGAGCCATAACGCATGCGGTCATGTATTTAGAACTCACTTTCCACTGGCCTCCTCGACCTCGTCATCCTCTCCATCCTCATCACCACCATCAGCATGCGCACGCTCCTTGCCCTTGCCACCTCCACCCCCTTTACGGCGTTCTGCTTTGCGCTTGATGTCCTGGTGTTTCCGGCGCTGCTGAATCTGCTTCTTCAGCTGGCCGCTGGCCGCGAACTTGCGAGTTGCCTTCGCCGCTTTCTTTCCCATACTGGGAAGGTACCAATGCGTGTGGAGGACAAGGCGTGGCGTGTAGGGAAGAGAACCAAGGTCAAGTCCAGGTGTGCAGCTCAGAACGGCCTCACAAATGGGCGCTTGGTAAAATCTCGACAGTTGGATCTCGATCCAATCAAGTAGGCACGTGAGTGCTGCCCCGGAAGCAAAGCACTCGTCTTTAAGCTCAGGCTGCCATGATGTATACATTCGTTCGTATCACATATCTTCTAGAGACTCGAGAGCAGCTTTATGCTACACAGGACGGAGAGTGCAGAAAATGTGAGCTTTCTCGACGACGTCGTCAGGATGGTCCAGTGCCTAAACTGCCCTTTATTTGTTCGTGTTAGAATCCAAAGCCTCCGTTTACCAATTTAGTCGACTCAGGCTGCTCGCGCATGTATTCTCGGCATACACGCATGCCTGCATGCATTCGCTTTGATATGCTCTCACAGAATGTGAGATATCGTGCCATGACACCACGCTCCTCATAATGTTCACCCAGCAGGTTCGGTAAAGCACTGCTAACCGCCGATACATGGACTATTTATGGCGACACCAAGTGAGTTCGAGCTACGCCCACCATCTGCATCCGCGAAGGCTTCAGCGCAGTAAGAAGAGCAAGCTTGACTCATCGTTCCATAATTAAAGCAATTGAAGAAGCCAGCTGAGTTTCGGATCCGAGAAGATACGACCCAAAGGAGCTATCGAAAAGGTGACATTCGAGCATGGTAGACGGCGTATAGTTTATTGGCAGCTTTCTCACAGGACATAGGCCCACACGTCTCGAGGATCTAACCTTTCGGGCCTTCTTCTCCCGCGAAGGTAACGACAGCCCTTGTTGCTTGCGTTCGCGTGGCAGTGGTCCGAGGGAAGTGGGAGACTTGGGAGCTGGGACCGAAAAGAAGAGGGAGACCAGGGTACCACCATCAGCGTCGATGCTCCCGGAAAGTATCGTGGCAACTTCGATATACAACTGTGGGTGGCGTTCGGCCCATCCGCCGAGGACCGCGGATGGGTTTTGACGAGGCGGTGGCAAAGCGTGTACTGGCCGAGGGCACGTTTGATAGCATGGAGCGTCACGGCTAAGGACACCTGCGTCTGAGATTCAGTGCGCGTGCGGTGAGAACGGTGGCGTCAGCGCGGACTCACCGAGACGATCCCACTACCATATGCCAAAGAATATCTTCCACCAAGGCCTCGCGATCCCCTTCGCGCTTTTTCTCATACCCCTCGGCGAGCCTCGTGTAGTACATGGGCATCGAAGCGGGCTTCAGAGTCTTCTCTGAGAGAGGATACTGCGGGAAGGGTGAGCACAGTGAGCATGTGAAGCGGAGACCAAGCGCACCTTCCGCATAAACTCATTGTCTTCCAATGCTCTGGCAGCGCGTACGGCTTGCGGAGTGAGCTGGGGATGGTCGGCGAGCGACTTGAGAAAGTTTCCCAGCTGCAGGTGCGGGCGAAACGGGTCAACTGGCCATTTGGCAGCCACGCTATGGAGCTGTTGCGAGAGCTTGGTGGTGGATGCCATTCAAGAACGTCCTGGCTGAGTTCGAAATAGCATGCGCTTCCAAACATGTCAACTTCTCCGCCACCGTGGGAACGTTTAGCTTGGCCGTTCACAAGAAGAGCCTGTGCATCTTGCGCAGAGGATTTACAGGTGTGTTGATCATACATAGGAATTTAGAATGAATTGAATCACAATAGGCTGCCAAGATACGTTTATGCCATGAGTACTTGTTCGATACAAAGCAGCACAATCAAAATTCTGCAGTCGGTGCTAACGCGGACACTTGACCTAGTATTCCAGAACATGCTACATGCATGGGCACATCGTCCTATTCCTTCCCCCTAGCTCCCCGATGATTTACATGTTCTTCCGGTTCCTTACCACATGCCATCTCGCGTTCCGCATGATGGCTAGATGAGTTGAGCTAGCCATGGAGCAAAGCACTCAGCTCCGACATTGACACGCCAACCGTACGTACTCAACCCCACCGGAAATATCGTAATCCCACAAACTCTTGTGTTGTGGCGTCCTATCTTCCAACGCCCGACCTGTTGGCGAATCGGATGCTTGGAGAAAAGTCCGCAAAGTGGGAGATAGCGAGGGCACCGATATTACGTTCTCTCAGGGCTGCATGGCAGTCCACAGGAAAAAAGATCCTGGAAAGGGCACATCGAGAGGTGTGAGGGAACGTCGGAGAAACATGGTCTGAACTATGGCGGCACTCACGTCATAGAGCCTATTATCGCAAGATGGATATCTGCCTCTTAGCCATACGTCGCATTGCAATGGATCGTCGTGCTCTGAATACGCAGAGATTTCTATGGCCAATGCCACGGTAGGGAATGCCCATGCCGTTACCCAACTGTTACTAATGTGAAAAGTTGCTGCATGACACACAGCGCCCTGCGGCGGACTGTGCAGATACATGTGGCTGATGTTGTGGTGGCACTAGTGTTGTGATAGTGCGCGACTATAGATCGGAGCACCACGGCACTGGTCTGACCGCGAGGAAAGTCAAGTCACGTAGGTCCACATAGAGCATAAATCTTACCTTGAGTATTTTCGTTGGAACATGGAGCCATATACAGCAGAACCTTGCGCGCAGTCGAGAGTCCATGGTCTAGCTGTTGAGATACTAAATGCACATAAGTGCGTACCGGCTTAATGACCACGCCACTTGCTGATAATTATCGGTTTTCTCCTGCCCCGTTGAATTTGAAGGTGACGAATCAAGCTCCATTGCCGTAGAACGTTGCAAAGTGTTATACACAAGGGCTTTACGACGCGCATGTCGAGGTGCTGTGCAGAGCTGGCCGCGCCAAACGTCCGCGGGCGCGCTCGGTTCTGTCCGCCCCTTGATTGTCGTTGATCCGACCTACCATGTAAAGTAACCTTTTGATGGTACGCCAAGAATGCAAGGCACCGCCGCGGTAAACGCGCTGGGCAGTGCCCACGACGCCGCTAAACGAGGATCACTGGCTGTGCAACATTGGCGGGTCGCTTGAACGACGCGGACGTGCGGGGCAGCAGCCCTCCAACCCGCTCGTAGCTCTTCCTCCGCTACTCTCATCTCCACCATGGGCTGTTGCGGCGAACCGATCGACAAGCCCGTCCCGGAGGAGGGCAACAGGATCTCGCCGTTCACCACTGGCGACCCTGTAGCGCAGCAACCTTCAGGACAATCGCCGCTGCAGTGGCAGGAGAAGAGCCCCTCGCCAGGCATAGCGTCGCCGCCGCCGGTACTCCAGTACGGTCCAGGATGGACAGCCGCTTTGGGGCCAGCAGACAACGCAGTACAACCCGTACGGATCCAACGGTTCTGCGACCACACCTTCCATGTACAACGGTTCAAGCGTGACTGGCTATCTACCGACTTCACCGTCACCACCACCTTTGAGTGGGTATGGTTCCCAGAGCCCGCCGTTGATCCAGCCCGCTGCTGTGTACGCCGCGAACGCAAACTCCAGGATGACTGTCACCGGACGAAGGACCACCTCGCCAACTCAGCAAGGATTTGCGCCGCCGGCTGCAGATGAGGGCAAGCTGTCGGTGTCGATCGATTTCGGTCAGTCCATCGAGCTATCATACCATAATATCTTATCATTTACCTCGAACAGGTACGACTTTCTCTGGTGTGGTAAGTTGCTTCCTGTTAGCACCCGGCCAACGTGGTGATGATGTATGAGTAAAGGCATATGGCTCGTCCCGAATTGCAAACGGCAAGGTGCAACAAATCTTGAACTGGCCAGGATCATTTGAAACGTTCCGAAAGATCCCTACATGTTTGCTATACAACGAGATCGGACAAGTGATTGCTTGGGGTATCCAGGCCAAGACGGCCAGCCCTCAGCCTGGCGCCACCAAGACTGAATGGTGCGCATCACGTCATGTCTCTTGTACTTGCTGTGAACATGGTTCTATGCCAGGTTCAAACTATTCCTGGAACCCCACGCTTTACGAGACGAGCATGCCGTTGATCCCCGTCTCCCATCCCTGCCTGTGAGCATCGCCGCACACCCTTGATTATGACCCGGCCACTCACACCCGACGCGGACGGTGCCAGGCAGGCAAGCAGGCCGTCGACCTGATCGTGGACTTCCTCTCCTGCCTCTGGGACTACGCCAAACAGCAGATCACACGCGAAATTGGCGCGGTCGCAGACCTCGGTGCGTGCCACGTTCTGCGCCGCCGCCGTCGCGGTCACTCACGCCCCCTGCAGACTCGGCGGACGTCTGGCTCACCGTCCCCGCGGCGTGGGATGCCCGCGGGTGCCAGATGATGCGCGACGCCGCCATTGCGGCCGGGCTGGTGCGCTCTGCGCGGGCGGGCGACACGAGCTGGCGAGAGCGGCTGAGGATCATCACGTGCGTCTGCTGCCGTCCTGCGTCGTGGCGGTGCCTTACCCTTCCGTCTGTCTACAGGGAGCCCGAGGCGGCCGCGGTGCACTGTGCGTTCCTCACGGATCTCCACAAACTGCGCCCCAGCCAGAATTTCATGATATGCGACGCCGGTGGCGGCACTGTCGTAAGTGTCCTTGTGTTGTTGTCCTGGCCTGTCTCGGCAGCGGCGTGACCCCTGATGTGGCGTACAGGATCTTGCCGTGTACAAAATCATCGGCATGCTCTCGAGTCTGGAGATTGCGGAAATGTGTGCGCGCTCGGGGGCCAACTGTGGTTCCCTCTTCCTTGATCTCCGCTTCCGGGAGCTCGTCAAGACGCTCCTGGCGGATCACCCTGCCCACCTCGACGGTGAGTCCTCTGCGCCACGCTCGGCAGTCTTGTGTGGTGGCGTCCTAATGACGGAACTGCCGATAGCCGCCTCGCTTGCATACTTCATGCACAACTTCTCGGACACGACGAAGATGGTGTACGACGGCGAAGCGGACGATGGTAGGCGCACGGCTTGTTCTGTCGAGACAGCTCACGTAATCTTCGGAGGACAGACAAAATGTTCCACTACACTTGTTTCAACGTGGAGGATCCACATGACCCCTCTGTGGGACTCATCCACGGTGACCTGGCAATCCCGGGAAACCTTCTGCGGCGAGAAGTGTTTGACCCTGTTGTTCAGCAGGTACGTCGTCGGCTCAGCTATTCTTCCTCGAGAGATTCATCTCACCACCGCCTCGCATCGCGCCCTCCCCACGGTGTTATCTCGATATCCCAGGTCCTGGACCTGATTGAAGAGCAGACGAAGAAAATTGACCAGGCCCTGCACGCCCTGCTATTGGTCGGTGGCTTCAGTGGTAAGCGCTTTCTGCCCTCGCTACCGCGCGTTGCCGTAACGCTGCGAGTCTAGGAAGCAAGTACCTTTTCCAGAAGGTCAAGGTGCGCGAGCTCTATTCGCCGCTGTCACGCCAGCGGTTCTCAATCGACGCTTCGCCGTGGCCCTTCATCTCTGTTTGTCTATTACACAGGAACGGTTCTCGCCACGGATCAGCGTCATCTCTCGGCCGCCGGACTGCGATACCGCCACCCTGCGCGGCGCCGCGCAGTACGGGCTGGCACGACGCCCCCTCGTGTCAAGCGTGATCGCACCGCAGTCGTACATGATGAAGGTCGGTGCCACCGCCCGATTCCTACAACACTAGAAGGACGTGCTCGCTGACACGGTCTCTCGCCGCGTCCGCGCGGCACAGGTCAAGCTGCCCGCCGAGCAGGAAGACCAGCTGAGGAGGCCCGCGTACATCCGGACCAACGACGCGGGCGTCGCCATCTGCGAAAACAGGTCCGCGATAGGTCTAGCACGCGCATGCCCGCTCCCACGCTCACGCGATCTCGCACAGGCTGCAGTACCTCGTCGCAAAGAGCGCGATCCTGCGAAAGGGGTGAGTGCTTCCGGCTCGTTCGCGCGCGTGAGACTGCGGTTTTGATGCCCGGGCGGTGTTCAGGCAGAGGGTGAAGCACAAGTTCTGGTGAGCGTCCCCACCCACCGCCACGGCTTGACGGACGCGGGGCTGACGACGGCGCACGCACGCAGCAAATTCTCGCAGAACGGACAGGGTGCGTACGGTGGACACGGCAGCGAGCGGGCACGGTGCTGATTCCATCCGTCACTGCAGACCGCATGTTTGTTGCCACGCTCTACACGGGCGACAGCGACAGGATCATGCGCTACACCGACGAGGTAAGTTCAACGACTTGCCGGCGCCACGGCGACATCGGAGGGCAGCCTTCCTGACCATCACGCCGCCGCGCCATCTTTACCTAGGGCGAGACGAGCGAACTGTGCAAGTGGACGGTCGACTTGAGCGTCCTGCCGAGCTTCCAGCAGCACGCCGGCGCGCCGCAGGCCAACGGCTTTTACACCGGTACGTCCGCGGCGGCGAGCCTAACTGACCTCTATCTGGGCTGACGCGTGCCGGATAGAGTTCGAGCTCGGACTGGAACTCGACAGCGCCGAGGTGCGCGGGGTGCTGATCCACGAAGGGCAGGACTGGGGCCACGTTGTGTTCGACTTCCGGGCATAGGGACGGTGCCTGCGACCGAGCGGTGTGTATCTGACGTCTTGCTTTCTCGCTGCTTCTCGGGGGGTGCGCTACTTCGCGCATCTATATCATATGATATCCATCTTTGTATTGACAATGTTCTCGGAGATTTATGTACTGCTGTCCGCGCGAAAAGCTTGTATGCAGGAAATGGCGGCGCCGCGTGCGCTGTGGATGTGGGTTTTCCAGATGGGCTGCCAGCGCCGCAGCCACAGACTCTCACCATCTAATTGCACGCCCCCCAGCTGAATGCGAGGAGCGCAGAGGCGGTGACTCACCTCGGCGGACGGCCCTCTGTCAGCGTCGATTCGGCCCTGGTGTGGCGGCCTGGTGGCGGCGCCTGTATCGCGGCTGGACCCCGCAGGGCCGTGCCGCGGACGCGGACGTCTGGCTCTGCTTCCGACGCTGTCCTGCCGGGGTGCCCGCAATCGAGAGACGTCAGCGTGCGAGGGCGGTGCTGGCGAGGGCTGGGTGGCTGGCCGAGCAGGACCGTGCGAACGCTTGCGTGCTGGGGCAGCACATGGTGCGCTGGATGGTGTTATGGTTACAAGTCACACATACAGGCTCGAGCGGGCATAACTACACTCAATGAATGGGCACAGAGACTGGGCAGGCGTCCGCGCCGGTGCGCGATGAAATTGCCCAGGGAGCTGGGGTCGGATTCAGTGTGCACCGGAGCGCTTTGCGGCGGCTGAATGAGCAGGGCTCTGCCTCGCTCGCGCTGCTGTGTTTTGCCCGTCCACGGCGATTCCCATGTTCTCGGGAACGCCCGAGAGGGAAAGGGCCTCCGCTGAGCAATCGATCGTGCGGCGGCGGCTGGCGGTCTCGCAACATCAGACCAGGAAAAAGCTATATAACCCTCCGGCCGCTGCGACCATGGCCAACCACCTCCAGCAACCATCATGTCTGCGCACCCACCCCTCGCGTCCATGTCCGTGCAGGACCTCTACCGCCTGCTCGCGCCCATCACCGTGCCCTCCGACTCGCCGAAAGCCAGGTTTATAAACTGGGGCCTCAGCTACGAATGCACGCCCTCTCCGTCTTCATCCCAAATACGGAGTACGAGTGCGAGCTGGTGCTGGAGCTCGCGCGGCGCGAGGGCGAGAGCGTGCGTGCGGCGGGCGTAGGCCACAGTCCGAGCGACCTCGCGTGCACGTCGGGATTCATGCTGCGAACGGAGAAGCTCGACAAGATCCTCGAGGTCAGTGAGCGCCCGCTGCCGTTATCGCCTCTCCGAATTTGGCGTGGCCTTGCTGCATCGCCCGCGGCGATCTCCGCGTCCCGATCGCAGCAAGGTTCCGCATCGCCAGGAACCCGAACCCCGAGCTCACCGTCCCTTTTCTTTCCTCCCCGCGCAGATCAACGCCGAGAAACGGTACGTCGTCGCCCAGGGCGGCGTCGTCCTCAGCGTCCTCCACGTCGCCCTCGCCCGCCATGGCCTCGCCATGCTCAACCTCGGCTCCATCTCCGACCAGACCCTCGCCGGCGTCGTCACCACCGCCACCCACGGCACCGGCACCCACTTCAAGGTCATCTCCACCCACGTGCAGTCCCTCCTGCTCCTGCTCGCCGACGGCTCCCGCGTCCGCTGCTCGCGCGACGACCACCCGGACCTCTTCCTCGCCTCGCTCTGCGGCCTCGGCAGCACCGGCCTCATCCTCCAGATTCAGCTCGAGGTCGGTCCCGCGTTCCGTCTCAAGGAGACCCAGGAGTCGGTGCCCTTTACCCACGTCGTGCAGAACCTGGACCGGATTGCGAACCAGTCGGAGCATGTGAGGCTCTGGTGGTTTCCCCAGGCAGACATCGTGCGGGTCGAGCTCTGCGGATCGAACAGAAGAGGTGCGTGGCCCTGCATCTGCGAAGGGCTCCGGCTGACGTCTCTTCAGCCCAGCAAACCCGTGGGCACGTTCCTTTGGCACTCCCTCATCGGCTTTCACCTCGTCCAATTTCTCCTGTTCCTCGGCCGCTTCCTAACTTCACTAAATCCCTGGATATGTCGCTTCTGTGCTTGGCTGGACCGTGACACGACGGTGACGGTGGACGACAGTTGGCGCGTGTTTAATCTGGACTGCAAGGTGGGTCAAACCCGGATGCCACGCCTGAGACCGCTAATCGCCTACTTTTTCTAGTATCCACAATTCACCACCGAGTGGGCAATTCCGTATGAGAAAACGAACGCGTGCTTGCGGGAACTGCACGACTGGCTCGACCGAGAACACGCCGACCCTCATGGGCTGCGCCCGCACTTCCCACTGGAGATACGCTTCTCGGACGCTGACGACATCTGGCTGAGTCCCAGCCACGGGCAGAAGACGACCTGGATTGGGATCATTCAGTACAAGTGCGTCCCGCTTCCTCCTCTCGGATGACGCCGCCCGGAACTCACCCTGCTGCTTCTCGTCTTCTCTGCAGACCGTACGGGCTGAACGTGCCCTACCGGAAGCTCTTTGAACGCTTCGAGGCCATCCTCGCACGCCACGAAGGCCGGCCACATTGGGCGAAATCCCACCCTCTGCGCCGGGACGAGTTGCGCACGCTGTACCCGCACTTCGATGACTTTGTCCGTGTCCTCGAGAACGTCGATCCCGCCGGCATCTTCCGCAATGAATATGTCGAGCGTCACCTCTTCGACAAGCAGGGTCCGCAATATCACCCCCGGGTTTTCAAGCGGCTTCAATAACCTGTTCAGCCACGGTTGTGAGTCGTCTCCCGTACGAGACAATATGTGTCCGTCGTCGAGACGCAAAATGTTTTTATCACGTATTATTTGTCGTTGTGTTATTTTACCTCTTTGTAGTGATGAAGGTACACTCGGGCGTAATTTTTGGTCATTCAGATGTATTGTACACATCCTATATTTCCCCTCCATGTTGTCAATAGAATACATCTTGAACACAAAGTGACCTACGGGTGCAAGATCCGAGACGGCCTCTCTAGAGGCCAAGCTGCTCCTTGATAGACTCCCGCACAATCCGCTCGTACTCCTGTCGCGGACTTCATTAGCGAAAGTTCAGCGGCACATGACGCCAAGCCGCACCGCCCGGTTGTCCCTATACAGTTTGCAGCAATCGATGTTCGCGCCGCTCTCAAGGTTCGGTTCTGGGCCCGGCCGCGCGATGAGCACACACGCCCGGTGACGACACACGCTTCGGCGCACGCACCCGCCAGCATCGAGATGACGCTCAGGACGACCTTCTCCACGCTCTGCACCGGGCTCCAGCGCTCGGACGCCTGCTCGTACATCGTCGGGTCGTCGCCCGGCGTGTGCAAAATCGAGATGCACACCGTCCCGTCCGCGTAGACTGCAGCAACGGCGGGCGGTCAGTCAGTCGGCGCGGCATAGCACGGCGCGGCACGCACTGTTCGGGTGGAACAACGGGGGTCGAACTTCATCTTGAACGGCGAGAGCGGGTAGTCCGCCGGCTGGCGTGGCGTACGGTAAGCCCCACGGCGCGGTCAGCACAGCGCGCGCAGGCAGAAAAGGGGGAGGGGCGACGCACGAAGGTGAGCTTCGCGGCGAAGACGCCGCCCTCGAACGGCGTGTCCTTCGGGCCCATGATGAGGGCCTCCCAGGTGAAGAAATCCGATTCGGACACAGGACCTGCGGGCCCGCGGGCGGCGGGTGAGCACTCGCTGGGCACGCGCGGGAGGACGAGCGGGGACCGCACCTGCCTCGAACATGCCGTCCGGGGAACCTAGCGGGGCACGCACGAGAGCAACGTTAATCCGCGCGGTGGACCATGCTACGAGAGAGGGTCTTGCCTTGCGAGGTTAGCTGCTTGTATTCGGTCATTAGCCGGCGCAGGGCGGTGTTCGTGCTACGGGCTGCCATGGTGCGCGGAAGAGGGAAAGGGTGCGGGCAGACGCCTGAGGCGAGCGAGCCAGTCGACACGTTCACAGGCAGGCGAGCGCCGGCCCGGGGTGCCGACCCGTGGAGGACTGCCTCCTGGATATTTCACTCGGACACAGTTCGACTGCCACCGCCGCCGTCTTACGTTTCGCAAACGGGACGTATTCACTGCCATGCACGTTGCACGGGCGGCAGGAGGGCCATCCTCCGTGTCAAAAATAGTCCACAATTGAATGGTATGGACGACTCGGTGGCGGCTAGTATACCCCCATGCACGAGCATACATCCGGGCTTGGTCACACACAGCCGAGAGCGGCCAAAGGTGCATACGTTATATGTAGTACACAGCTCGGGCACGGATATTACAATGCCACCGGATCTTCGATGGCGGTAGCGCAGAAGAAGTCCAAGGGCCGCTGAGGAAGCTATCTCATGAAGGGAAAACTTTCAGCTAAATGGATTGAGGCTGCGCGGTCATGTACCTAGAATACAACAGATGTTGGCTACAGAACAGATGGATGAGCAATGAATAGACAGGGGCAATTTTAGGTGGTCGTGATCATGCATCGTCGAGTACAAGGCGCGGAACGACGTTCATAGCCATAAGCTGAAAGACTATGTCAGCATCAAACCACACCGAGGTGGGAAACAGACAAACCTCTTGGAAGAGCAATTTTGCAGCGTAAGGAATGGTCAACTGGGCCATCTTCTTCGAGCTTTTACAGTAAGTGCACCAGCCGTTGTAGCCCATCAGGCCGCACTCCTGGCAGGCGTTCACCTCAAACTTGTCCGAAGAAATCATGAGACGTTCTAGGAGCAGCTGGGTAGCTCCATAGCCAATGAGACAGTCGCGCTCCATCTCCCCCAGACGAAGACCGCCTTCACGGGAGCGACCCTCGGTGGGCTGCCGGGTCAATGTCGCGCGGGGACCCCTACAGATCGAAGCCAATGAGTCAGTGCTGACGCACAAAGGAATTGCGCATCTACAAACCTTGCACGGGCGTGCATCTTGTCCATTACCATGTGCTCTGTCGTGCGTCAGCATACAGAAAAGAACACGGATGTATAGGTGACCCACTCAGTTTCTATTGCCGCAGACAGCGTCAGCGCCCTTGCCGGAAGAATGTCACGAATAAAAGCGTACCTGGTAGTAGATAGGCCCGAAGTAGACGTAGGCCTCGAGAGGTTCACCCGTGATGCCGCTGGTGAGCATGTCCTTTCCGCCGTAACTGAAGCCGTTCTCAATCAAGATCCGAGACATATCTTCGACCTAGGCACGGATGCAGTATGAGCGAGCTAAACCAAAAGCAGCCGACTTAACGGACGCACCTTGGAACCTCCGAAGGCTGTCCCGTACTGAAGCTTGCCTGCGAGCACTCCGGCCTACGACAAGATCAGCTACGTGCGCGTAGGTCTCACAATGTCGCCGAGACTTACCTTCCCCGCTAGCAACTCTATCATTTTCCCTACCGTCATCCGAGAGGGGAAGCCGTGAGGGTTCATGATCGTGTCTAGGCGATAAGGTGCAAAGGCAATCGTCGGAACATCAGCACCACGACCGGCCGAAGATGCATGCAGCAGCGGGTTGACATACCTGGCACAATGCCCTGGTCGTTGAAGGGCATGTCCTCTTGATTAACGATCAGGCCACAGACACCTTTCTGCCCGTGCCGCGACGAGAACTTATCCCCCAGTTCCGGGCGCCGCGTTTGACGTATGAGCACCTTGATCAGCGTCTGGTCGTTATCGGTGTCCGACACCATGACCTTGTCGATGTACCCTGGCACAGGTGATTTGTAAGTCATCGGCGCGTTCTTGTACGGGACGGTGGCAGCCTGGCCCGTAAACGTGTTGTCGTTCGCGTTGGTCGGTGTTTGCTTGTTGATGTACACGTCACCAGGGTCTACCCGCTCGCCTACGCCTGCAAGGCCATCGGCTTGAATGATGTCGTATTTCTTCTGTATCTGACCGTTGTCGTCCACAGGCGCGTCCGCAAGGCGATCAAAGCTACAAGCACGCCAGGTCAGATATGGATTACGGAATGAGATCCGCAACACGCCGCAAACTCACGTTCCGTTAGGGTATTTGCGGATGAGGGTCGCGTTCTTCCTCAGAACCTGACATCTTCCATAACCCCGATCAAGGCTGGCCTAGGATACGAATGAGCACGGTACATGTCGAACGGCGAGACAACACCTCATGACTCTCGAGCGCACCTTGTTCTGAATGAGAGCGTCCTCAATATCATACCCCGAATAACTCATGACAGCTACAGTAGCATTCTGACCGGCAGGCAGCTTGTCGTAACCGATGAGTTCGATGGTTTTCGTTTTCACCATAGGTTGCTGGGGATACACCGACAAATACAGCAGTGTGTCAATGCGATTCAGCTGGTTGTAACCGATAGCACCAATGGCTTGCTTCCCCATGGCACATTGGTACGTATTTCGAGGAGACTGATTGTGGTGGGGGTAAGGAATGAGGCCTGCGACCGCTCCGAGAAGAGTGAACGGCTCAATCTCTAGGTGCGTCGTGGTAGGGACGATGTCAGACTCATACAGTGCAATGTAGGAATCGTTCTCTTCGTTGACGTCCAAATATTCAACGAGACCCTTGTGGAGGAAGTCGTCGAATGTAAGCCGGCCTGCTTTCAATTCCTAAGCGCCATGACTCAGAGTTCGCTCGTTGTATGTGGAAGAACCTACTCACGGCGATATGGGCCGATGCAACGCGGGGTCTCCCCCTGTCCACAATAATCATCGGTCGACAAATCCGTCCTCCATCGCTCGCAATGAGCACGGTACGATGGTGATTGTTGATATACACGCTCACGAACTCGCTGACACGGCCAGCCCGACGTAACTTCCGGAAGCTGTGCACAAATCGTCCAGGCGAGCGCGTCAAGCCGATGATAGAGCCGTTGACATTGACGACGTAGGCATGTTGACCGTATATCTCTGCGCCTGTAGCCGTACTGATGTCTGCGCAGAGAAGTGAGCCGTATGAGGGGCAGCATGGTAACGGGCCACAAACCTTCTACACCAAGCATATACGCTAGCCGTACAATAGGTTCTTCGTCAACATCGGTGGTGATATGTGTCATCAAGGCGAGATTCTTTACAAGACCACATGCTTCGCCTTCCGGGGTATCGCTAGGACAAAGCATTCCCCATTGACTCGGCTGCAGCGCTCTTGGTCCACTCACCTTCCTCGTCTTCTCGAACTGAGAGCTGATGCGCGTCATCATCCCTAACGCGCTGACGAAGGAAAGGCGGCTGAGTACATGCGTGACCCCCGCTCGTTCCATTTTGAACCGCTTGAGAGACCAGTTGCCCGTGCTGATTGCTCGAATGAAGCCCGTCGTGATATGGTCGCCTTGGAACTGCATGGTGTTGAATGCGTCAAATTCGGACGTTCGTGACGGCTTCTTGAGGACCTTATCAATGGCGGACTTGAGATTGGTATTGAAAGTCTTGAACAGGTCCTCGAAGAGAAGGGCGAGCAGCTGCCCGGCCCTACACAGGCAAGCAATCAGCAGCGGACGACTTTTGCAGAGCAGGGACGCACAATTCGAGCCGCTTATTCCCGACATAATCGCGGTCGTCTACCATCTTCTCGTCATCCATGGCCATTAGAACTCTCCTTGTCATGGTGGCTACGAAGATGGCTTTCCCCTGAAATCCATATTCACGACCGGGACATGCGCCAACACGATCGTGGCTAGAGCTTCGAGGGCTTCCTCCCATGCTGGACGCCGAGGCCCTATGACTTTCCGATTTACTTTCACTCTGCTTCCAATGTACTCCAGAGCTTGCTGTCGGGTGAACACTCCGAGTTTCGCGGCATCCTCCAAGTTCGGGCTGAAAGCAGACTTATACGCGTCGTTGTTGCCGGCGGTGAGAAGGAGAATTTCCTTGTCCGACTGGAACCCAAGGGCCTTGAGCGCGATGACAATTGGCACGTCCTCGTGGATAGAGTTGTGTCTGAGGTAGATCTTGCCCTTCTTCGTGGCAACATACGTCTTTGACTTGAGTCCGCCGTGAGTGGAAGATGTGCATGAAGCTTGGACGACACCTTTCACGGGGTCAACCTCCACAATAATCCTGTTCTTACTCAACTGCTCCTGAACGAGAATAACCTTCTCCGTACCCTTCACCACAAAGTAGCCACCGGGATCGAGGGGACATTCGCTCATCCGGGCTAATTGTGCCTCATTACGCCCGCTGAGTACACACTTGTTGCTTCGGGAGCATGATGGGTAAGCGACCGATGTTCACGTTTGCTCTGCGCACGACGTTCTTTCCACGCGTGTACTGAATAGTAACGAGTATTGGGGCAGCGTATGTGGTATCGCGAAGTCGACATTCGTGAGGAGTTACACTCTTGTCCACCGCGTCGGGATCCGTGCGGTCGGGAAAGCCAACTTGGATATCGGTGTACTTGAGCCAAAAGCGGGGATCGACATCGGACGTCACCTTATTGTTGGCACGTAGTATATTCTTGATATCGACATCGACGAAGTAGTTGAAAGAATCAATGTGCTGCTTTACCAGGCCCTTGACCTTGAGGAAGGCCGGAAGTAGCAGCCATTTGTCCTGTACAACATGAAATCGGGGCAAATTGACGATGGGACGATGGGACGCACCTCTACGGCCTTGATTGGATCTGTAAGCCCAAGCCCTCGCCATTTGGGGACGCGCGACTCCCATCCTTCGTCCTCTGCGTCCATGGTGAGGAGGAAAAGAGTCGGTGCTTTTGGCATTATACCACGGGCAAGAACTCGACTGTACCCGGGCCGGTGCCGGATCATTGTACATTAATCGCAATGACCTCACAGGGTGTCACACGTCACAGAGGGTCATACGGTAGACCCACGACAGGACCCCCGAATATGGGGCTGGATGCCTGTGGTCCGAACGGACAAAATTTTGGATTTTGACCCCCTATGTCTGATTTTTGGCGGACAAAATGGCCCAAATTTGGCCGAAGGCCTGTTGGTTGAACAAACATCCGGTGAACCACGTACAAATGCCTGTTGTGGCACAAATAGCTTAAGCGACTTGGAAGCTACGCTCAACACATTGTACATATTGTGGTGGTGTTGTGGTACGGCGTCCTATGGGAATAAGTCAAGTGGTTGGATATTTGACTCTCTTAGGTGGATGTTTTGGCATTAATTTATGATCCTCATTTTTTGGTGACTACTCATTCTCGTGATGGACAGAAAATGGGCACATACCAATGTAAATTCTCTCTCATACTCATGCTTGCAGAACAAACTATGATATATAAAGACGTTGGAGCAAAAGAATGGTGAAAAATGTCATTTTGGAAGGCCTGTGGGCTCAAAACGGACAAATTTGAGAAAATCTGATTCTTGTTGCAAGTGGTGATTGGCAAGGGTAAACCCTCCATGCT
Organism: Terana coerulea; assembly: GCA_024811115.1. Taxonomy (NCBI): domain Eukaryota; kingdom Fungi; phylum Basidiomycota; class Agaricomycetes; order Polyporales; family Phanerochaetaceae; genus Terana; species Terana coerulea. The sequence goes on from JAKOGH010000072.1 coordinate 171,783, forward strand.
CAGAGGGCAACCCTTACCTTTACCCTCCAATACCCTTACCCTCATGAAGGGTAAGGGTTGAGGGCTACCTTTTAAACCCTTGCCGAAATAGGCTGAAAATGGTGCTTTAAGTGCCTTTCCCCACTTACTTATAATGTCAGTCTTTTATTTGAGTGGCTTGCATTGGTATAGAAAGCACTTACAACACTTGCAGCCCTCTCTAGCAATATGCCTAGTGCTTGAATAAAGACCCCTGCCAGACAAGGGTTAACTTTCCTCAACCCTTACCCTTACCCTCTATACCCTTACCCTTAACCCTCGAAGGGTTTGCAAACCCCTGCCTATCACTAGTTGCAAGAATGGACAAACCGTGGCCTATGACTGCGGAACTTATTGTGAAACAGACATTTAGGGCACAGTTTGCATTGACATTTTGGCCTAAATTTGGTCCTCAGCCAACAGGCATCTAGACTCATATTCAGGAGTCCTCCCACGACATCCACGAGTCACGATCATATCAAGCACCCGTCACGCTTTCGTCACATTTGGCAGGCAAAGCGCAAAGTTGAGCAGACTCCTACTCGTCGTGTATAGACAGAAAGGGAGAGAGAAAGGGAGGAGGAAAAGAGGTGCTTGATGGGTCAGATCTGATCGACCAATATTTCAAAGGTTCCTTACTGTCCATACACGACTGGCAGAAAACAAATGTAAACAACTTACATAAGCGTGATAGGGATGCTAAGAATGATGCTGTGCTTGAATTTCTGAAAACTCCCATCACTGCCATCAATACAACTCAGTACCACCTACATTCAAGTTCTGATTGTCACAAATTTCCCTCAGCGCTAGTTCATAGTGCTTAGAGTGTAACATCAAGTCACGGACATGTCACCAAGTCATCACACAGCGTTACAAGATGCTAGATCAGTTTGCCATGTGCTTATTGCATGGTTATCAGGGACATACCTTATACAGACATAGGATCCAGGACTTAGGTCTGGAACTGTTCTGGACTATGAATTTAGTATGATGTCAGTATGATGTCAATATGACATCATGAACTGATAGTGTATAGTAGCTCAATTAGGACATCTAGATAGTGTTGATATTAGCATGATAGCTAGGTCAGATCTGATAAGGGAGTTAGAGTGGTGGTATGCTCTGGAGCCTTAGTCAGATGTCACCTGACTGTATCAGTCAGCATATGGTATTAGAGGTCTTAGATAGTGTCTGGGGTCCCTCTACACATATATATAAGGAGGCTGGTCTGTGGGCTAAACCTCCAGACTCAACAACATCATTGATTCATATCCACTCTACTAGCTCTACTCAAGTCCCTCTGCTTTCCTCACCTCTTTCTCTTTCAAGTCATCCCAGCAGGTGAGTATTGTAGGTTTGTGATGGTTTGTTGAATCTACTCTGCTGCTCGTTGTTGCTGTTAAGGGCAACAAGCAGAACCTTTGTTGCAGTGTTGTGCAGCATACATATCATTATTCACAGTGTGTCGAAATGAACACTGTTGCTATTTGGGTTCTGGGGGATCTTGCCACTGTTCTGCAAAGGACTGAGGCTATGAGCTAGTTGCTGTCAGAGACTATGCTCTGTATCATTGAAAAGCACCATGGCTTAGGCTGTGGGCCGCTATTATGGCAGCATGCTAATCTTCATGCCAATCCTCAGGTGTAAAGAGGTGCTCGCTGTGCTGTATAGCATGAAGCAACATTTTAGTGTGACTTACCTTCAGGTAGTTGCCACTATAAGCCTTCAGATATTGATAGCAAACCAGTTTGGGTGAGCATAAAGTTAATGTAATATTGGCTTGAAAACCTTTTGCTGCATGGCTGAAATTGTGTCAGAGACCCCCATATCGCTTTTAATTGAGTTAGTACCTCCAGACCTGGTGAGAGAAACCAGGCTGTCGTCAACACTACCGATTGTATGCATCAAGACCGCACGACCTCACAGGTCATTCCGTTCATTCACCATTTTCTATCATGTCTGCTGAAATAGAGACCAGTACTGATGCCATTGTTAAGCAGCCATGCCAAAAGTACCTCCTGTTTTCACTACTTACGCGAAGAATGAGCCTGTGGGCCTTTAAGCAGCACATCTCTCCTTCAAAGGAGATCCAAGCCAAATATGCCAACGTTTGCAAGCCTCAAAAGGTCTACAACCCCAACATTCCTAAGCCACACTCTTATCCTCTCACTCCCGCGGAGAGTAAGCAGCTTACAGAGAGGCTCAGGCTGATGCGTTACTCAAGTGCATTGAGTCTTATGCCCTGTTCAAGCAGTGTTAAAAGAGCTGCTCAACTACCTCTCCAACCCTTCGCCGCCACTCATCGAATGACTCGCACCCCACGGAGAATTAGCCCCTAAGCTGCCCTCAGCTAAGCTTCATTTTTGTCAAACGAAGCTACTCAAGCATTTTAACGAACTCCAGCCGATGCTCAAGGCAACAAAAGTTTGCCTCAACCCAGTCTTTGAGAAACTTCGCAAAGAGGACTCACTGTAGAACACCAGTCACGCTCGAAGGGTGCAGGTACCTGAGGAGGTTTGGAACAAGCTCTGAGGCTGGTACGACGAGTTCCAGAATGTCTTTGAGAATTTGGACTTGGTGGGGCAGAAGTTGAGTAATAAATGGAGAGAGTCGATAAGTGCATTGAAGCGTATTGGAAAGGTTTCGTTTATGAACCTAAATGGTAGATTTGCAGAGATTTGTAGTCAACTAGCAGCACTTGATGTAATAATCTCCAAGACTGCTAATTAAACTCTGCATTTACTACTTGGAATAACTGGCTGACATGCAACAACTGACTCAATCTTTTGTGTTCGAAGTTTTATTAAAATTGGCACTAATAAGAAGAGCAGAAATGTCTTCTTTCACCAACTTTGTCTCTGACCGCACTACGGAGGTCATTGCCGACCCCGTAGCAGCCCCTTCTGCACGACGTCAACACCAACTCTGCTCGCTTCAGTGATGCACAGTTGGCAGTGATTCTCCACATAGCACAAAATGCTTTTTCTCAGTCTGTTCAAATCAGCACGGACTTTGCGCAAGGATATGTCACCAACATGTCAGGTCACTTTAACCATGTGCATGACACAATATATGAAGCAACTGATGACCAGCAGCACCAGATTGAAGAGCTGGAGAATACAGCTCTCGAGCAAGCCCTGAAAGATTTGGTCTCTAGAAAAGCTTGTGAAAGCATACAAGTCTATCATTGAGGCCTATAAGGCCTAAGTTGACAAAATTCCTACAAATAGAGGCAGTGGCGCGCATCCTAAAGATACTGAGATCCTCCCACCTTCAATGGCACGAAGAATAGCCTTCGAAGAGTGGTTGAACTACATCACCTTGTACTACAAGCATACACAGATTGCAACAAACAAGCAACGCATTGTCTTGTTCCTCAGTCATCTGCGCGGCACTGCCGCAACTTATATGAAGTCCTACGCAGATAAGTTGTAAACAACCAGCCTATCAGCACATGGCTCAAATTCATCAAGGAGATGCAGGGTATATACAAGCAGCACGATGAGAAACAAGGTGCCAAGGAGGAACTCAATAACCTCTGGAACAACAAAGATCTGGCTAGGAAAACTTCGTCCAATACGCTGAAGAAGTACAAGACTCTGGCCCCGGATCGTGAAATGTCAGGACAAGCTGCACATCAACAAGATTAAAAGAGTGCTTCCCAGGATATGCGCCTGACAATGGTCGTCCTGTCTCTTAGTGGTGCTGAGCCCAAGAAATGGGAAGCCTACCTCCATACTTTGCTGCAGCTATACAAGGAGCTCCACCAGAATGGTCAAAAGGTTCTGATGTTTGGCAACAACGGCACTAGCAAGAATACGGCAGAGGCAAATAAGCAGTCAAAGGGTAAAGACAAGGGCAAGGCGAAGGAAACCACCCAAGCAGAGACGTCCGGCAAACACAAGTTCTGCCAAATCTGCTCTGGTAAGGGTAAAAGCTTGTGCACCAAAACTCACAACACAAACGATTGCTACGACAACTCAAAAATGCCAACTCTGGCAAAGGTTCTTCGTCTTCGTCCCTGTTGTCCCTTTGACAGCAACAACAGCAATGAAACCAAAGCAGTGGTGCTTCTGGTTCTGGTGGAAACTTTGGTTCCAAATCAAAGGGCAAGCTGTCCTTCAGAAACTGTCTTATGGAGCTTTTGAGCTCTATGTCTGATGACGACGACAATGCTTTCCCAGCAACGTCGAAGTCAACTCAGCAAGCATCCATGAGCCGAGTGAATCTGAGCTTGCCAAAATGGAAGCAACTGAGCGCAGCAATGAACCCCAGTCAGTCCTAGGCAGACGTCCATGGGTTAATCGACGGACTCAGATAGATTTTTTCCAGGGAATGTAGAGGCTAATGCCTGCAATTTACATTCCAAGAATGTTATACCCCTTATCGGCTCCGAAGTGGATTCAGACGAAGTAGTACTGGAATCTTGTGTAATTAGCATAGCTCGCAACAAGAAACGTTGTTTTAAACTTCCAGTAACACTTTGAATGTATGGTTTTAAAGTGCAGGCCAAGGCTTTAGTGGACTCAGGTGCCACAACGAACTTCATTGACAAATCGTTCATTTGAAAGAAATCATCTGGTAACTAATTGTATGTGTAGAAGTGCAGCACATACAGCGGCGCACACTCCTACTGAGGCCTAGAGGAAGATAGGATGGTTACTCATCTGTAGGCTGGTTGGTTAACATGTAAGTGAGTTTGAGAGTTGTAAGAGTCTTATTAAGTATAGCGCAGAAAGCTGCCTTATATACAATACAGAGTGGCTGTACTACAAACAGACACAAATAGATACTAGGACAATAGACAATAGAGATCGTCATGGTGGAACCTGGTAGAATAATAGAGAAAATGTGAGCAAAGCGCTTACCGGCATCTATCCTGACTCAACAAGGCAAGATAGTCTGTATGGGTTGACATAACTAATGCAAACAGAACTCCAAACCAAGCCGGACAGATTTGTGATTATGTCTGTGCTTATATTCAAATCGGCAGTTATAAGTCGACCTGCATATTATACGTCACACAGTTAGGCTGACAGAGGCATGATGATCGGTTACAACTTCGTACCAACATAACCCCGAGATTGACTGGGAAAAAGGGGAATTGGAGTTTACCAGATGTCCTCGAGAGCTGCATTACCAATCAAGCCCTTAAAATATAAATTAGTGAAGTTAAAACTGGTGAGCTTCAGCTTGAGTCGGATTTTCTGTGGGAATCCTCTCTGGACAAATTTGGAGACAAAAATACGGATAATCCATTCATCAACTAGGTGGTTATTGATGTCTCCAACGACTGCACATAAGCAGAAGTTATTGTGGCTATATTCAATGAAAAGAACATGGACGAGATCCTTGGAGGACTCTGATGGTGAAGACACCATCAAATAGAAGTTACACGTATCTGAATGGTTACACAAGTATGGCGATGTGTTCTCTAAGCGCAAGTTAGAGTGCATGCCGGTATGCAAGACGTACAATCATCCAATTGACTTTGTGGAAGGAGCCTTTCTTCCCAAAGCCAGCTAAACTATCTGCTGTTTCCCAAAGAGAGGAACTCTTTGGATGAATGAATTGACGAAGAACAATGGAAAGGTTACATTCGACCTTCCAAGTCACCAGTTGGAGCACCATTTTTCTTTGTCAAAAAGCACAATGGTAGATTATGTCCATGTATGGAACACCGCACACTCAATGAGATTACTGTAAAGAACCGCTACCCAATCCCAAGAATTGCTGACCTAATTGACTTGCTGTCTTAGACATCTATCTTTACAAAGATTGACCTTCAGTGGGGCTATAATAACGTCTGAATCTGTGAGGGGGATGAATGGAAAACGGCATTTATCATAAAAGTGGTCTATTTGAGGCAACCATCATGTATTTCGAATTTTCCAATGCACCAGCTACATTTCAAGCCATGATGAACGACATCCTGGGTGACTTGATTTGACAAAGACAGGTCATGGTGTATTTGGAAGATATCTTGATTTTTGGCAACAATTTGAAGGAACGTCACATGCTTGTCAAAGAAGTACTGAAAAGGCTTCATGACAACAATCTCTATATAAAAGCACAGAAGTGCTTCTTTGAGAAAGACCAGATTGAATATCTTGGCATGATTATTTCAAAGGGCAGCGTTGCGATGGACTCTGCAAAGGTGTCAGGGAGTTCTTGGGCCAGTACCAACTAAAGTCAAACACGTGCAGGCTTTCTTAGGCTTTGCAAACTTCTATTTCAAGTTCATACAGAACTTTGCCAAGCTAGCCAGGCTACTCATAGATCTAACAAAAAGGATCAACCTTGGGTTTAGGAAGCTGACCAACAAGTGGCATTCGAGGGCGCTGAAAAAGGCCTTCACTTCAGCACCCATACTACGTGATTCCAGATGATGTGAACCCATTCAGACTATCAACCAATGCAAGTGACTTTGCAATCGGTGCAGTGCTGTCGCGAACGGGATCCTGCTGACGAAATGTGGCACCCTGTTGCTTTCTACTCTAAGTTTCAACGTACATAAACGTAACTATGAGATTTATGACAAAGAGTTGCTTGCTATTTTACGAGCTCTAGAAGAGTACAGACACTATTTGAAGGGACACCCAGAAAGTTTGAGATCTGGTCAGATCATCAAAATCTGACTTACTTCGAACAGCCCAAAAGTTGACACAGAGACAAGTGCGATGGGCTTTGTATCTAACGTGATTCAACTATTCTCTACATCACAAGCCTGGAAAGACAATGCAAGCTGAAGACCCTCTGTCTAGGCAGCTAGATCATGAGGAGGGGTAAAGCTCGACAACCGAGACCAAATTTTGCTCAAACCGGAATATTTCGCCATCCAGGCTGTCGAGGCTTCCCATGAGGCACCTGTTAACAACGACCAAATCCTAAGTGAGGTCAAAGAAGCATTGCTATCAGATCATGTTACGAAGGGCTACAAGTCATTATTAAAGTCAGGACCTAGAGAGTTTGGTAAAAGTCTCAAGGAATGGAACTATGAGAACAGATCACTACTGTTCCATGGCAATGTCGCAGATGGACATACATATGTTGTATCATTTTCATTTCTTGCATTTGTTAAGCATAGATATATGGCCTAGTAGCAGCCCCAGAGCCTCTGGGCTTCATTCCGATGATCCTAGCGCTTAGCGCCCAAATGCGGCTCAATTCTTCCCATGTTCTTGAACACTTAGCGCTCTAAACTCTTTAGCCTTGTCCCTCATCTTGACTTCTTGGTCATTTGGGGACAAGGTATATATTCAATACACTGTACATAATAGAAATGCTAACTTAGTCATTGTGAATGCATTGGCACCTGCCTGCCTATTCTGTGAGATCTACTTGGAGTTGGCCTTTGTCACCCTTCTCGTACGTATTTTATTATCTATTCCCCATCTACTCCGATCCGCTCATTCTGGTTACGCATCGAGCTTATCTCCGCAACAGCAAGATATACATCCTATAGTTAACAGACAATTATCTATGACAACCAATTATACAAATCCATTATGATTTATCATCAGCTGGACATTCTGGCAGGTGGAAAACATATGAACTAGTTTTTAAAAACTATTGGTGGCCGAGCATTTCGATATTTGTGAAAAATTATGTGATAGGCTGCGACATATGTCAGCAGATGAAAAATCATCCACAGCAGCCCTATAGACCTTTGATGCCAAACTCTGTGCCTTATGGGCCATAGCAAATCATATCAATCAACCTTATTACTCAGTTACCAAAGTCGGAAGGATACAGTGCTATCTGTATTGTCATATGTTGACTTATCAAATGAGTGCATTTCAATGCAATTACCAATAAGTTTTTGGTAAGAGACTTGTCGCAGCTACTATACGACAGAGTCTACCCCTTACATGGGCTGCCACTTTAGATCATATCAGATCGAGGAACTCAGTATGCAGTGGAACTATTCTAGCAATGATGCAAATTACTTAATATTGAGTCGGCTATGTCTATGGCATATCATCCACAAACGGACAGTTACACTGAGTGTGTAAACTAGATCCTGGAACAGTATCTTCGATGCTATGTACATTACAACCTTGATAATTGGTCTACATTATTGAGTATAGCAAAATTTGCATACAACAGCTAGGCACATGAAGGAACCAAGGAGACTCCATTCTTTTGGAATATGGTTGACATCTTTGAGCGGGTCCCACATTAGTCAAATAGATCAAGAGCATAGATCTTAACAACATTATAAAACAGCAATACAAAGCTCAAGAGCAGGCAAAAGCTGCTCTAACCTTAGCTACTGAGCGTATAAAGTGGTACTACAACCAGGGTGTCCAAAACATGCCGTTTAAAGTTGGAGACAAAGTACTCGTCAACTTATGTGATTACCAAACCACGGAGCATGCATTAAACCCACGGTATGAGGGACCATTTGAGATAATCACACAGCTGTCCACTGTTACCTTCAAGGTTAAAATGCCACCACACTATCATGCTATGCACCTAGTATTCCATATCAGCAAGATAGCCACTTACAATGAACCTTCCATACCAGGGCCGAAGCCTGTAATACCTAAGCTAGTCATGGTTAAAGGAATACAAAGAATAGGAAGTTGAGAAGATGTTACAACACTGCTAACACGGTAAGAAAACTCAATATTTAGTTCAATGGAAGGGTTATGAACATGATGAAGTCACTTGGAAAAATAAGAACAATGTCAAGAATGCTAAACAAGCTGTTCAAGACTACCTCAGACAAAACTAACAGGCTGCACGAGCAGTTGAGCTCAAAGAGGACATCGCTCTGATGCTATTGCAGCAGGACTCTACACTCCAAATTGAACTTATTGGCAGTCAAACCCCTACTCGCACCTTCAAAGGAGCAGCCAGACTTACACTGCATGCCTATCACAATTACACAATTAAATCCAACTTGCGAATAGTGCCTATTGGCATTAAAATCCAGCTACTGAGTAGAGCATATAGCTGTATTATGTGGGCGCGAACTGACTTTCTAATGAAAGAGTTGAGGCAGTCACCAAAGTGATTAACTGTGATTATGAAGATGAGATACAAGTAATCCTTGTAAATAACAGCGACTTCGACTTTGTGGTTAAAATTGGCGATCAGGTAGCTCAGCTCATTATCTAACAGATTGCAGATGTTGATATTGAAGTAGTCGGTTTACGGTAAATTGGCAAATTTTCAACAGAGCTCGAACCTGAGGAGGTAATGTTACAAATTTCCCTCAGCGCTAGTCAATAGCACTTAGAGTATAACATCAAGCCACAAGATATGTCATCAAGTCATCACACACTATTACAAGATGCTGGATCAATTTGCCATGTGCTTGTCAGCATGGTTATTAGGGATATGCCTTATACAGACGTAGGATCCAGAACTCAGATCTGGAACTGTTCTGGACTATGACCAGTATAATGTCAGTATGATGTCAATATGACATAACAGACTGATAGTGTACAGTAGCTCAATTAGGACATCTAGATAGTGTTGATGTTAGCATGATAGCTAGGTCAGATCTAATAAGGGAGTTAGAGCAGTAGTATGCTCTAGAGCCTTGGTCAGACATTACCTGACTGTATCAGTTAGCATATGGTATTGGAGGTCTTAGATAGTGTCTGGGGTCCCTTTATACATATATATAAGGAGGCTGGTCTGTGGGCTAAATCCTCAGACTCAACAATATCATTGATTCATATCTGCTTTACTAGCTCTACTTAAGTCCCTCTGCTTTCCCCACCTCTTTTAAGTTATCCCAGCAAGTGAGTATTATTGTTTTGTGGTAATGTTGAGGCTTTTAAATAATCACTCGTGCCAGCTACTAGCAAGTTACCAAATGATGAAAACTGCTACATGTATAAGATTGTGCAATTAGCCTTTATTGAACTTAATGAAACTAGAATTATATAACTGTGTGCGATACTATTACTTGGCTTTTACAAATATCCAAGGGTAAAGCAAGGGTGAAGGGTCAAAATTAGTCTACCCCTACTCTCACTCTTTCCTTACTCTTGCAAATGCCCCTGGGGTTTTTACACCCTTAGTGTGTACTTATTTTATTTACACTGTATATTACTAAAAATCAATACTAAAAGCTAATTTTGCATTGACAGTGCTTGAGCTATGATGAGTGGTGCCAGAACTGACATGCTGTTCTGGTTCTCTATTAAAAGCCAGTTTTGAGGTTTCTTTACCATCATATTTGTAAAAGCTGCAACATTTGCAAGAAAAATATGTAACATATGTAAACATATTTAATACATTAATGCGCATCTTTTATTATGGAATGAGCAAAAATCTAGCTTAAATTGATGCTACAGTGCACTATCTATGTTAAGGCATCCCAGATTTCAATTAAACACAGTATGTATCTTGAGTTATAATTGCAGAGGCCACTAATGCAGTTAGAAAAGTACAGTATATTTGCTTACTAACGTTAACATTAAGACTCCTTTTAATCAGGCCTGTAAAGGCTGGATTATATATAGTGGCGGTTAAAAGTAACATATAAGAGTAATTTGGCCTTAACTTCATTTGGCTGTATTTATTTAACTAGGATGCTTTAGCATACAAGGTAAATATCACAGTGTAGCTGCTACCAATGCGCATTTTTACAATGCCACATATTACCATATATGGTAATATCATTAGCTATAACGCGCAAAAGGTCTAAATTTGCTGTTACATTTGTCATGCTAGTAACTCCACCAATAAAATAGGCAATGCTATAATAAAAACATCATAAAACTGCTTAGACAGTATAGCTCTATATGTATATCTGGCATATTTTATTATATCTTTATATATAGATGCTAGTGTTGCCGTAATGTGGCTGGAAAGTCGCAAGTCATCAAAGTCGAGTCACATTGAAGTCAAGTCAAGTCACATCTGTGACTGCGGCTGCCTGGCAGCTTGGCTGCGCTCGACTTGCGGCTCGACTTCGGATTGATGCGACTGAAGTCGACCCAATTTGGCAACACGTGCGCAGGCTGTGTGACCTCCCTTGCTCGTCGTCGTCGCAGCACCCCCGCACGCCAGTATGGCTTCCAAGACAGCCAAAAAGCGTTCTCGGCAGTCCCAAACGCCTCAGCAGGCTACTAAGAAGCGAAAGCAAGCCCCGAAGGAGGTTCACTGGGACAATGGAGCAATGAGCACACAGTTCAGGCTGCCTCTCGGTAAGTCCTTATCAACTGGTCATCTCTGCTCACAAACGAGGCTGAAATTGCGACCTCAACTACCTCTAGTGGGGGAAGAGGAGCCAACCGTGTTTGGGCGGAGCACCCTCACCACAGTGGGGGCATCAGGGTGTTCTAATTGCGTTTACCCCACTGAAACATCAGTGAGTGACCGAAGAACTGATCAGTTGGAAAATCAAATAGTAATCGCTGCATAGATCCTCTGCACAAGCGGTGGTTGAGGAGAGTCCTTTGATATTGATAATATCTCTGGCTCTGACCCAGCAAGCCCTCAGAGCCCAACATTTGCATGTATGGCCACCGCTACCCCTTTGACCACTGCTGCTGCTCCTTCTCAGCCTATATTAGCAACCCCTCGTGGAGCACCATGGAGCACCAAATACACCTCGAGCTAGTCAGCGCCAGAAGACACCCACCTGTCAGCAGCATGATTCAGACTCATGACCAGCGGGAAACAAGAGAAAAGGAGCTCAGGACATCTGGACCTTTGTTGATTAGTCTGATCCAAAGAAAAAAAAGTGCTCGTTTTGCCTGTGCGCATTTTTTACTGAATTTCTGCATTAATTATCTCACTTCATTATAGCCTTGAAGCGAAGCATGACAATGAGGAGTATAGTGGGCCTAAGTGGTCAGCGAGGGAGTATGGACAATGCATGTAAACATTTTGTTGGCCAGCACCTTGCTGACTGGATCTTATCTTGTGATCGCCTTATGATCAAAATCACCGCCCAGTTTGCCCAGGAGAAGATTCGGGCATTCCGTGCGTCAGCAAGGCCAGAAGACTGATAAGCCGCCCCAATGCAAGTATACCTAGGCAGGAGTTTTCACATAAGGGCTTTGTGGATGCCATCCTTCGATGGATTGTCTCGGATGATCAGGTACGTCAGTTAGTAAATATTTTAATTTGTATAATTTTTAATCTGTCCTAGTCTCTCAATGTTATTGAGAATCCTCATCTTTGGAGTATCTTCCTCATGCTCTGCAAAGAGCTTGAGGATCATGATATTCCACGGTGCATGACTTTGTGCACTCGGATTGAGGAGGTCTTTGAAGAATATCTCAAAGAACTGGAGAAGGAGATGCAGGTGAGTGCTTGTTGTGGCCTTTAATCGCTCTTGGAATTGGCTGATCCGTTTCTTCTTCAGAAATCTGTAGGAAAGATTTCCTTCACGATGGACTTATGGACTGATCCAAACCTCTGGCCATTTATGGCTGTTACGGCTCATTAGCTCCAAGCTATCTCTGAGCAAACAGTCAATGGTGAATTATATCGTCTTGTGCTTCGCTCTGACTTGATTGGATTTCATCAACTACCAACACGGCATACTGGCGAGCATCTGGCATCAGCATTTTTATATGTACTGGATCGAATTGATATTGCAGACAAGGTATGGTTACAGCAATGTTAGCTAGGTAGAATCTAACATGATTAAACAGATTGGATGGCTTACGATGGACAACGCAACCAATAACGATACCTGCATGCAAGAGCTTGAGAGCGAACTGAAAAAGCGCAAGATTCCATTCAAGCGTACTGAGCAGCGAATTCAGTATGTGTGCTTTCTTTCTTACATCTGTCATATTGATTTTTTTGCCTAGCTGTTTCCCTCATATTGTGAACCTTGCCTGTAAGGCCATCTTAGCAGCAATTACCCACCTGGAATATTCTGCTGAGGCCAGCAAGGATTTCGTGCCAACCGATATTACACCAGAGAGTTTTTGGATGTAATCACACAAGATCCCATTGCTTTGCTCCGTTCACTCATCCGATTAGTATGTTTTTGTTTTATTTTACACATATTCTAATTAACTTGTTTATACTCCTTTAGATTCGTGCGTCTTCCTTGCGTAGGCAGCACTTCAACTCAATCCTTGAGTTGATAGAGCGTAAAGCTCTTCAGCTGCTGCGAGATGTTGAAACTTGCTGGTCTTTAACATTTATCATGATTGAACGTGCTTTGCTTTTACGAGAGGTAAGTATAATTAAATCTTAATTATAATAAATTCTAATCTCTGTCAAGGCTATTGAAAAGTTCCTCAAAGCTCCTGAATTTGCCGATCTATGCAAATATGCACTACATAGTGTAGAGTGGGAGGTTCTAAAGATATTCTATGAAATTCTAAATGTCTAAACCTACTACTCTGGTAGTGTGAAACTGATTACTTGCCTTAGATATCTCATGCATTTCAGCAAGTTCTATTGGCTGAGTCAACACCGACTCTTGGCAATGCACTTCCAGCTTTCTAGGGCTACAAGCTGCCTGGGAAGAGTGCCAGAAGATGTTCCCTGATGCTGAAGCCATCATTCAACAAGGCCTTGATAAACTTGCTAGGAGTATAAGGACAAAGCAGATGATAATCGGATATTCACAATTGCCACAAGTACGTATCATAATATAGGCTTTAGCTAATTGTGAATGCTTCTCACTTATTGATTATAGTTATTAACCCTGGTCTCAAGCTCAAGTGGTTTGAAGAAATGGTGCCTGAGAAGGTTTCGAGGCACGGTCAATATTCTTAGCTAAAGTAGCCCAGATTTCCTTTCAAAAACCCTATCTGCTGATTTCTTATATTAGATGGCCAAGTACAGGCCACAGTCAAGTTCAGCAGGCACAAGTGCTGTAGCAGAGCTTGCAAATATCCAACGCCAGCATGCACGGAATATTTTGGGCTTTGGCAAGATGAGCCCGCGACCAACAGAATGCACAATTGATGTTGAGCTTACAGCCTATCTCTCAGAGGCTACAGATGATACTGATCCTATTACATACTGGCAAGTATGTAACCACTTTTGTTGCCTAATTCACAATTTTTTCTAATCAGTGCCAGGCCAATCTAAGCGATATCCAACTATCTTCGCCATTGCAATGGATGTTCTGCCTATACAGGCATCTTCGGCCCATGTAAACGTGTGTTCTCATCAAGCAAAGAAATAACAACCGCACGGCGAACCGCATGACCCTACAGCTCATGAAGGCCTTGCAAATGCTCAAGTATTCTATTAAGAAAGGTCATACACTTAACTTTACACAGGGCTTAGGTGTTAACAAGGAGTTGGCTGAGCTTGAAGAGAACACGAATGCCAGAGCTGCTGTACCAGAGGATTTTCATTCATACACTAAGTTTTGTTGCATACTGATTTAGCTTAGCTACTTTGTTTACTTCGTAACAGTGCCCAATATCACAAGTGTATTCTGCATGCATGAGAATACCAGTAAGCATACAAGTAAGCATATCCAGTCATTAATGTGCACATACCATCTTAACAGACAGCAGCATCACAAAACTTGGTCCTAGCCACATAGAGTTCTTGTACACTGGCCGGCTCAAGGTTGCAGAGCCATGCATGCAGTACTGGCTAGTCATGGACAGAGTGAATATGGCGCTGGCAAAGCAGGCACGGCTGAAGGAGCGTGACACACCAATGACGCATGCAATAATCTGCTATTGCACGTCCAGCAGCTGCTCTGATAGCACAGGCACACATGCATCTGACTGCGTGCAAGCATGACGCAGTACACTGTACTGCATTGCGCTACTGTTGGTGTCGTATGCATTGTGCGCCCCTCTGTTAAGCTCCCGTCTGCATATATCATGCATTGTGCACTCTTCTGCATGCTGCCATCTATGTGTGTTGTGCACAATGGGCGGTGGCGGCAAAACCATGGGCAGTTTCTTGTCAGGCTGACGCGCGAATGCGGCCCCTTGGTTCATCGACTGCAGCAGTGTGCAGCGCCCCGCTGACGACGCATGCAATAACGGCCATTGTGCATCCAGGAGCCATGATCTGCAACTGCCTCGCACACTTGCTAACAGCATCTCTGACTTGGTGACAAAAGACATCTAAGCTAGTTGTGAGGAGCAGTAATACAACGGTGTGCTTACCAAAAGGCTTGCACATAGGCATGCAGTCGATTTGGACGGCAAGACGGCAGAGGTGTATCCGGTAAGGTGCACAGGCATTTGAGCAGAGCTTACCATATTTGGACCAAAGTTGTAACCTAAGTCACAGTTACGTTAGAGCCGCTCAAAGTCAAACCACATGGAGCGACTTGACTTGACTGAGCTTGGCCCAAAAGGGATAAGCCATCAAAAGTCAAGTCACAGTCGAGTCGAGTCGAGTCACGGCAACACTAATAGACACAATCACGTTAAACTTGTTTTTGCTATAATACCCAGTTTGGACACATTTTCTAAGCAGCTTCATGAGTAATGCAGCTATTGTACAGTATTATATCATTGCTCTATCATTCTATTAGTACTTGTATCAAATGTTTGGCATTAGTATCTATTTAATATGCGAAGTTATAAATGTTACTCAATATGAGTATCACAGTTATAAACTGGTTTTGACTTCTGCACATATCTAATAAGCTGTAATAAGATGTGTGCAATGTAAATACAAATCTGCATTCGCGCAAGCAGTTTATGATGCCTTTTAAAGCAATGTATATTTTATTAGTGGAGTTATAAGTAAAACAAATATAATAGCAAATGCAGACTACTTGTATATTATAGCTATTACTATTATCATGCGTGGTACTCTCTTTCTATTACACTCCACATCTAGCATTCTGGCTTGGGCTTGCTGAAATAGACCTTGCCAGATTGTGGGTGACATTAACTGAATTCAGAGGGCTGGCATTGATGGAAGGTGTCTGCGAGCAAGTGCAAGACACTACGAGCAAATTTTTATCTCGTAGCTGCTAAATGCTTATTATGACACTTAGATTGTTGATTTAAATCATACACATTATCATTCTAAGCTCTTTTCCCTTCTGAATGCGCCTTTGCATCAAAATCCACCTCTTAGCTGCCTGAATTATACCTTGCAATAATAAGCGCACATATTTGCTGATGTGCTATAATATTTGTGATAGCATTAGATTAGTGTACTGTCTTATAAAAAAGGTAAAATAGGGCTTTTAGGCATTTAAGAGTAAAACCAATATGTCTATGGGGTCTAATACACTGTGAGTGTGGTAATAAATCTGATACTATCATCTCAACACCTTCTAAGCCATAAATAAGACCAAAAAATTGGATATTAAAGACCGAGCTTAGAGGGCAAGTGATGCTGAATGCAGTGATAGCTTAATCAAATAAAAGCACTTGCGAATGCTCTCTTCTCTTAGTGCCTGTTTGATTATGGCTCATCGAACACATTATTATTCTGAAAGGTTTTAGAACTTAGCTTCACTTCAAGATGGCTTCAATTTTAAGATGCTCAAAATAACTAGTCACCCGTCATTGAGTGTTAGGCTTATTTAGTGCGTTTCTGTCTTTGAAAATTAGTTTGCAGTCTTGGTCTTAATATATTCTACTGCTAGTAAGGATTTATGACCAAAACATCATATACTAGCGTTATAATAGATCAAAAAACTACTTGGTACATTATAAAAGCCTAGAAGGTAGCTTCAAAACACTTTCCTACAAGGTAGATTTGTAGTAGACACAGTTTATTAAATGGCCTACTATCTATGAGCAGTACATATTGGCCTACTGAGCATTCCCTCTGATTACTAATATGTTGGATTCTCAAACACCAATGCTATCAAGCATGCAAACATTTTGCCACCATAGAGGATTGCCAAGAGTCAATAATATAACATTGCAACTAGGGCAAGAACTTTTGTTTGAAGTTAATCTAAAAATAAGCATTTATCTAAGTATGCTCACTGCTTTGAAGGTCTTGCTCATTGTTTAAGGCATTGAGCTGGCTATATGTAGCTACAATAAATAACTAGTTATTTATTAGTAGTAAACGAAAGTCAAGTTGCTCAACAAGCTCAGCAAGAATTATATTTTGGATAATTTCACTTCAAATATATATAGAATACGGCGTAAACACTATAGTTACCACTGGAAGTGTTAGATTAATGTTCAAATTGCTATTGAGTTGCATATAGTAGCATAAAAACAGTGTTTTATCTGGCACTACTAGCAAATAACTAGTTGTTTGGTGTGGCTATATGTATAGAGCAGATATTGAGCTTATTATTATTGCTAATGAGCATATATATTTGTTTGCTAATGTCAACATTGAGACTTCTTTCCAATTAGGCATGCAAAGGCTGAATTGCATCAAAGTGCTCTGAATGTAGTGCTGTTATACTTAATAGTGTTATAACTATACATTAGGGCTATAAGTCCTGTTGCATGCCCTCTAGAGTAGGTTACTACAGCTTCTAGTAACTAATCCTAGGAGGTGTGTTATAGACTTTATAGCCTTGATATATAGTTATAATGTTACATTACATGTTTTCAATAATATTAAGGTGAGATAAATGTAGAAAAGTTTGAACATATTTCGAGCATGCGATGAATTTACAACTATTATATACAAATTATGCTGCATTGACAGCATAAAGAGAGGCAATATATTTGCCAATAAGCATGCTTAACAAAACTACCTAATACATAAAGTAGTAATGTTATTGTTTTAATAAGCAAAAATATTGTAAAATATATAACAGCAGTTAAAAGTAATGTACAGGAGTAATTTGGCCTAAAGTTCTTTTGGCTATATTTTTCTAACTAGATCTTGGGACAAGTAAAAATATTGTTGTTTAGCTACAACTAAAGCCGGATTTTATGAATTTATACATAATGATATATAATAATAGTGCCAGCTATAAAGTGCAAATAGTCAGAATTCATTATTATACTTGTTTTAATTATAACCTCAGTAATGAAATATACATTGCTTTAGTAGCCATATAATATAACTGCTGAGAGAGAATAGTTTTTAATGTATTTCATATATATTTAATGACAGCTTCTAATTTACAAGCAATAATGGAAAATATTTTGTTAGCGCAACACCTGTTATGTATTTCTTTTTCAGCAGCTTCATAAGTAATGTATAACTAGCACTATCTAACACTTTACTTTTATAATCCAATAGGCTCACACGCTAAATGTTACATATATTTATCAGCTTTGTATAAAGTTTTATAAATGGTAGTAAATATGTGCATTGCAGCAACAAGATATTTTGCATTATTGCTTATGCATTACAAGCTACCATCCAATGTGCACAATATAGTTTCAAAACTGCATCATCTTAGCAGTTGCATTATATCTTTAATAAAGCAATGTGGATTGTATTAGTGAAGTTATGATTGAAATACATATTAAAGCAAAGTCCGACTATTTACACATAATAGCTAGCACTATTATTATATATGGTAATTTGTACATTTGTAAAAATAGCTATCAGCTATAACTATAGAATAACTTTTTTTTATATGCTAAAGACTTCTAATTAGACAAATATGACTAAAAGCAATTAAAGTCAAAGTACTCCTGGAAATTGCTTTTGGCTGCTATAATATTAAGGCTATAGAGCCTATAATGTGCTCCCAAGCGTAGATTAATAAAATGTGTAGTAACTTACCCTGGGGAGCATGTCATTGAGCAAATAAGTGACTATTTACAGCCATGGTCAAAAGTAGCTCATAGAAGTAATTTCGCCTCAACTTCATTTGGCTATATCTTTTGACCAAGCAGCTTTAGCATATAGAAAAATATCATTGTGTAGCTACAACTAATACCTAATTTTGGAAATGTTTAAACTACCATATATAATAATTGTGCTCACTATAAAGTGCAAATAGTCGGAATTTGCTGTCAAACTTACTTTATTCATAACTTCACTAGTAAAATATATATTGCTTTAGCAGAAATATGATATAACTGATGAGAAGATATAGTTTGAGACTATATCATGCATATTTTCTTATAGCTTCCACTGCATAGGCAACAATGGAATATATCTTATTACTGCAACACTCATATGTAGTAACATTTATAAAGCTCTATATAGAGCAGATATAATATACAATATTTTCTATAAAAGCCAATCAGACCATAGGAGCAAAGCATTAGATAGTGCTAGTAGTATATTACTTATAAAGCTGCTGAGAACACAAATATATAATAGGCGTTAAAGTATTAAAAGGTTTTCCATTACTACTTGTATAATAGAAGCTATAATCAAATGTGCATCATATAGTCTCAAATATATATCTTCTCACTAGTTATATTATGTTTCTACTAAAGCAATATATATCTTATTAGTGAAAGTATGAATAAAACAAATATTGTAGCAAATTCCGACTATTTGCACTTTATGATAAGCCAGTTATTATATATGGTAGTTTAAACATTTCTGCAATTAGGCATTAGTTGTAGCTACACAGTGATATTTTCATTATATGCTAAAGCTGTCTGGTTAAAACAATATAGCCAAATGAAGTTGAGGCTAAATTACTCCTGTATATTACTTTTGACCACTACTACACTGAATAGCGGACAAAACTAGTATATCAAAGCATTTGCTTTAACTTTTGACACTTGTGACTAATATAAATAGTGATGTTCAAGCTATATTAATGTGTAAGTAAGGTTATATAGCTATCTTTGCTTATATATTGGTAATAAGTAAAGAATTGCGTATATTGAATATAAATGTAGCTTAAAGGTAAAATATGGAATATAGTGTTAAAATATAGACAACTTCTCAATATGTGTTACAATATAAGTGTAGCTAGTAATATACAATATGTAAATAAAATATTCATTCCACAGCTATATAACACGATTATGCATCAGATACATGTATTTTACCAAAATAGTAGTTTTAGTTTAATGTTTTACTTACAGTTTTGTATGAATGGTTTTATTTGTAATTCAAGTTAAACCAAATTATATAGCTCACAAACTAGTTTACAGCAGTTTATACCTATATTTAGTGCTTATTGAGCTAGTATAGTTAAATGAAACTACTTAAAAATGCTGATAATTTGTATTAAATAATGAGAAATTAGCGCAATGCATAAAAGAATTTATACCTGTCACACTTTAGCAATGGCCCATTAGCCCTAGCTTTATCATGTTTAATAGTCAACATTGAGTAATGAAATATATTACTAAGTCATTATACAGTGTTGTAAGATGCTGAATTAGCTTGCCATGCACTGTTGCATAGTTACTATGGTAGGGATGTGCCTTAAATAGCTATAGAATTATGAACTATATGCTAGAACTAATCTAAACTGAGACTTCAATATAATATTATACCAACAATACAGCTTGACAGCATATAGCATAGTGAAGCTTAAACATAATGCAAGTATAGTTAGCAGGCTTGGAAAGATTGGCTTGTATTTTTGAACTAAGAAAGCATTCAGCTTGAATGTTTGATGGTTGGAGAGCATTATATTAGAGCTATGTTTAAATGTGGCCACATGGCCATGTATGGTAAGTGGGACTGAATAATTGCGAAATATATGCCAAACTTGCATTTTAAATGAATCAACTATATTTCAGCCAAAGAATATGCTACAGACTTGTTTCATAGCTCAAAATATACCTTAGACTGTCTTCTTCTGAGGCTGTGCTGTATAATTTCACAATCCACCAAGTTGACTCTGTTATAGCGCAATATATCTTACAAATAGTGCACTTATACTTTGTACAACATATATATAAGTGTGCAATGTGCACATATGAACTGAACTTTAGAAATATAATTGATACACCATTATTCATGAGTGTGCAAAGGATAGCTATATATCACCACTTAATTCAGAGTTGCAGTGCAATTACATTTATGCAAAATAATAATCCATATTGTTTGCACTGTAGCATAGCATTTATAATGAATAGTGTGCTAAAATTACATGGTATTGAAAGGGTGTCACAAATTTCTTTCAGCGCTAGTCCACAGCGCTTAGAGTATAACATCAAGTCACGGAATATGTTACCAAGTTGTCACACAGTGTTACAAGATGCTAGATCAGTTTGCCATGTGCTTGTTGCATGGACATCAGGGATATGCCTTATACAGACGTAGGATTCAGAACTCAGGTCTGGAACTGTTCTGGACTATGACCTCAGTATGATGTCAATACAACATCACAGACTGATAGTGTACAGTAGCTCAATTAGGACATCTAGATAGTGCTGATGTTAGCATGATAGCTAGGTCAGATCTGATAAGAGAGTTAAAGCAGTGGTATGCTCTGGAACCTTAGTCAGACATCACCTGACTGTATCAGTCAGCATATGGTATTAGAGGTCTTAGATAGTGTCTGGGGTCCCTCTACACATATATATAAGGAGGCTAGTCTGTGGACTAAACCCCGGACTCAGCAACATCGTTGATTCATATCTACTCTACTAGCTCTACTCAAGTCCCTCTGCTTTCCCTACCTCTTTCAAGTCATCTCAGCAGGTGAGTATTATAGTTTTGTGATAAAGGAGCTATGAGACGGTTTATTTTGAGCTATGATACAAGTGCATGGTACATTTCTCTGCTGAGATATAGTTGATTCATTCAAAATGCAAGTTTGGCATATATTGCGCATTTATTCAGTCGCACTCACCATATATGGGCATGTGGCCACATTTAAACATAGCTCTGGTATAGGGCTTTCCAACCATCAAATATTCAGGTCGAAAGCTTTTAGTTAAAAAAGTACAAGCCAACCTTTCCAAGCCTGCTAACTGTACTTGCATTATTTTTAAGCTTCACTGTATATGCCAAACTTACATTTTGAATGAATCAACTATAGTTTGACAACAGAATATGCTAGAAATCTATAATATAGCTTAAATTAAACTTGCGCATATTTACTTTTACATAGGTTGAATGAGTCATTGCTTATGTATAGCAAGTGTAATTTCTTTGATTACATCTGCTAATTTCTTAAAATTTCTTTAGGCATCTTTTACATTTATTATATAAAAGTGGGCTTTAATAAGTCATATGAATGTGTGTAAATTCTAAATACATTCTCTACTCCTTTTTGAGAAGTAATGCAAATTTTGAACTGGGTAAGCACTTTGTGACATGTCCAAGCTTTATTATACAATGCTAATGATTTGATTTTCGAACATTTCTTTTCATTTACCGCTATTTAGAGCGCCTAAATTAGCAAATATATTCGTGCATGCTCATTATGTTTATATATTACTGCTTGAATATGTTTAGGTTTATTAAATAGTTGTTAAGTTTATAATAGATTGCTCAGCACAGTACCTTCTAGCTACGTTCAAAGTAATTACATGCTATGCACTCTTCATGCCATCTACCCTCTAATGGATATATTTTGATGGGAAAGTAATAGCTAATAATATCATAGTTATAGTAGTTCAAAACTGTATGCTTTAGTTTATGATTACAATTAACAAAACAGTCATAATATCATAATAAATAGTAACAAGTACAGCTAAGCAGCTTATTACTCATATTATTAACTCTTCTGAGTGCTCTCCCATACCTCAGAATATATTAAAGCAGATTATGTGATGGGATTCTCTTTCAAACGAAAATAGAAAACCAATCACATAATGTGCTTTAACTCATTAATAATAAATTAGAGAGTTTACTTGACAATATTACTTAAAACCGCTCATAAAATGACCAAACAAATTCGAGGAAATCTGTAAATATTTACGCAGATTTGTACTAATATTTATTGTACTACTGTATGGAGTGGTTAAAGCTCTAACAATATTCTACAATATACCACTCAGTAGTAATTGTGCATATACATATTTGAACAATTATTAGCAATCTATTTGGATTTTAGCATAGCGTCCAATACAGAGCTTTTCTACACATCTAAAAGAGTCACATGCTATTTACCTCTTTTATAAATATATCTCGATAAACGAAATGCATTCAGTGTCAGCTTATACATACTAGTTTACCATTTTGTTCTTAACATTAACACTGACTTGAACAGAATGAGTCTAATGGATTTGTTTATCCTAGTCCCTACAGCTCAGTCATGCCTTAATTTGGCCATTAGTCATTAATGTTCACATATTCTCTTTTCTGCTGCAATAGCAATAATGAAAAAGAAAGTGTATACAGCAACATGACTAAACCATTGGGTGAAGTTAGCCCTTATTCATTGTAACTTTTCGCAATTTATTATCACTATACAGCTTGAAATAATAATTATGCCCTATTAAAAAGTGGATCAAATTGCGATAATTCCAGCAATGATCCTTTATGTAAATAAAAGTGAATCTTCGATTTCTATTATCACATTTGGTCACTTGTCCTTCTGGACGCTCAGTAATATATCTAATTGTATGATCATTACTACTAAATACACAATATAGCAAGCTGTTATTGCCTACTATTAACAACTATATTTGTGCGCATATAAACAGAGAATATCCATATACTGAACTATTTCCATAATTTTCATAAATTGATTCACATTTTAAAGCACTAATATCTAACTTGCCTGCCAGCCACATTTGAGCACATTAAATGCAAGTGCTAATAAGCTTTGACAATCACTACTGATATCAGCTATAACTGCCCTACTTTGAACTCCATACTTGAAATGATAAGTAAGACCTTCAGTTAATGGTACCAGCTTAGCAGACCTTTAGCTGCTAATCAGCGCTACTGTTGCTACTTGCACAAGCTATAGTCAAGCTCAAAAATAAAGCAAATACAAGCACCAGGCTTGAAAAGATTGGCTTATATATTTTTAGCTAAGAAAGTTTTGACCTAAATGTTTGATAGTTAGATAGCCCCATACTGAAGCTTTTTGTTAATATGTCCACATTGTGGGATATGGCAAGTGCAGCTGAATGAATGCAAAATATATGCCAAACTTGCATTTTAACTAAATCAACCATAGCTCAGCAGAGAAATATAATATAAACTCATATTAAAGCTCATAATAAGCTTTGTCATGTTTTCTTTTATGATCATATTATGCTAGCTCACTATTTATAGCAAATGCTGTACTATAATTCAAATAATATAAATTAATACAGTGAAGCTCAAAAATAATGCAAGTACACTTAGCAGGATTAGAAAGATTGGCTTATATCTTTTAACTCATAAAGCTTTTGATACAAATGCTTTTAGTTAGAAAGCATCATAATAAAGCTTTGTTTTGATGCAGCTACATTACTATATATGGTAAGTCTGGATGCATAAATGCATACCATATGCTGAACTTGCATTTTGCATGAATCAACCATAGTTTAGCAACAGAATTGTTGCAAACTTGTTGCATAACTCAATATAAACCTAAGCATGTCCACTTTCCAGATGATACTATGTAGCTTGGTACAATAGGAAGGTAACTCCTTAGTTGTGCAATAATACAAATTACACTTTATATTTATAATCTATATGCTAAAATGTATAGTTTGATAAAAGTATAGCTATACATCACGGCTTATTCTTTTGACAACTCTATTACTTGGAGAAACTCCCCCTTTCATGTTGATATAGTAAGTGGTGGGATTTGTCATAATAGGCGCTCTGTCCTCTGTAAACATAGTTTAATACTGTTTGTTGCACTTATCCCTAATATCAAGTTTGACACAGCCTGTCAATACCGGGCAAATCAATTTTAAGCCTAAGTAATGCATACTTTGTGCTTGAGTGCCATCATAGCCTTATACTAATTATAAACAAGCTCAAGCCGGGCTCAAGTATCATCCTTTAGTAAGTAATAGTTAGCAGCACAAGTTGTGAGGTAGATGTATGTAATAATACCCTTCTGTGTGCAATCTCTTTATTTGTTTAAAGCGCCTCTATTGCCCAAGTTTCAACAGTGTTACTTGTTGTAGGTTCCAATTGTAACAAGTTCTACTAAGGCATCTAAAGAAATAAAGTACCAAGCTCTTTAATGTCTAAGTGAACCTTAAGTGAATGATTAAGCATCATAGGACATCTAATACCTTATACTCGGATTATAGAATTTATAACAGCTAATACTGCCTCAATTAGCTGCATCAAAGTAGCTATCTGCATGCTTGGATGCTTGGCGCTTAATACCACTTATTCCGCCAACTGCAATTTTGGGTAGAGTTTCTAACTTTTCTCGGAGAAATGGAGTTATTGAAAAGAATAAGCCATATATACAGTGGCAGTTAAAAGCATTACACAGCAATAATTTGGCCTTAGCTTCATTTAGTTGTATTATGTTAATCAGAATGCTTGAGCATGTAAAGTAGATATTGCTGTGTAGCTGCTACCAATGTGCATTTTTGAAGCATCACAGATTACCACGCATGATAATAGTAATAGCTATAATATACAAGTAGTCTGCATTTGCTATTATATTTGTTTTACTTATAACTCCACTAATAAAATATATATTGCTTTAAAAAGGCATCATAAACTGCTTGCGCAATGCAGATTTGTATTTACATTGCACACATCTTATTACAGCTTATTAGATATGTGCAGAAGTCAAAGCCAGTTTATAACTGTGATACCCATATTGAGTAACATTTATAACTTCACATATTAAATAGATACTAATGCCAAACATTTGATACAAGTACTGATAGAATGATAGAGCAATGATATAATACTGTACAATAGCTGCATTACTCATGAAGCTGCTTAGAAAATGTGTCCAAACTGGGTATTATAGCAAAACAAGTTTAACGTGATTGCGTCTATATATAAAGATATAATAAAATATGCAAGATATGCATATAGAGCTATACTGTCTAAGCAGTTTTATGATGTCTTTATTATAGCAATGCCTATTTTATTGGTGGAGTTACTAGCATGACAAATGTAACAGCAAATTTAGACCTTTTGCGCGTTATAGCTAATGATATTACCATATGTAGTAATATGTGGCATTGTAAAATGCGCATTGGTAGCAGCTACACTGTGATATTTACCTTGTATGCTAAAGCATTCTAGTTAAACAAATACAGCCAAATGAAGTTAAGGCCAAATTACTCTTGTGCGCTACTTTTGACTGCCACTATAGCTACTTAACGTGAAGTTATAGTGCATTTGTATTTTTGCAAAATAATGAATCATATTGTTTGCAATATAGTATAATATTTATGAGAGATGATAAGCCTGCCTAACATGCTCTTAAAAGCAGACACGCACAGATTCATTTTAAGCTATGCAACGGGTCTGTCGCATATTGTGTTGCCAAGCTACGGTTGATTCACTCACAATACCAGTTTGGCATGTAGCACGCATTTATCCTTCCAGACCTACTACATATGGCAATGTGGCTACATCGAGAAAATGCTTTGCTGTACAGCTTTCCAACTATAAAACATTTGTGTCGAAAGCTGTCTGAGTAAAAAGATAAATGCCAATCTTTTAAGCCGGCTACCTGTACTTGCATTATTTTTGAGCATCACTGTGATATAATATACATTAGAATGCATGTTTGTGCTATTGACCACATTTCGCTCTCCAATCATTTTTTAAAACTGCATAGCTGGCAACATGAGTGGAAGCAGGTGTGCATCATAATCAGTGATGCTGGACGAGTCGTTGCAGCAGCTTAGCATACAGCTGGCACGGGCGTGGCGGAAATAGTGGTTGATGGACGTGCTTGGCATGAGTATACATCGTTTGGAATTAAATGACTGCGTAGTGTAATACACTATGTGCGCCAGGCATTGGCCAAGGGCGTTATATACCGATGATACCTGAATGAGGGTATAAGCAACAGAACAATGCACTAGCATGTGCGTGCTCTTGTGTTTTTGCTTTTTCTAACATCCTGTTTATATACATTTGAATGCCACCTCACTTCGTAAATCCCTCGACCTAGATTATGTGCTAGGACCATCCATATTTGACCTCCGCATCACTACGAAAGTGGTCCCTTCTCGCTATTGGACTGCTTGAGAGAGCTGCGGCTACCTGCCGGTGCTTTGATGCCTAATGCGGCTGGTAATGGACGGGTTTACGATAAGCATTGTGCCTGTGACGGTGGCAAATAAAGAGGGGCTGGAGGCTCTAGATGGCCGGCTTGCCAGTTAGGTTGGGCACGCCAGATGTCGGAAGTGTGGATTACTGCGTCGGGTTTATTGAAAAGTAAACAGAGCAGTGGTTAAGGGCATGGCTAAGAAGATGATTGGGGGCCCCTGCAGGATTTGAACCAGCAGTCGTGCGAAAGGACGTCTAAGCTATTCACTGACTTTGCCTGTCAAGTTAGCACGGCCTCCATAAGTACTCTCACTGAAGGGGCTAGGGTAGCACGAACCCTGTAAAAGACACAAGATGGCTACTCAACGCACGCGCCTCGCATGAAACCTTGTTTCCCATTTTCTAGCTGTTGGGATCTCTCAATGTTACATTTACGTGATGTTAAGCACACTGAGCCTGCGATGTATCCAGACTGCCGAACTAAGATATTTTGCACATACAGTGGACTGCAGGAATGTCTAAGCACTGCATCAGCTTTGTGCATTGCATTTCCTGCCGTATCAAACTTGTTAGAAAAAGCGCAAGCAAGAAGAAATGCAACAGACTCACCAATTGCAGCACATGCCGCTATAGTAGCCCCGTAAGTGTCATATGGGCAGGTGCACATGCGCGCCGATGAAGGATAGTTCATTACGATCATTGCTGAGGGAGAGGTTATACAAGGAGCCGCGGCATTCTGAACTTCAGTATGGAGCGCATGCTCAATACTTGGGCTAGAGTGGCCCGAAGATGAGAAGAAAGCTGTACTAGCGCAGTGAGCACCGGTAAGTATAAACAACTCGACTTCGCTTATTTACTCACTACAGCGAAGTGAACTTCAAAAATAAAATAATGCAACGACAGTTAGCATGCTTAGAGAGATTGGTTTATATCGTTAAACAAAAAAGGCCCACAATGAAGCTTTGTCCATGTGGCCACATTACCATACATGTCATATTACAAAAGTAGGATAAATTAGGATGTTCCCTGATGCCCAAACCTGACCAGAACTATTGTTGCCTCCCTGTCTTTTAATATGAGCAACCATGCATGGTGCATAGAGGACCCTGTCTTTAATGGAAAGGAAAGGAATTTTAAAAATAGACAGATCTGCGACGGACTCGGACTTGGACAACTTGCGCTCAATAAAGTACGGGCCAATAGGCAACGTGCTAGTCCGAACGGTAGTGACTCCTTAACCATCATTTGAACGCTCACTATTGCTGCCCTCGTAGACAGCGATGACACGAGCCTTCTACGTGTCGCTCCGCAAGCCTTTTATATTGTGCGCGTGGCGCTAGCCATGGCGGTGGTAACAAGCGCACTAACTATACTGGACTGTCGACGTTTTCAATTGCAGTGGCTACTGTATTCAACCCAAGCCGCTCATTGACAACATCATATACGGCAATCTACTTCACCTGGAGGCAGTCTGCGAGCGTTATGGATGGCACGGTGGGCAAAGCAAATTAAGAGCAGAGAAACAGCGTCCAATACGTCAAAATAATCACAATCTCAGGCGGCAGAGAGAAGTCTGCAGTACATGAGAAGATGCTTACATGATGGATCCTCATTCCATCCGTGGTAGGCACGCAAAGCAAGCCCCAAGACGACCCAGCCTCGACCTCGCGACATTATTGAGTTTGCAACAATCCCTACAGTGGCTCCTAATGGATCAGGATGAAACGCTGCTAGTGAAGTGGTAGTCTCTATCCACGACATATAGGAGACGGAAGGGTAGGGCTACCATTGGCAGAACGTACGACAACACCAGGATGCCTCCTATGGATCACACGCGTCTTCAGTTCATCCTGATAGCTTTGCAACGGCGAAACGCGGAATGTATGGAGTTTGGCATAGGAGCAAGGGTAAATGTGGTAAGATGTTCTGTAAACAGGTATACAATAGATATTATCTGAGCTTAGTGCGGGCTGAACAAAAGAAAGTAGCACAACAAATATCAAGTGCTAAGTTCGAGTCTTCAGTGCTTAGCGACTCTGAGGCCGATGAGGACTCTCTTAGCAAGGGTCCCTGTTGCAAATCCAAATAAATCAATACACTTGATATCAATGAATACTATTGATAACATCTAGTGCGTGGCTGCCCCTTGCCGTTGTATAATGTGTGAGACACGTTAGCCGGTGTTAGTAGGCTTTACAAGCCGAAGTGCAGATTAAATCTATCTCCCTGCCTTCACTTCCAGCCTCGGAAGGCACTTACACACACTTCACCTACTGACTTGTCTGAATGACACTTGCATCATGCCGAGCTTGCAAACTATGGATTGTGTTTCAATTACATTGAGTGATGAGCAAAACAAGGCTAAGGTAGACACTATCTGATTTGAGCTCTGCGAGTTGATCAATGCCACGGAGGTTGTTCTTCTCCGGAGAAAGTGGTGGTTGATGGTCCGTGTGGAAGCGGCTATCTGGTCCGCGCCGTGCAGACAGAATTCAACAAATTGATTTGTGCTCACCATCACGCTTTCGCTCACCATAAATCGTGCGAACACTTTGCTTAGGGTAGCCAGTGCCGCTGGCTACCATCAGGTAATGATGTGCTGGACGGTGACCAAAGGAAATAGCCTAAATATTGTTTACAACTACAAGATGGAGTAAAGAGGTTGGCCAAACAACGTCCAGTCCACCAGCCCAGCCATGATGTAACGTCGCAGCACGGTACGTAACCTCATCCGGAAGGTCAAGCGCAGCGGAATGCTCTTGCGCGCCTAAGCTGGACAGGTTGCCACGTGCGCTGCTCGACAATTACCGTACAAAAGCATGTAAGGGGCCGTCTGAGGCGCTATTCGCGGCGACCAGAGACGAAGCGAGAAGGCATGCGGCGTACTGGGCTTCACATGTCGAAGTATGTTGAGACTTGGGTATAGAGTAGCTGGTTGGATTTCATTTAATGCGATTAATTCTTTGCTACCTGATAAGAAATAAGTGTGAAGAGTGCTTCGGCGGCCGTTTTAACGGCCTTGTGCTGTTTGACGGATAGCGCAGGCACAGTGCTCTTCACATATATCGAGAGGCTTGACAGAGTTCGGGTTCTTTTTCTTCTTGTAGCTCACTGTGGACCAAAGGCCCTCGTGAGTAGTCATCGCACTACCATATTTGCCCGGCAGGTGCACAGACGAGCTGACGTTGTCGACGTCCTCGACTCGCAACCGACTTTGAGAGATCGCCAACTTTGCTCTTCTCACCTATATATAATATATCTTTGCTGCCCGGATTATTATGACAAGAGCAACCCACATAGCTATACCGTCCTAACAGAACATGTCGCCGCTGCTCACAATGTCACAACGACCGATAGTTTTTGCCATAATCAGAAACTTCTACAGGTAGATGCACCAACTACAACTTTATAGGACTATATATATAGTCCATATTACTTGCACATGTAGGTTCCGAAAGCCACAATCTCTTGCACAAGAAAATCAATTGAGCTTTCCTAACTTGCCAATCCTTTCGTCTAACTCTTGATGCTTCCTATATAGTCGCAAGAGTTTTGGTAATATATGCAGCACCGAGTATACTCAATCAAGCCAATAATGGTTGTACTCTCTGTATTTCTCAGGGCAACCATGCGCTTAAGAGCAGTCCAAAAGCTTTGGCATCGGTTGCTCAAGGTCAAGTAGCAGACAGGGTTCAGCAGACAGGATGCAGAGGTAACTGTGCGGAAATTATAAGCAATTAGATGTTGGAATTTCAGCGTTGGGCGTCTCATCACCATGCCACGAAAATGTCGGTGGTGTGAGCCTTATTTTAAGTAGGCACATACGCTGTATTCATCTCGTCGTTGTGTGCGATCCAACCCTTCGTTCGCTTGTATACTGCAAATACATTAAAGCTCTGGCCCCCAGCTGAACTGAAGTTGCAGTATCACTTTTTCCTTCGACCCTCGCGGCGATGTGCGGAGATGGTCTATAACATTTTTGAGCTCGTCCTAGGCGAAACCACGGATGTAGCAGTCTAACGGGCAAAATGATAAAGAAGATGGTATCATAACGAAGATGGGGGCGATATAAACCGGCCAGTCACATAGTCTTGCAGTGTTGGTAACCGTGAAGTTCGCATTTGAAGGCAGGCGCTGACCATGTAGGGCAACACAAACAGAACACAAATGCTACGGCACTCGAGTGTAAGGCTGCGTACCGAAACACCCCTAGTGGGATTTAGCGGCTCGATCAGACGCTCGACCCACGGGCAGGGAGGACGTGAAGCTTGCGGATTATCCATACAAACTGGCATATTGAACCATCCGACGGTTCTGGCGTTTGTTCTGGAGCTACTGCCGCTGAATATAGTTCCTCGATATGCACGGGGAGCTATTTGTCATATTCACTGTATCTCTTCTGGTACAAGGTATTGAAATCCACATTATTGCTAAGGGCACTGGCCGATGTGTTTGGCAAGCCTTCGACAGATTTGGGCGTGGCAGATGAATGACATAATCTAGGGCACTTCCATGACGGAACAAAAACACCGGAGTATATCAAGAATATAAAACTCCGGCAAATCACAGACCAAGTGCAGACCAAATTGATTATTCCACAACAAACCGACCTTGACGCAGCGTAAGTGATTCCTCTCGTTGTTGCTGCGACTCTGCACATGGCAAGTGTACTCGACACCAACGGCATGACGTCGTTGTGCCATTAACGCTCTTACTGCTTCTCCTTCGCCCGGTCTTCAATGTTTCGTTTGGCTTCCACTGCTGTAACTGCATGTAATCGCGCGTGGCACAAACACTGGCAAAGAAGCGCCAAGGTTGTCTAACTCGAGCAGTGAACATATCAATAGTGAGTGGTAATAGGCACTCACCCAGCAGCCTTTGCATCACACACACAATCAGTCGACACTTGGTACCCTCGCACACAACAATGACGTATTGTTTGTTAGTGGGACTAAAACGGAGCTAGTAGATAGTACTCACTATGTGTCACTACTCAATTGAGATAGTTATTGAAGGTAGAGGTGCTAACATCCGCTTCTCCCACGATTTTGGCATGATCACAAGTGCTTAAGGTAGAGACAGAGCAGAACAAAAGCATGCCTACGGTATACGGTTGTGTATTGCATATGGAATCACAAGCCTACCAGTGTAGTAGTTTGATGCTCCGACTCTGCACAACTTTACTGAGTGAGTGCATTTGTTACTGAACGCTATTTAATAAAGCTCAGTTTAACGCCAATTGGCTCACTGTCAGTATGCGGTGCTTGCCGCCAGGACCAGACATCGCACCGGGCTCATTCCGTAAGCCGCACTTGGTCTCATCAGCCCGGGACGGCGCCGCTCACTCAGATTTGCTACAGGACAGAGCCGCATTGGGCCGCTGATTTCGGACAACAGAGAACACTGCGCGACAAAGTACTCTTTGTCATGCAGCCTATTCCTCATTGTCCGGACCTCCGTCATCTATCGGCTGCTGAAAAGGAACGCTATCAGGCCCGTATAGATACAGTCACCACGGAACAGGAACATTCGCCGTTGCGAGGAGAGGATTTCTTCACGCGACAAGGGAACGCGGTGGGTCCCCATAACTGAGACTCTGCCACTATCGATCCTGATGAGCCCGATCTTGAGGCTCAGCGGCGTATGCTCGAGTACTTTGCCAGATCCCGCTCTCTGATGAAGAGCGGGATGATGTATCCACCACTACGCTTGTATCTAGTGTACATAAAAATATATCTGACTTGGACCTAGACAACAGTAAAGCTGGTGGCAATCAGCCCGAGACCTGTCGTGATGCCTGGCGGTACAAGCAGAATCCAGAAGTGGGTCGCGCTCAAGCTAAGGTGCCTCGCTTCGCAGACTCACCATTACTCAGTCTACTGCCATGTGCAGGCTGCGCGAGCTCGACACTCTTTGTAAAGGGCTCCAGCAGCTGCGTGAGTCATTGATTGCTGTTAATGGTCATACCAACACTAGTGGCAAACGACACGAGAGTGCTTGTGCACCTCATACGAAGTCTTCTAAGAAGTCATCTTGTAAGGCAAGGGCCTCAAAAACGCCCCTAGCGCGGGTGCTCGCCTCGGACGGGATCCAACTCAACAGTGATATCAAATAACTGAATAAAGCAAGCTAATTTGGCTTTGCTTGACACTCGGCAAATACGTGCACAGTGTAGCGTAAAGCGGAATTATTGTTTTACGGCTGGAAAGCACTGTAGCGGTGCTTTTATTTGATGCGGTTACATTTCCATATACAGCAAGTGCGGTCAAATAAATGCATAATATATACCAAACTCGCGCTGTGAATGAAACAACTATAGTTCAGTAAAGGAATATGGTACCACCTCGCTGCATAGCTCAAAATGAAGCATAGCACATGTGCTTTCAAGGCCATGTTATGTAATCTCTTTTGAATTGAGTTGTAATACATAGCTATTCCTTGGTATACTTACATATAATGAGCATGTAGAGTATATTTGTATCCTTTATTTTAGCATATATATACCTTATACATTTATATATATATATCTTGTACAAACTACTAATTAACTAGTCATCAAATATATTGCACTACAATCAAATCATCTTATAAAACTAAGGCCATATATACTGAAGCTCAAAAACGACGCAAGTGTAGTGAGCAGGCTTAGAAAGATTAGCTTATATATTTTTGGCTAAAAAAGCGTTCAATATAAATATTTTATAGTTAGAAAGCCCTATAACTAAGCTTTCCTTCGATGTAGTTGCATTGCCATATATAGCAACTCTGGATGGATAAATGCGCACTATATGCTAAACTTGCATATTGAATAAATTAACTATAATGTGGCAACAGAATATACTGTAGACTTATTGCATAGCTTAAAATATATCTAGACATGTTTGCTTTCCAAACTGTATTATGTGGCTCTGAATGCTAGCATGCCAATTCCTCAATAGTCCAATACATCTTATAAGCAATTAGTCAATTGTGCGTAACATTTATACTTAGATTGAATAGGCTATTGCTGGCATATGGCAAGTACAATTTCTCTATTTGTTGAGTATTGCTTTCTTATTATAAGCCTTGCTATTAATTTAAATAATAGCTTCTATATTTCTGACTGCAATTTGCACTGTTATTTGCACTCCTGTCTTCTATCCTAGTGCTAATATTATAAGTTATACATTGTTTTATTTTGTTTTATAGTAAAACAGTTATATTTACTCTAGTTATAACATCTCTACTGCTTAGTATTATGTATAAAGTGCTGCTGGCAAAGTTCTTTTGTAAGGCATAGCTGTAAGATTTTCTAGGCTTATATTTCCCAGCTTATCTTCATGATCACAGCTTTGTCTTTGTGCTTATACAACATTATATCAATTATCACCATTTAAAGCAATTGCTCTTGTAATAAAGTGAGACTTTCCATAATATATCAACCCATATAGGCTATACTTTGTGTTGTCAATTACAACACCTTGCTATTCCTCTATATTGACCTTTTCTATGCAGACCATAAAAACATTAGCAGAGTAATAAGTACTAGCTTATTAATACATGCATTATTGCAAGTATTGCATTTATGGTGGCTTTTTGATATTTTAAGCTTTAATTCATTTTATAGTTAATCAATAGTTTGCAGTTCTTTCAGAATTTATTCTACTGCTCTAAGTATTTGCATTGCATAGTATTGCAAGTTAATTACCAATTATATTGATAGCAGCTCTATATTGCATTAAGTTGTTGCAATATGTATATGTATATTTTGTTATAATGATAAATTTTCTCTTTATTCAAAAGTGCTCTGATAAATTAAAAACATTTAAGCCCTTATTATTAAGAATTGAAAATAGAGACTTATTTGTTTTGCAAAGTTTTCTTTAACAATTGCGCTGCATTATCTTTGGACAGCTGCTCATTTTGTGCCATAGTGAAAAAAAGACTTGTAGACTGTGCCACAAGATTATTCTGACTAGCCATGTGTATATCTCAAAATGTTGGCTGCTTTTCTGAAATCAAGTCTAGTATCCTAAACAAAGCATTATAGCCGCAACTGTTATGACTTTAGGTAAATCTCTATTGCATAATATCTGGTTTATTTATAATAGAGTAAACCTTTGGCTTTTTGATATGATTTTGTATCATAAGTCTTATTATCTTGAGCATTTAGTTTTCATTTGTTTTCTGTTTTCTGTCTTATTGCTTAAAGTAGCCAAAGCTATAGTTCCTTTAACAAGATCAAATAACGCAATAGATAATTGCATAGAAGCTTTGGCCTGCTTTTTTCATTTCCCTTACCAGCTTTTACAACTTCTATTTAAAGTTATCTTCAGGCTCAGTACTTAACTATTGCACGTTATCTGTCTGTTTAGACTCTTTTGACATTTGCTTTGGAATATATTTAACATCTTTTCAATCATAATACTTATATATAACATGGTTTCTGATAATACCTCCAAGATGTTTAAATAGCTTTCTAATGAATTTCACTTTTGTGGCGCTATTTAAAATTTATGAATTTCCAAATTCTTGCCTTGAATATTCAAAATGCCATGAGTAGTTTTGAATGAATCAAAGCCTAAACAATTACAGTTCCTTCATAGATAAAACCTCTTGATAGGCAAGTATACACAGATTAATGCCTTTTGTAATATTGCAAGTTACATATGTTGTATTGTCTAGTTCTACTATGAAATTTATAATCTACCGTTGCTTAATTTGATTCAATGAGCATTTGAGACCTCCAGATTTAAACCAGTTTGCCATTAAGCAGTGTATATAAAATACCAATGCCTTGTCTTGTAATCGGCATCACGGTGAATGGTAATCCTTTTAATTCTATTTGATCTGGTGGACTTGTTAACTTTACAAATATTGTTTTCCGTATTTGATAATTATATCCATCTAATAGCTCAACTTTTCAAATAATAACCTTGGCTTCAATATTATTGGTAACACCATACTCAGCTGCAAAGTTCCTTCTGATCCTTTACAGGTGATCTAATGCAAAGCTTAATAATTCCTGGCTGATTTTCAAAACTGGCGTAAGATATTGTTTGTAAAGTATTTTATAAATATGGATTAATATTGTTGCCCATGCACAATGGATTGACTTGATGCTTATGCCTTTATTTCTTTTCATTTTCTGCATATTTATCTGATTTCCACTTATTATATATACAAAAGCTATATAATACTTTTTCAGTTTTATTAGCAAAGTGTTTAGTTTTACTTTATTAATTTTGTCACAATATGTGCTTTGTAAAGTAATGACTGATATATTTCTTAAGTGTGGTTCAAAGAGTTAAGGCTAATGAGGTCCATTCTAGCAATTTTAAACTGTGATAATCAAATATCCTCTTGTATACATGTCTTATACCTCACATTTTCTAATGCTTTTCTCAATTCAGCTTTAAGTTCATCTTATAGTTTTTGCTTCATATGGTTCCTTAGTATAACCATTGTAGTAAATTTGTGCTAGATTGCTTTAGCAATTGCTAACTGCTGTTTTTTAACAGAATTTGTTATACATACAGTGATGGTCAAAAGTAATGCACAAGAGTAATTTGGCCTTGAGTTCATTTAGCCATATTTTTCTAACTAGAAGGCTTTAGCATACAATAAAAATATCATTATATAACTACAACTGATATCTAATTTTGACAATGTAGACATTGCCATATATAACAATGATAATAGCTGCAGTATGCAAAAAGTCGGAATTTGCACTAATACTTGCTTCAATCATAACTTCAATGTAGTACTTTAGTAAGGACATAATACAACTGCTGAGATAATATAATGTTGTGACTATATAATGTTCATTTGAATTTAGCTTCTATAATAGAAGCTATAATGGAGAACATCTTGTTGCTGCAATACTCATATTTAGTAACACATCTAAAGCTCTATGTAAAGCAGATACATATGTGTAATATTTTCACACATGCTGATTAGATCACAGAGGTAAAGCATTAAATAGTGCAGGTAGTATATTACTTACTAAGCTGGTAATAAAATAACTATATAATGAATCTTATAACACTAAGATATTTGCCATCATTACTTGTATGTTAGGAGCTATAATCAAATAAACATAGTGCAGCCACAAAACTACATTATCTTAGCAGTTATATTATATTCTTGCTAAAGCAATATGTATTTTGTTGATGAAGTTGTAATTGAAGCAAATACTAGTGCAAATTCCGACTATTTGCACATTACAGCTATTATGATTACCATATATAGTAATTTGTATATTGTCAGAATTAATTATCAGTTATAACTACACAATGTTATCTTTATTGTATGCTAACGCCTTTTAGTCAAAAAGATGTAGTTAAAGGAACTTGAAGTCAAATTACTTCTATGTATTACTTTTAATCACTATTATATTATAGACTGTATATCACTAGCATATAATGCATTTTTGCAGCTATAGGTGATTGAGCAAAACTGTTAGCAAAAATGATATCTATACCTCTAAAAGGCTTATGCTCTTTTTTATCATCAGGTGCGTTCTCTTACAGATTCTGTATAAGCTCAGGCAGTCAAGCATTGATGCTCCATTTAGAAAAATATAGCCAACATGCTGTAAGTTCTCAAAGGCCGCTGGTGAAGCAAAGTTATTTGTTTCCTTAAACTTGCTTAGCTTTAATATTAAATGATAGATACGGCCAGATATCAAAGCTGCTGTAGAATTGATAAGAGCTATACTGGTAAATCTGTATGCTTCATTGCACTTAATATAATGAAGCTCAAAAATAATTATTAAAAGTGCAACTTTTGAAGAAAACAAGCTTACTACTATATTGGACTTATACTATGTGTAGTGTGTAGTGTTTTCTTTAGAGAAAACTAGAGAACTACTTTGATAGAGTTAAAGCAAACATTGTGGGCTATATCATTGCATTAATGTAAACAAGTTCAGAGTTTGCATGAATATATACAAATTAATGTGCTGTTTTCTTAACGCATTCAAAGTAGCCTATTGCTTGCTTCGAAAATTTTAAACTGTTTTTTCAATATGACTAAGCAGCTTTGGAATGTCTTTTCCATATATCCGAACTGATGTGCTACATTATTCAAGTCTAGCAAACTGCTTTTGAGTTTGCTTTAAATTTCAAACTGATCTATTGCTTTTTTAAAGACAGCAAATAGCTTTTGAGCTCGCTTTAAAATTCTAAAACCAAATCACTGCTTTATTTAAGCTATTCAAACAGCTTTGAAATTTGCTTCAATACATAAAAGCTAGTTTGTTGTTTTGTTTAAGCCTAGCAAATAGCTTCAGAAGTTGCTTTAAAATCTCAAAATTAAGCTATTACTTTTCCAAGACTAGCAAACAGCTTCAAAGTTTCCTTCTTTCATTTTGAAAACAAGTCCATTGCTTTCTTCAAGCTTACTAAGGCCATATTAGCTGCTTTCTAAAAGTGTCAATAAGAACTGTGATATTTCATAATTAAGCTTGAAATTGCTTGAACAAAACAATAAACTAATTTTTATATGTCAGGCATCTAGTTCTAAACTCAAATTAGCCAGCCAGTTTAAAGTGCTACAGCTTTAGTGAGTTTGCTCACTGTTTTGAATAGTGAGCTTGCAATTTTAACCAACTGACTAAAGTTGATAGTAGTGTAGATGATATAAGCGTGTCTCTAAGTGTTACTTGAAAACTCTAGTCATAGCGTAAGCACTATGAGACAAGTTGCACATGATACACTTGGATATAGTTCGGGGTGGCAAGTGTAGGGTGGTGCACTATAAAATAAGTAAAATATCATAACTTCAGAACATATTCATAAACATGGAATATTATATTATAAGCATAACAAAGTATAATTGCCATTTTAGAACATCCAAAGCCCAAGCTATGGAGCTTACATAGTCGGAAAAGCAAGGTTCAAGGGCTTCTTACCATCTAAACAGTAGAATGGCATTTAATAAGCATGTAGATATAGTAGTAGTTAAAAGTAATGCATAAGAGCAATTTGGGCTCAAGTTCATTTAGCCATATCTGTCTAACTAGAAGATTTTAGCATACAATGAAGGTATCATTATATAGCCACAACTAATACATAATTTTATCAATGTACAAATTACCATATATAGTAATGATACCAGCTATGAAGTGCAAATAGTCAGAATTTGTGCTAATACTTATTTTAATTATGACATCACTAATAAAATAACTATTGCTCTTATAAAACATAATACAACTACTGAAATAATGCAGTTTTGTGATTATGCCAGACTTAATTGATTATAGCTTCTAATATGCAAGCAATGGTAGAAAATATGTTGTTACTGCAATATTAATATTTAGTAATATTTTAAAAGCTTTATATAAAGTAGATATATACAGTCGCGGTCAAAGTAGTGCACAGTGGTAATTTGGCTTTAATGCCATTTAGTTGTATCTTGTCAATCAGAATACTTGAGCATATAAAGGTAAATATTACTGTGTGGCTGCTACCAAATGCGCATTTTGAAATATCAAAGATCACCACGTATGATAATAGTAATAGCTATAATACACAAGTAGTCTGCATTTGCTATTATATTCGTTCTACTTATAACTTCACCAATAAAATGAATATTGCTTTAAAAGACATTATGAAACTGCTTGCGTAATGCAGATCTGTATTCACATTGTACATATCTTATTATAGCTTATTAGGTGTGTGCAGAAGTCGAAACCAGTTTATAACTGTAATACCCATATTGAGTAACATTTATAACTTCACATATTAAACAGATACTAATGCTGAACATTTGATGCAGTACATGATAGAATGATAGAGCAATGATATAATACTGTATAATAGCTGTATTACTCATGAAGCTGCTTAGAAAATGTGTCCAAACTGGGTGTTATAGCAAAAACAAGTTTAACGTGATTACGTCACTTTTAACTGCTACTGTATATATAATATTTTTCATATATACTGATTAGATTATAAAAGTGAAGCATTAAATAGTAAGTAATGCATTACTTATTAAGTTAGTAACAAAATAAACATACAATGGATATTGTGATGCTAAAATGCTTTTCATTATTGCTTGTGTATTAAATGCAATAATCAAATGGATGTGGTATAGTTACAAAACTGCATGTTCTCTGTAGTGGTACTATATTTATACTGAAGCAATGTATATCTTACTAGTAAAGTTATGATTAAAACAAGTATTGTGACAAATTTTAACTACTTACATTTTATTGCTGGCATTATTATCATGTTTGATAATGTATACATATTCAATATAAGCATCAGTTATAGCTGTACATAAGTTTTCACTATATACCAAAGCCTTCTAGTGAGAAAAAATATGGCTAAATAAACCTGAGGCCAAATTACTCTCATACATTACTTTTGACTGCTACTACATATGTTCTACATGCAGTGAAGCTTAAAAATAATGCAAGTGTAGTTAGCAGGCTTGGAAAGATTGGCTTGTATTTTTGAACTAAGAAAGCATTCAGCTTGAATGTTTGATGGTTGGAGAGCATTATATTAGAGCTATGTTTAAATGTGGCCACATGGCCATGTATGGTAAGTGGGACTGAATAATTGCGAAATATATGCCAAACTTGCATTTAAATGAATCAACTATATTTCAGCCAAAGAATATGCTACAGACTTGTTTCATAGCTCAAAATATACCTTAGACTGTCTTCTTCTGAGGCTGTGCTGTATAATTTCACAATCCACCAAGTTGACTCTGTTATAGCGCAATATATCTTACAAATAGTGCACTTATACTTTGTACAACATATATATAAGTGTGCAATGTGCACATATGAACTGAACTTTAGAAATATAATTGATACACCATTATTCATGAGTGTGCAAAAGGATAGCTATATATCACCACTTAATTCAGAGTTGCAGTGCAATTACATTTATGCAAAATAATAATCCATATTGTTTGCACTGTAGCATAGCATTTATAATGAATAGTGTGCTAAAATTACATGGTATTGAAAGGGTGTCATAATTTCTTCAGCGCTAGTCCACAGCTTAGAGTATAACATCAAGTCACGGAATA